>QZML01000858.1:559135-620533 GCA_016801275.1 Hystrix brachyura | reverse complement strand
GCATAAAGCCCTTTTTTCGTTTTCCAGTTCTAAAAAAAAAAAAAACAAAAAAACCTGTATATGATATATCTTAGTTCCCTCCCTTCCCCACCCCTCTCTTCCATACCCCCAGTCTTCCTTATTTACAGCAGGTTTATTTGCATTTTTCTACTTTTTCCCCTTTTTTCTTTCTCTTCTTTTTCCCTTCCTTTGAGACAGGGTCTTGCTATGTAGTTAAGACCGTCCTTGAACTCACTCTGTAGTCCAGGCTGGACTAGAATTCGAGGCAATCCTGCCTCCTGCCTTGGGCTCCTGAGTGCTGGGATTACAAGAGTCTTGCCTTATATATTTGTAAGCCACACCTGGCTTTCCTGACATATTTGAAAAAATTCATTAATGAAGTCCTCTGAGTTTAGACTCTGTGTGTGTGCGCGCGCATGTGTTTGTGTGTGTATGTGTGTGTGAGAAAATGAACAATAGACTCACTTTTATAAAGATATTAGAGCATAAATATTTTTAATATGTTCTGTCAGTTTTGGTAGCTTAGTATTTCATGCAAATTGCTAAAGGCATGTGCATGAAGTCATTCAAACCGTCTCTTGATGTCTTGCAATGTGCACAGAATTTATAAGGATAAGGATGTACATTATTCACTTTTCATTTTAATGATCAGCCATTGTAGAGATTTATTGTCCATTTTTGATGTTTTTAAAGAACCAGCATTTAAATTTAGTGATTTTTCTGTATTTCATGTTTGCTTTCTAATCCATTGATTTCTGTTCATGTCTTTCTCTTTCCTTCTACCATCTTCATGCATGATTTTTGTCTAGCTCCTAGAGATAAGAGCTTAAATCATTTATTTCTGTCTGTATTGTTTTCTGCTATATAAACTAGAAGAAATGCATTTCTTTCTAAGAATGGGATTTATTTTCATCCTCCATATTTCATCAGATTATTATCATATTTCAAACATTTAATTAAAATAAAGTGGTAGTAAAGACTACTACTATGACTGTGAATTTTCTTATTCTTTGTATATTTTGTTTATTATCGATTAACATAATTTAAATGTAAAGTGTTGGCTAAGTGAATATTTCGAGTTGTTGTATTTTCATGTTAGACATATACTTTTACCTTTATGAATGCCCCTTTTTATCCCTTGTAATGCTTTTATTCTAGCATTTACTTTGTCTGATTTTGGTGCAGCCACATGCAATTTTGGTTATTGTTCACAGGATGTATGGTTTTATTTTTCTTTAAAATTTTCTCTATCCATATGCTTAAATTTTATATCTTCTACACAGCCTATAGTTGGCTTTTGTCTCTTTATTAATTATTATATTTTAGTTATTGGGGTATTTTATTCATTTTATTTAATGTAATTTCTATACGGTTGAATTTATACTGCAATTTTAATATGTGGTGGTTAGAATATCTGTTCTTATTTTATCTTTCCCCTTTCATCATTATTCCCTTTTCACAACAAATAAAAATTTTTTATCATTTGATTTTTCTTTGCAATAACTTTAGATTTAAATACTATTTTACTATTCTTCTAGTAGTTATATTAAGGAAGGCAACCATATTCTTTGATTAGCATAGTTTAATAAAAACTAGTATTTTTACCATTTCCATGGTATTTATAGAAACTTAGAACATTTAAATCCATTTATGTTCACCTCTTAACTGTATTTTAACATGTAGGTATATTCCTCATAGCACTGTGTTTATTTACACAAGAATCAATATTAACCTACATTTAGTCACATATTTGCCCATCTCAGTGTCATATCTCTCTTCCTGCATTTTCATTTTCTATTTGAGATCATTTTCCTTCTTCCAAAAGGTACCTTCACTTTTTCTTTTAGTGTGAGACTGCTAGGAAAATTTCTGTTTGTCTTTTTCGAAGGGCATTTGGGGACTGGCAGATGAGAAAGCAAAGGAGGGAAGGACAATTAAAATATTTAAGATGTGCTATGTATATGTATCAATTTCCCAAGTTGAATGCAATTGTTATGTATCACCAACATATTCTAATAAAAATAAGCTAAAAATACAGAAAAATGACTTGTTGCGTTTAATATTATTTTCAATTTTAAAATTATTCCACACATTTTTATCATCATTTTGTACTAAAATAAAAGGAACTATATTAAGCAACCATAGCATAAAATAAACATCATTCTAGCCACCATACAGCTTAGTAATAAATGTTGCTCCATCACCTAAGGATTCTTTCTTTGTGTCACAGTTTAAACCCAGTTCAATTCTTCTTCAAAAATGAACACTACTATGACGTTTCTAACCATTACTTAGTTGCTTTTCTCGATTATTTTTCTAACCAAGTTTGTATCCCTAAACATTATAGCTAGTTTTACCAGTTTCTGAAATACATAAGAAATAAAAAGAGAGTATATGCTTTTTATAACTATGTAATATACCTCCTATCCTTGTCTTTCTTCCCTTGTAATTTCCTCGCTAAAATACTTGAACTACTCTTGCCAACTTTTAAAATACTTGATCAGGTATAAAAAGTAAGAGATATTTTATACTTCTTACAATGAATACATTTCTCACCCTTTACTTTTTTTCCTTACAATTTACTCACTAAAGTACGTACTTGAACTACTAGGACTGTAGGCTTTCTTGTAGTCTTTTGTTGATTGCACATTCATGATGTAGTTCAAAACATTTCTCTATGCTCTTTACAATCTGAAGATTGGGGGTAGATCCAGAGATTGATAATACTCACGTTCAAGCCTTCATCAGGAATGAAGGAAGTTTTTTTTTTTTTTCATTTTCATTTTACAAGGAGTCAGGTAATGACTAGATTTTCTCTTTGTGGGGATATACACACACACCTGTGTTAGAAAATCTCTGTCTTTATGTCTCTTTTTGTGTTAACAAATATTGATATTTAAAATATATATCCCTTAATTCATTGGGGGTAAAATATTGAAATATATTAATTCTATTATTTGTGCTCATTTTTTAACTGAAATAATTTCATGAGGAGACACGTCATCTCACGTACTTTTCTGTTATTAGTAAAATTTACCTAAGAAAATCAGTACAAATATAGAATTTATTCTCATTACTTAATTTTCAAGCTATTTGATCATACCTTCATCATGACAAGAGGATAAACAATCGGCATTTCTTATTTAATAATATTTAAAACTCTCAGGATTAAAAATTCTTGATGAATTTTAATCTTTGGCATTTCTTTTTCTTATTGAAACTCAAATTGTCTTATCTTCACACAGTTTTGGACAGTGAGGCTTCTCTAAGTAGGCTTTTAAGTGCTTGTGTCATGACCTATATAATAACTGATGGCTTCTTTTCTATCTGATCTCTCAGGATGTTCCAATTTCCTGCCTCAGACTTAGAATCAATCATTGTCCTCAAGAAGTCTTTTTTTTTATTTTTAATGGAAAGTTATATTTCAATACTACAACCTAAGTGTAGTAAAAATATTCATTACAACTAAGTTTGTCCATGTTTCTAGGCACTTTCAGGAAACAAAGCTGTGATCCACAAAGAGATGATAGATGGATGGGCACATAAATAGACTGATTGATTGATTGACAGTTGTATAGGTAGATACAGAAAGTTTTTAGAGTCTTAGCAGCCTCTCTATACATCTTCTAGTCTATACTCACCAACAGATATGTCTTTTAGCATCATGTGTACTCTTATTCATATGCACTCTTTAATGTCTTATTATTTAAATTCATCATTGCATCTATGAGGATATTGTAATGTGTAGCATGTATTCATTGATTTTATTGCTGTGTTATTGAATTGTATAGATAATGTAGTCATTTTTGTGGACATCAGGGCTGTTGAAATTTTTTTGGCTTTTATTAATAACACAGTCACAAACATTCTTATGCAGAGCTTTTTGTAAATATAAAACTTCCTCTGTGGCTATTTGGCCAAGATTAAAGTCAATAACCTATATGATATGTGGATATATGGATTTTTAAAAAATTCTTTCAAGCAATTTCTAACATAGTTTTACTAATGTACACTTCCACCAGTAAAGTATGAGTGTTCAAGTTGCTCCAAAATCTTTCAAAACTCCATGTTTTTGATTTTTAAAATTTTACCTGTTCTGATGTGAGTGTGTGTGAACTCTCGTCTGGTGTTCCATTTGATTTTAATTTACCTTAATAAAGACTAAGAATTTTGAATACATTTTCATATATTTATAGGCCACCTGAGCCATCAGTTTTAATTGGTGAAATTTTCTAAAATTCCTTTTTTTGCATCTCCCTTATCTTTTCACCCTTTATTCTTTCCCTGGTCCATTTTATCCACATATATGTATATGGCAGTGATTCCCCCACCCCAAACTCATACTTGCACTCAAGGAGTATTAAATCCTTATACCTAATTGCCAGCTCAACATATCCCAGCCTGTTGTTCTTTTGCCTGTTATTACTTTTCCCTTTTTGACTAGAACAATGAAGTGGCATGTATAGATAATAAAACAGTTATCTTGTGACCATAAACAAGAGAGCAGAAGCTAACACATTAAGAAAGGCACATTACTAAAATAGGAAGAACTTATGCCACTGGTCAAAAGGACTTCCATTACTATGCCTAGATTGTATAACTTGGCCATATTTCATATAAAACAAGAAAACCTACAATCCTTTTAAGACGTTGTAATAACACTTTCTTTTATTTTCTTACAATTTTATACACTTTCATATATTTTCTAGAAACTGAAAGGAGAACTATGTTTATTTATATATGGTTCCTACTGTATTAACAACTTGTATTGCAACTGTATTTATCCACATTTATTCTTTAAAAATTTTATTACATATTTGTGATACCTAATAATTGCATTAATCTTGGAGAATTGGTACATATACTTATTGCATCTTGAGCATTTTTAGTCTCCCTTCCTCCCTCCTGCCCACTACTGTTCCTCCTTTGAAAAATCCCTTTCTTATCTTCACATAGTCTACCTCAGTATTTGTTTCAATTTCTCGTTGATTTTGCTAATTAAATTATTTATAATTTTGGTTCTCTCATTTTAAGGAAATCATGCCGTATTTGTCATTCCATTTCTGATTTAATTAATTTAGGATTATAATCTCAAGATACATTCATTTTCTTACAAATGACTCAAAAATATCCTTCTTTGTGGCTATGACTCCACGGTGTATATATGCCATATTTTATTTATCCATCCATCTCTTGATAGGCATATAGTATGCTTTCATAATTAGCTATTGTGTGCTGTGCTATTAACATATGTATACAAGTATCATTGTAATATGATGACTTTAACTCTTTGGGGAAAATACCTAGAAGAGGGATAGCTGGGTCAAATGGAATTCCTACTTTTAATGTTTTCTGGAATTGTCATACTGATCTCCATTCTGATTAACTACATTACATTCCCAACAACAACGTATAAAGATTCCTTTTTCTCCACAACCTTGCGAGCAATTTTTTTTAATATATTTTGAGTCCTTGGTAATAGCCATATTCACTGGAATAAGATAGAATCTGAGTATTGCATTGATCTACATTTCTCTAATGGCCAAAGATTCTGAGATTTTTTTTTCATGTACTGATTGCGCATTGTTATGGCTTGTGCCTATATGTTTCCCCAAAACCTCATGTGGTCATGGGTGGGGACTTTTCAGAGGTTGCTGGATCTAGACTGTGTGGCACTGGGATTGATTCATTGTGCAATGCTAGGATTAAGGGCACTTGGATTAAGGGTGTGAGTGCTACCCGCCCTAGGGTGTGTAGCCTGGATAAAAAGTAAGAGACAGAAAGCGGCTTGTCACTTGCTTGCTTTTGCTGTCTTCTGCCTGCCATGAACTGTTCCTCCACTGCAATGCCCTTCTGCCATGCCACCATGCCTTGGACCCAGCTAACTATGGACTGAAACCTCTATGGACTGCAAGCCAGATAAAACTTTCCTCTTTTAACTTTGAGTGTTGGATAATTTGTCTCAGTATTGAGGAATGTAAATAAGACAGTCATTTGTACCTCTTTTGAGAAGCTTCTATTCATTTCAGTAGCCCATTTTTAAATTGGGTATTTAATTTTTTTATTTAATTATTTTTTAGGTTCTAATTGTTTTGTGTTCTTTGTATATTATAGACACCAGTGCTCTTTCTAAAGAGTATCTGGCAATAATTCTTTCATTCTGCAGACTATCTCTTCACACTGTTGTTTGTTTCCTTTGCTGGTCAGAAACTTTTTAACTTAATAATTTCCAATTTTTGATTGTTTTTGTCTTTTGCAACTGGGTTTCTGTTTAGAAAATCATTGCCTATGCTTATGTCTCCAAGAGCTTTTTCTTCTAGCAGGTTTAAAGTTTCCATTTTTATGCCACTTTTTGATATGTATTTATTTGATTTTGGTACAGAGTGAGAGGTAGATAGCTAGATTCATTTTACTGCTTGTGGATAATAAGTTTTCCTGGTACCATTTATTAAAGAGGCTATCTTTTTTTAAGCTTTTGGTTTTGGCTCTTTTGTCAAAAATCAGAAGAGTGCAGATCTCAGGTTGTTGCTAGATCCTATATTCTATTCCATTGATCCACCTTTTTTTGTGCCAGTACCATGCTGTTTTTACTACTGTACCTTTGTAATATATCTTGAAATGTAGGATAGTAATGCCTCCTGCTTTGTTCTTATTGATCAAGATTGTTTTAGCTCTCATAGGTCTCTTCTGGTTTAATATAAATCTAAGAATTTTTTTTCTAGTTCTGTGAAAGATGTTGATGGTATTTTGTCTAGGATTACATTAAATCTGTTTATTGTATTTGGTATTATTGCCATTTTGACAATACTAGATTTGCCCTTTCAGGAACAGAGGGTAATATTCTATTTTAAATGGTTTCTTCAATCTCTTTTTTCAGAGTGCTTTAATTTTCATTGTAACGGTCTTCCACTTTTTTGGTTAATTCTTAGGTATTTGATTTTTGGGGGTGCTATTGTAAATGGAATTACCTTCCTGATATCTTTCTCAATGGATTTATAGTTGATGTAAAGGAAAATTACTGATTTTTGAGTGTTGATTTTGTATACTGTCAGTTTGTTGATTTTGTTAATTCAAAGAGTTTTCTGTTGATTTTTAGTTATTCTATGTAAAGAATTATGTTTTCTTCATATATATACATACATGTATGTGTGTGTGTATATATATATATATAGTTTGGCTTCTTCATTTCCTATTTGAGTCCCTTTTATTTCCTTCTGTTACCTGATGACTGTGACTAAAGATGCAAGTGCTATAATTAAGAGAAGTGTTCAGAGTGTGCACCTTACTCACCTTTCTTTTTTTTTTTTTTTTGGTGGTGCCGGGGATTGAACTCAGGGCCTTGTGCTTGCAAGGCAAGCACTCTAATCACTGAGCTATAAATCCCCAGCCCCTCACCTTTCTAACTTTAAAGGAAATGCTATCCATTTTTCCCATTTTAGTATGATATTGTCAGTGGCTTTGTCATAAACGTTCTTTATCAGTTTAAGGTAACATTCTCACATATTTATTTTCATCACTATTATTATCATGAATGAATGTTGGATTTTGTCAAAGGCTACTTCTGCATCTATTGAGATGATTAGGTGATTTTTACCCCTACTTCTGTTTATGTAGTGTATTACACTTATAGATTTTTGTGCATTAAACCATACTTATATCACTGGGAGGAAGTCGACATGTTCAAGTTGCAAGATCTTTTCAATGATTGGTTGTGTTCTGTTTGTAATTATCCTTTTGAGGAGTTTTGCATGTATTTCCATTAAGGAAATTGGCTTATTGATTTCTTTTGTGCTGTGTCCTTGTCTGTTTTTGATACAAAGGCAACAATACCTTCAAAATATGAGTTTAGTAGCATTGCTTACATTTCAATATTATGGAAGAGTTTTAGAAATATTGGCATTAAATTTCTGAAATTCTGGTTAAGTTAGGCTTTGAATCCATCAATCCCTGGGCTTTTCTTAGTTTGTAGTGTTTTTATTAATGGCTCTCTTTCACTGCCTTTTATTGATTTATTCAGAGTTTTTGTATTTTTTGATTCTGTTTTGTTAATTCATATGTGTCAAGGAATATTTTATTTTCTTAAAGATTTTCCAACTTGTTGGAATAAAAGTTTTTGAAGTAGTCTCTTATACTCCTTTGGATTTCAGTAATATCCTTTTTATTTTGCCCTTTTCATTTTCACTTGTATTGATATGAGTCTTTCATAGAATGGCTAAGCATTTATCAATCTTGTTTATTCTTTAAGAGAACCTACTTTACAATTCATTTATCTTCGTTACTGTTTGTCTCAATTTCATTAAATTCTGTGGGGATATTTATAATTTCTTTCTTTCTACAAGTTTTGGGTTTGGATTCCTCTTTTTTGTCCTGGACCTTGATATTCATCATCAGGTTAATTGATTGTGATTGCTCTATTTTTCTTATATAGGCATTCACAGATAAAAACTTCCCTCTTAGAAGTACTTTTGTGGTACTCCATAGGTTTTGAAATGTTGCACTGCTATAGTTATGTGATTCTAGGAAATTTTAAATTTCTTTGGTGATGTCTTTGTGAAACACTGATTATTGAGGGGGTGCTATTTAATCTCCATGTATTTGAATAATTATTGTTGTTTCTTTTGCTGTTGATTTCTAGTTTCATGATGCTTTGACCCAATAGAATGTAGATTATTTCAAATATTCTGTATCTGTTTAAGCATGTTTTGTGGCCTAATGTATCCTATATTAAAGAAATGTCCATGAAGTGCTGGTAAAATTGTGTATTATGTTATTGTGAAACAATGTAAATATCTGTTAAGCCTATTTGTTTGATACTGCAGTTCAACTCTGTTATTTCTTTGTTAATTATTTTTTGGTTGACCCCTCTATTTCTCAAGGTGTGGTATTGAAGTCCCCCACTATGATTTCATTCATGTTTATCTGACCTGATTCTTTTCATATCTAGCAATATTTGTTTCATCAAATTGGTCTGTCATTCAGTATTGTTATGTCTTCCTGTTGAATTGCTCCCTTTACTGGTATAATGGTGACCTACTTTGTCTGTTGTGATCAGTTTTACCTGGAAGTCCACCGTGCATGAAATTAAGATAGTTACTGTGCCTGCTTTCAGGTTCCTATTGCATGGAAGATTGTTTTTCATTCTTTTATTTTCAGTCTATGCGATTTTCTTTTTGTGTGGGGGATATGTGTCTTGCAGGCAAAATATAATTGGATTTGGTTTTTTGATTCAATCCCTCAGTCTATTTCTTTTGATTGTGAAGTTAAGGCCGTTTGCATTGAGAGTTAAAACTGAAAGGTATTTAGTGAATCCAGTCATTTGCAATATTTTTCCATGGCTCCATCCTTTATTTTTCCCTTTGATTTCGCTCCTCCTCCAGTTAGATGTATTCTTGCCTTTTGGCTCTTTGGTGATGTTGGTGTCACTATTTCTGTCTAGAATTCCCTGCAGTACTTTCTGCAATGCTGGTTTTCTCGTCACAAATTTATTTACCTTCTCTTTGTCATGGAATTTCTTTATTCTGCCATCAATTTTGAAAGATGATTTTGCAGGGCATAGTAACCTGCATTGGAGTTTTATTATTTTTATTTTTTTTTTTTGTTGGGGAGCTTGAAAAGCTGCCTTTAAGTTTTGAGTTGAGAATTCTTTCTTTCAGGATTGTGTTGAGAAATCTTTTATCATTCTGATAGTTTGCCACTATGTTAGTTTATTTTGTCTCTAATATCTTTTAGTATTCTGTTTTTACGTAATTTCTGGAATTTTTTTTTTTTTTTTGTGGTGCCGGGGATCGAACTAATTTCTGGAATTTTGACTATGGTATTTAATGAAGAAGTTCTTTTTTGATCATGGCTATATGGGGTTCTATATTGTCCATTTACCTTGATATTGAATTCTTTCCATAGATTTGGAAAACTTTTCTGCTATTATTTTAAGAAATACATTTTCATACCTCTCATGTTATCTCCTCATCTTTCCTTAACTCCTTAAATTCTTCGGTTGCTTTTTCCCTCCTTCCCCACCTCTCCCTTCAACTCCTTTCCCCCTCCTTATTTACAACAACTTTATTTACATTTTTTCCATTTTTTCTCTTTTTTCTTTTCTTTTCCTTTTATCTTCCTCCCCCACACCCAGTTCTCCTTCTCATTTGAATATTTTCTTTCTTTTTCACAAAATCTATAATACATTTTTGTCCTTACTTACACTTATGGTTTCTCATACCAGAGAAACAATGCAATATGTACCTATGTGTATCTGATTTATTTCACTTAAGTGTATGCTCTCAAGGTGATTTAAAAAACCCTCAGACAGCTGCAGAATCCAGTTTCCAAGGTATCTAGATATTTTCTATGATATCGCAGAGTACATAATCCACTATATCACCTTTGTTTTCTTGTTCTGGTACTCTTCTTACATTGGTTCTGCTGCCCATACATTCAAAATAATTTTTATACCCTCGATTTCTGGTTGATTTCATTTGATGATGTCTAAATCCTTATTAAAATATCATTTGTACCTTATATTGTCTTGTTTAATAGTATCAGCTTTTTGTTAGTGTTTCCTTCAAAGTCATTGAATATTTTATTTATTAAGTCCATCTGTTTATTCTATCCCCTTTGAGCTTTCTAAGTATTTTATTGATTTATTTGTTTCTATTTTGTTCTCCTCAAATATTTTAGCCATTTTTGTTTTGACTTATTTTCCTGACATTTGCTCCACTTCAGTGCCTGTGAGATCAGGTAGTTTTTAGAGACATTGTGTTGACTTATTTACTCAAGTTTCAATTATTTTTTTCTGAGTGTTAAGGATCAGTGAGGGTAGAGAAATGCTGCTTTTATTATGGAGATGTATTTACTTAGTGTATGTTTTCTTGTGATGTGATCTTTGCTTTTGTTGATGCTTTGGTATGTATGGAGCTCTTCATCCTTCTCAATGTAATAGGATCAGTCCTGTCACTGCATTGAAAAGAGAAAACCAAAATCAATACAGTTTGTATCAAAATCTAAATATATACACCATAACTCAAAACTTGAACAATTTCAACTTTTTTCAATAAACCAAAAAGGTTATCAAATAGTACAGATGCCAAATAGGCTGGAAGATAGAGGACGAGGGAAAGAAAAAAGAAGAAAAAATGCAACAAAATAATTCAGAAATTTGGAGAGAAAAAAAACAGCTAACAACAAGTAAAAGAAAGAAAAGTGACAAGAATTTGTTGATATTATTTTTATATTGGAATGGAGAGCTGGTGGACAGGAAATCTGAGAAGTTATTTGTACAAGTAGAAAAAAAGAAGAGGGAATGAGGTATATTTGGAGATTGGGGGAAGTTCTGAGAATGTGGGAGCCAATTAATATGCTTACAAAATGTTTTTGTTTGACAGTGTGGTGACACAACTGATCCTGAAGAAGCTGATGGGAGCCCCAGGGGGAGTTGTCTTTTCCTTGTGAAGAGCAGGACACCTTGGAATGGGTTCACTCCAAGAGAAGGGCCCATGCCTTGGAAAAAGAAAAGAAAGAAAAAAATGTTTTTGTTTGAATCATCTATACATATTTTTGGTCAGGGTTAACCTGACATGACCATCAAAGATAAAATTTAAATCACTAATTAATTGTTACATACAAGCTGACATATGCATATGAATATACATATATTATATATACTTATATATATTATTTCATGGAAAAGGAAAATAGGGAAAAATAAGTGAATATGAAAACATAAAAATAGAGCCCTCTGGGGGCTGGGGATTTAGCTCAGTGGTTCAAGTGCTTGCCTAGCAAGCACAAGGCCCTGAGTTCGATCCCCAGCACCAAAAAAAGAAACCAAAAAACAAATAGAAAAGCTTTGACTTGCAGCAGTTGTAGGGTGCTGAACTCCAGTACCCTGTGGTTGAGTTCAGGAGGTTGGAATTGTCTGCGGTGCTTGAGCTAGTTCCATCCAGCCTATGATTTTTTTTTTTTTCCTCTTGCCTGTCATTGGGTGAAAGGGCTTTGGTATCTGCTTGGACTCCTGAGCCTGCTTCTCATTCTCTCTGCAGGCAATGGTAGGCTTGGTTTCAGTTACTGTCCTGTGGGCATGGTTAAGGAGAGGTTTTTCTCCTGTCTTATGATTGGATACCTTCAATTGTGTTGGGGAGTGGCATGCACTGTGGCTAGTGAAGTTCTCAGTTTGTCACTAATTTCCAAAGAGGCCTTCTCAATCTCCTTCTGAGATATCTGTTGTACTATTATTACCAGTGAGCATGTGTGCAAACGTCTCCCGCCAACCTGCTCCTCTCTGGCTGTCTATCTGCACCAAACTTTTTATCCAAATTCCACAAAGCATCACTATCCCACCTACAAATTCTGTATTACCTCACGCTTTCAGTGCTCAGCAGCTTTTCATTGGTGTTTGGAAGGTTCCTATGAGGGCACTGAGTTCTAGAGTATCTGAAGAACTGGCTGCAATCAGGATATCTCACAACACGGAACTCACCAGTGTTTGTGGGATTAATGCAAGTGTCTTCTTTGGCACTGCTTGAGTGTCTTTTCTCCTTCACTGGATCACACTAGTTGCAATTGCTGCCCACTCTTGCAACTCAGTCATAGCTCTCAGTGTTTTGTTCTGGGTCTCCAATCGGGATTGTACCCTTGTTTCTTTCCCAAAGGCCTGCCATTCCTTAATCATTGTCTTCTAAAAGATTCTTTCCTTTTCAGCTTCTCTAGTGCCTTGATGTGCAAATATCATAGTCTCTGGCCTTCCTCTCCCAGTGAGAAGAAAGTTAGGACAGGAGGGCACTGTATTTTATTTATTAGGCTAGACTCTGATCATGGCAGCCTGGACATCACTGCTCTACTTAGCTTCTTGCCTGAGTGGATTATATCTTTTCCCAGATGATGTGTTCACTGGACCTTGGCATAAACAGTGCTGGAATTTAGATGTAGCGCAACATTTTTAAAAAATATTCCTACACAGGAATTCATCTGATGGGCTTCTCTCTCAAGGTGCCCTCCCATATTAATGTCCCTCTCAGCATTTCTGAATACATGTGCTTCCATTTCCAAGTCTTCTAAGCACCTTATGTGCACTGCTACCTCTAGTGAGCCATGAGGGAATCCTCCATTTCCTTATAGTTTAAATATAATGAAAAAGTGGTACAAATGGGGTCTGAAGATATGCTGCTGATTGAAAATTTGATTTTATTGTGGATATAATTAGAGCAATTTGTTATATATGATGAGATTATAGCACAACAATTATGTGAATCCCGAGTGCTAATTAGTGAAATTAAAGGAATTATTCATTTTTATCGTGTTTTCATCATTCTGGAATTCTTAAAACTACTAATGTATACATTTTACTGATGTGTATATACACACCCATAGGTGGATGTATGTTATCATTTTACATGCATGTAATATTTTGTACATGTGTATGATATATTAATCAAGGCTTCTTCAACTGAAAGTGAGAGGGTCACCTCAAATAAGCTTAAGGAGAAAAGGTAGTTATAGATTCATTCATGTAGGAAGGTCATGCTCAGATCTGACCTCTCTAAGAACAATATGCAAAGACTCAAAATTATTATTAATTTCTCTTGTGCTTTCTCCTCTCCATTCTCTTTCTCTTCATTGAATATCCAACTTTCTGTGTTAGCCTTATTCTCTCTGAACATATGGAAGCTTCTGTATTGATGGAAATGTCTCCAAAAGCAGCTTTAGATTTAAATTACATCAGCTTCTGTTACCTAAAGAAAAAAATTTCTCTGTCTCTCTCTTTCTCTCCCCTGCAGAATAAAGCTCAAAGACAAGGCTCTATTTAACATAACTTCAGGGAAAAGTTAAACTTTTAGATTATTTTCACAATTAGTCCAAGTATTATATTTGACAGGTCTGGCAAGTATTATGCTTTTTAGAAGCTGAAGAAGTAATTCATCAAATAAACTGTGATCTATGAAGTTATCTAAAGAGATAAAATGATATCTGTCAATTTTACTTTAATGTATAGATGTAAACATACAGTTTGTGTCACATTAAGAAGCACAAACTTGATATTTTTAACACTCAAAAAATCATCATCTAAGAAATATAAATTGTGGAAGTACTATAGTGGTAGGCAAAATAAGATAAATAACCATTAGCCTGAAGAATCATATAATCAGTAATAACAAATAAGAATTCCTATTTTGAAAATGAATTCATCCGTATTTCTCTAAAGAGAAGGAGGATATGTTCTCTAATGTCACCATGATGAGCTCTCTACACCCATTTACCAATGAAAGAAACAATGGTAAAAAATTGCGTGGATATTGATATGCAGGTGATATAGATGAATAGAGACAGAGTTTCTATATAGATACATAAAAAGAAGAATATTTGATAGATGAATATGTATCTCTATTGACCTAAGAGCATGTGGAAAGCAAATATTTATTGACAAAAATATGTTAAAACATCATAAGAACAAAAAGTCCTGTGACACTTGAACGATAAATAACCTACTCTATTTCTCAACTTTCTCAGCAGAGCATGGCAGAAATTTTGCTTCATAGCGAAATAGGTACAGCCAAAAACACAGGGATTTCTCTATGCCTAGCTCTCAATCAAGGGATATTGTTTCAGCTCAGAAAGGCAAACTAACAGCATTTTTAATTTCCTTATGCTACTCATTGTAGAAGCTACGTTATGAAGGAGTGCCTTGGAAAGGTTGAGGGCTTCTTCATTCACCAAGTCTCTCTACTCACAGGGCAAAATATCCACCCTGATAAAAATAAGCAGAGAAGATTAGAGGCTAACACCATGTGCAGCACCCAAGCTAGTGATGTGGAGATATTTTTCTCCACAGAAATAATAATTCCATAACAGAGACCTCTGAAATGCTTCACACATTGACTTTATTTGAAAAAAAGGGGGGGGGGGATTCAAGCCTTAGAAGTATCAAGCCTCTTGAAACCAATTGAAGTTATGATAATACACAAATAAGAAGAAGTTACTGGTTCCACGACACCAACAAACTAAACTATAAGCTAGTAACTTGTTATGGTTTACATGTACATGTCCTCCCAAAGCCTCATATGCTCATAGGTGGGGCTTTGGGGAGTGACTGGATCATGGGTACATAACACTGGATCATGGATGTTTGATACTGGAGTACTCCACTGATTGGCTTAGCATAGTTAAACGTGGATGAAGGACTTATG
Source organism: Hystrix brachyura (assembly GCA_016801275.1). Taxonomy (NCBI): domain Eukaryota; kingdom Metazoa; phylum Chordata; class Mammalia; order Rodentia; family Hystricidae; genus Hystrix; species Hystrix brachyura. Next base: position 605,357 of record QZML01000858.1, on the reverse strand, counting down.
CAAAAGGGAAAACATACCCTGGGTGTGGGTGGCACCAAGCAATAGACTGATAGCCTGGATGGATTAAAAATAGAAGAAGGAAGGCCCTCTATTTCCTGCCTGCCATGTTATGAACTCTTTCTCCTCTGCCAGGTCATTCTACTGTGGAGTCAGCCAACTGGACTGAAACCTCTGCAAACCATGAGCTAAAATAAACCTCTCCTTTTTTAACTTATGAGTGTTGGTTGTCCAAGCAACGAGAAACTAACTAAGGCAGGTTTTACTACAAAGAATGGGGCAGTTTCTGTGGCTATACCTGATCATGTGGTTCAGAAGCCTTTGGAACAGGCTTTACAGGAAGAGCTTGGATCGGGCTGGAGATGCCAGCTGGAAGAGCTACCATAGAATACTGTGAAACAAGCTTGATGGGAAATTCTAGTCAGAGTTCCGAAGACCAGAACACTGATGGAAATGCAACCAATAAAAAACCAGGTTCACAAGGTTTCAGTTTGGAACAAGGACTGTATTCTCATTTGGACTCCGGGCCATGTGTGTTAAGCTCTTACAGAAAATTTGCATTTTGTTCAGGTCCAGAGACATTGCTGGACACTGAGATTGAGGTCAGCACACTAATTATTCTGGCAGAAGAAATTCTAAGGCAGTCTGCTATTGAGGCAGTGAGTGGCATGACTACTTTTGGAGGCTTTTAGCCAGCAGTAACTTGAGAATCAAGAGCAAACAGTCCAGTAGAATGATTTAACAAGTTTTGAGTTTGACAAAAAAGGAAGTGCTGATGAAGTTTGGACTACCAAAATGGAGCAGAGGAGAGAATTTGGTTGCTGAAAAGATTAGCATTTTAGAGCCAGGTACTTTGGAACAGGACAATAGGAAAAGATGGCCTGAAGGCAACACAAGAACCAACAGGACTCCATCTTTTGCAGCCTCAAAATTGGAGAAGTGAAAGACTTTGCTTTGAGCAGACAGCTCCAGGACCCTATGCTCCAGAATTATGGTAGCCTAGGGAATTTGTTCCTTGAGATTGGGTCCATAGTGCTCAGTAATCCAGGCACTTGACCCCTATATCCAGAAGGGAAGGAATCCTGGTTAGTCTTCTAGCTGGTAGCAGACCTTGGTGTCATCCACATGGTGCTCATTGTAGGTGCATGCAGAATGCAAAAGTTGGGAAGGAAGGAAGGCTTCCACCCAAATTTCAGAAAAAATGCCTAGGAAGCCATGCAGTGGCCCCAAGAGAGAAGTGCGTAGAGCTGTGTGTGAAACTGAAAGTGAACTGGAGACCCCAGAAGACTGGAGAAGCCAGGAATGTAAATCATATGAGGAGAGCTAAGGAGCGAGCAAAATTGGCCCAAGAGCTAGACCATGAGTACTACAACCACTGGCTGTACCTTAGGGCCAGGGCCACCCAATATCTATTGGAGTTCACATTTTGCCACAGATTTCCCCAGATGCTGAACATAGAACTATGGAATTTAATGTTTGCCCTGCTGGATTTAGAACTTGCTTTGATCCCATTCCTTTCTGTGCACTTCTACCTTCTGAAATGGAAATGTTTATCTTGTGCCATTTTATATTGGAAGTGTTTAACTCTCTTCTCATTTTTCTATGGTCTTGCAGGTGAGTTTGTCTTAAATCTCAGAAGAGAATTTGGACTTGGACTTTTCAACAACACCAAAACTGTTTGGATTTTGGTAACTCTTAGAGATGTACTAAATGCATTTTGCAAACAGGGATTCACATTAGTTTTTCAGGGGCCAGAGGCAGAATGTCATGTTTATATCTAGATGATCCCCCGTGAAGCCTCATGCAGTCATAGGTAGGGCTTTTGGGAGTGACTGGATGATGGGTATGTGATACTGGATTAGCCCACTGGTTGTTGAAGCATATTTCTGGTTGGGTGTGGATGGTGGACTTACTGAAGAGGGAAGAATCACTCTGGGTGTGGCTGGCACATCCAATAGGTTTGCAGCCAGATGGAATAAAAAGAGAAAGAAGGAAGACTCTCTGCTTCCTGTCTATCGTGCCATGTCATGAACTCTTTCTTCTCTGCATTACCACTCTGTGCGAGAGCCAGCCAACTATGGACTGAAACCTCTACAAAGTGTGAGCTAAAATAAAATTATCCTTCTTTAACTTGTGGGTGTTGATTATTTTGTCCAAGCAATGTGAAAGTAACTAAGACATTACTTTACCAGTGAGAATCAGAAAGATAAATAGCTGATATGTCTTCTGAGATGAAAGTAAATTTCGCATACCTGTTTCAATAATTCCTCTTGAAAAGGGCCCAAAATTAATTAGATGAGACTGAGGAGCAAATTAGAATGCAGGACATTAAGAAGAATGAGTCAGCAATTAGTGAGGCCTAACAGTTGCGTATGATCTGGGTAAAACACAACAAGAATGACGACTGCTAAAATGTCATGCTATTGGCATGTAGATAAAGGAGTACTAAAATTTCTATCATTGTAGAGTATTTAAATATAAGAGCAAAAACTATAAAGCTCTTAGAAAAAAATGCATGTTAATCTTCATAACCTTGGATTAAACAACAGTTTTTTGGGTCTGACTCCTAAAGCCCAAACAAAACAAAACAGAGTATAATCAATATTTAAAGAAAAATCTGTGGTACAAAGGATAATTTCTATTAAGTAAAAAGACCATATCCGGTAGAAAATGATTGCAAACTGTATCTGACAAGGAATTTAAGCCAGAATATTTAAATAAAACTTACAACTCAGTAATGTAAATGCAAGCAACCCAACTACAAATGGTCAAAAAAAATGAGTAGCAGTTTCACTAAAGAGTATACACAAACAGTGAGTGAGCACACTATCAGATGCTCGAATCAGTAGTAAGGAAATGTAAATCAAAAGCACTACACTTTACACTGATTAGACTGTCCAAAAGGAAAAAAAAAAAGTGTTGACACAGATGTAGAAAATTTGGAACCATCATATCTTGCAGTTATGAATGTAAAATAGGGCAGCTGCTATGGAAACGGTCTGGTAGTTCCTTAGAATTTAAACATAAAAGTGTCCATATGATCCACCAATTCTATTCTTATGTACATACCAAAAGAAATGAGTGAAATCATGTGTCCACACAAATACATGAATACTCATAACACCATTATTTGTACTGACCAAAATACAAAGACAGCTGAAATATCTTTCAGCTGATGAATGGATAAGCAACATGTGATATATCTTTACAGTGGATGTATGACTTGGGTAAAGAAGCAATGAAGTCCTAATATGGGCTGAAATATAGATGAACACTTGAAAGCATTATGCTAAATAAATTATTCAATCATTGTGATGGTTATTTTATAACTCAGAATATGCCTCAAATTCAGCGAATTACACACTTTGAGTGAATTTCATGGTACCTGAATCATTTACTAATAGTCATTGACAGAAGAAAATACAGTAAGTTTTAATTATTACAGTAAGGTGTGTTCCTCTGTGAGATTGGCTTTTGATGAGATTTCACAATGAATTTTTTAAAAATCTGTGTACTAATTTAGTCTTTACATTTTAATGGGGAACAATTTTTTGGCATTATATATATGATTCTTCTCATACTTGAAAAAAATGAAACCTCCTTTTGTGAAAATTACTCTTGAGACAATGTATAAGGTAATGATTTGAATATATTCTGTATGTGAGGAGATTCTGAGATGATTTTTAGGATCCATTAATAACGTGACACATAATTAACTCAGCAAGTAGAAGCTGTATTTTAAAGGTTCTTTGGCTGCAAAATGAATCCTTATCTGCACTGAAAAATATAATGGCCTGTAACAGCAAGGGGGTAAATGCTTGCTGTCGCCATGCACGGACTTACTGTTTTAGGGCTCGATTCGTGGGGAAGGAGACAAGATACCACTCACAAAGATAAATTAAGATTTTTAATAACAATAAAGAAAGTAAGAGAAAAGGAGAAAACTCTAGGAAAACCATACCACCAATCCATCGTTTCTATCACTGGCAAACTGCAGCACAGGAGTAGTTCAAGCAGAGATCTTAACTTTTGCTAGGGAAGCAGCATCACGTGGGACGCGAGAAGAAAACAGCAGTCATGGAGGCGCCGCCAGCAGCAGCCCCCATTGAGGCACACAGGAAAAAGTATCATCAGCTCTATGAGCGAAAACATCAGCTACGCGAGTGAAGAACATCATCTTCACGAGCGAAAGAAATCATCAGCAACCTTGGCAGGCATGAGAAAGAGAGAAAAGAAAAGAGAGAGCAAGACTGAGAGTGAGAGAAGCAGAGAAGAGAGAGCACCTGGGTGCTGCAGCTGAAGTTCTCTATGGTCTGACAAAGGAATGTTCCCCTCCAGGAAATGGGTGTCTGTGACTTTACCTCAGGCATTCACCCTGGGTCTGGCTAGGACCCGGGATGCCACCAGAGTGCCTATCAAAGTAAATTCTTTGTTGATAGTAAAGCTGTTCCTGCAAGGTTAGCCAGACCTTGGAAGAACAGGCGCACACTGGGAAGGTGAGACCTTTATCAGAACACAGGCATTTGAACCAGCTCTCAATAACTATGTAATGAATCTTACATGACCTTAGAGCCACACCTTCCTAAAGCAAAAGCATTTTGTAAATTTCGGCTCACCATGAAAAAAAAGTTATAAATTTACTAATATTAAGATTAAATAATAGATCTAAAATATTTACTTTGAAGTTATGGTTATTCAATTTCAACCTGTGTATGTGTTCACAAAATAAGAAGCATGTTTAAAAACCCAAAATGTAAAGATCTAATAGTCTGAATCAAAACTTTTAAATTAACAAACTTGAAAATTAATGGCATTTTTATTTAAAGAATTTACAACCTTTTAGCTATGCCAAATTTTTTTCCTAGTTAGTCTAGCTATTCTGGAAAGACTCAAAATTATTTGCTTGAAGCAATCAGCTCTTAATAAATGTTTCAGTTCCAATCAATGTTTCTGGCACTTTTCAAATAACAGGACACAACATGTTTTGGAACAAAAAAGAAACTTACTTTGGCAACTGCTTTCCTTTAATTAATCACTTGTCACTTTAAATCTACTCCAGAAAATTCTGCTTATCTATCCTATATACGACTAGCTTAGGTTGCTCAAGTTTTCACTCTTAATGTCTTTTTTTTTTCTCTTCATGTATATATTTTTCAAAACGGTTATGCAGCCTACAAAAGAGAAAGAGAATGATGGGAGTGGGATATCTACAGATTTTCTGTGTGTGCGTGTGTGTGTGTGTGTGTATTTCATCACATTCTGAAAGATTTTAAACACTTCAAATACTTGGTTATCTATTTCAAAATATCTAATAAATTTATTCTAAAACATCTCCGCATATATTATATGAATTTTCTATCAATAACAAACAAGAAAAAGAGAGGCAGAGTCTTTTAAAACCGCTTCCATCTTTCGTTTTACTAAAAATTTAATACTCCTTTTGAGAACCACAGCACACTCCATCCCCCTCAAACACTCAATATAAAATTTGTTCAGAATCTGCTTTACGCCATTATGCTATGATTTCCATAGCTGAGACATTTTATTCTTTTTGAACAGGAAGCTACAAGCTGTCACAAATAAATTGCTGACAAGTAAATTGATGAATTGCTTTTACAATATATGAAAAGTAATATTAGTAATCTTTCTCCTCATTGAATTGTCAAAATTATCTAATTGTTTTGGCATTTTGTAAGCTCATATATATATACACACACACACACACACACATACATATATATCTCATTGTAATCTAGGGGATTGCACTTGGATATTTTGGCATCTTAACAAATATATAATATTATATCATCCTATTAGTAATTTCTTTTGCCGTGCAAAAGCCTTTTAATAGGATGTGGTCCCAAGCATCCATTCTTTGAATTGTTTCCCGTGCAGCCTGAGTTTTATTCATAAATTTTTTTCCAACCCCTATGTCTTGGAGAGTTCTTCCTATTTTATTCTCTAGGAGATTTATTGTTTCTGTTTTTATGTTTAGGTCTTTGATCCACTTCGATCTTAGTTTAGTACATGGTGAGAGACATGTATCCAGTCCCAGTTTTCGGCATGTGTCAAGCCAATTTTTCCAGCACCATTTATGAAAGAGGCTATCTTTCTTCCAGCGAGGGTGTTTGGCTCCTTTGTCAAAGATGAGATATTTGAGTGTGTTTGGAGTTATTTCTGCATCTCCTAGCCTGTTCCATTGGTCCTCGGGTCTGTCTTCGTGCCAGTACCATGCTGTTTTTATCACAGAAGCTTTATAATAAAATTTCAAGTTGGGGACTGTGATGCCCCCTGCCTTATTCCTGTTGCCCAGAATTGTTTTTGCTATTCTTGGTCTCTTCTGGTTCCAGATAAATTTCACGATTGCCTTTTCTAATTCTGTGAAGTATGTTATTGGAATTTTGATTGGAATTGCATTAAATCTGTATAGTAATTTAGAAAGTATGGCCATTTTCACTATGTTGGTTCTTCCTACCCACAAACATGGGATGTCTTTCCATTGTCTGAGATCTCTTTCAATTTCCTTTTTTAGAGTACTATAGTTTTCAATGAAAAGATCTTTTACTTGTTTTGTTAGATAGATTCCTAAGTATTTCATTTTTTTCGATGCAATTGTGAACGGAATAACTTCTGTTATTTCTTTCTCAGTGAGTTTGTTATTAGTATATAGGAATGCTATTGACTTTTGGGTGTTAACTTTGTATCCAGCTACACAACTGAATTTAGTTATTGAAAACCAAGATGTATCATGTACAGGTACAAAATAACCATGTTGATTATGATCATTATGTATGCAATGTACCAATACATGTTCTTGGTAAAAAATAATAAAAAAATTAAAAAAAATATTATATCATCCTTAGTACTAACCATATTGTTAATAAGATGCTTTTCCAAGTTAAATACAATCTGCGCTCACAACCTTGTGTAAAACATCACACAAGTTAAAAATAGATCTTATGGAGATTATAAACAGAAGGTCAACAGAAAGGAAGCATGCATTTCTTGACTCTTTTATTTATCACAATTATGTTTATTTTACCACTCCTAAAATGTTACAGACTGGACTATCTACATCTCAGAAATTTTGACTGATTGATGCCATATCACCCAGCAAATCAACGGTAGACAGGTTTAGAAATATTTTTGATTTTTTTCTTTTTCAGCGTATTTTGAAAAACAATTGAATGAAGAGATCCATTTTCTGGAATTAGGAAATTTCTACCTAGGACAGTTTTCCAAATATCACGTTGGGAAATATTGTGGGACTAGTATATTTGGCAAGTGTTAAAATATTAGACTTGTAAATATTATTTTATTTACTACACTGTTACTGCTTTCAGTCATAGAATTTATATTAAAGCTGCAACAACAAAAGAGTTTTTTTAAGATTATGCTTTTGAACTTTTTATTTATTTATTTTCTGTTTTTAAAATTTTATTTTAGTGGTACATTTTTAGATATATGTAATGATAATATTGCATAAAAATAACATTCATCATAGAGAATTTGTACCTGTACATGATATATTGCTGCTTCTTTTTTCCCCATTCCCCTGCCCTCCGTTCACCCCCCTCCTCCCTGCCTTATTTGAAAAAGCTTTGTTTCCATTTTTTCCTCCTCCCTTTTTTCCTCCTATTTCCTTTTTTTTTTTTTCTTGGCCCTCTGTGAATCCTATCCGGCGACACATGAATTTTGTTATCATAGATTATATTCCTTTTGCCCACCCCTGATCTTCAGTTTCAGCTCCAGTGCACAGTTCCCAGGGAGTTCCCGTCTAGCTCACACTTAGCATTTGTTGTTTTTATTAATTGATTTTTCCCACAAATCCTTCTCTGAAACTAGTGAGGGAAAAGCAATTCTGCACTACCCAATTCACTGTTATCATGTAGAGTATGTTTCTTTGTGGTTGCCAATCATCATATAACAATGTTTGGGACAAATTCACAACATCAGACAGTACAGATTAAGAACATACTTTCCTCAAGAAATTTATGAATCAAAGATCAAGAAGAAGACAAATCAGCATTCCCAACCATTAATTTTTGGAAAATTATATTTGTTGCATCATTCATAAATTTCAGTTAGAAAAATCTGAGTTTCAGAAGTTTTGACTGATTGATGTCTAGTCACCTAATAAGTTATTGGTGGACCCAAGTTTAGAAACAGGTCTCTTGATTCAGGTCAATGTTTATTTCCTTATATCAATGTTTCTGAAAGTAAATCCTGTTCATTAGAATTCTTCCTCTTTTTGCTTGTAAAAATGCAGTTGGTAGGCCCATTTGAGTTCTTTTTTTTTCCTTTTTCTTCTTGTTTTCCTGTTTCATATGTTTGAACACACGGATACTATGTGTTCTTGAGGTTTACAGCCTCCTAATGAGAAAAATCATAGAAAAAATATATCTACCTCTTTATTAATTAAGTGGAAAATAGCTAAAATACTTCCATATATAAAGGTACTCTTCTGCTAAGGGCTACAGGTAGAAAAGCATGATGCTTTCATCAGGAAGTAGAAGCTTGATTTGAAAAGAACAAAAGATTCAGGTAGCTAGAAAATAATGAAAATTGGCTTTGTGTAGATCATAGTGGGCTCCATATACCAGACTCTCTCGTTTGAACCTTATTCAGTTGATAAGGGAAAATCTTTGAGGATGCTATAGCAGAAAGCATCACCTCAGAATTATTTTCAGACTCATCTTCCACCAGTAATTAAAGTGCGATTGAGTGGGATTGTACCAGAAGAGCTGTTTTCAAACTTGTTTGCAAATAAGAAATATGTAAAATCCTAGATTAAAATGCATAGTCCAGTTTCCTAGGCTCAAAGATTGTAGTTCAGAAGTATATTCCAGGAAATAGTTATTTATGATTATCACCTCAAATATTTCTACAATAAAGGTTAAGAGTTTCTGTTTTAATTTGTTTTTATTCCAGTCTTCTTTCCCAATGCGTTAGTGATCAACATGGCATGAAGGGGTATGCGATAGACACAAGAAGAGCGTGAGCTGTATCTAGAGAAGACATCTAGTACTCAGGGCAAGCAAATTATTGCCATGAAGGAATGTAGGCCTAGATTTGCTCATGTAATTTTTCAGGAGAAATAAATTATCTGAGTTCTTATGGTAACTCTTTCAATTTTTAAATATTTTATGTAAATTGGGTAGTATGCAAACAAATCCAAGTGTAAGACTTCTGACCTTCCTTGACTAGTCCAGCCCGGGTTATCTCAATTTTTGTAATTTTAAAATTGTATTTGTGTATGATCAGCTTCAGATTTGCATTAATTTCTATGGTGTTACATATGTTAATATGTAATTTTTAGACAGCCGTCTATCTCCCAAAGTCAGCCAATAGTTCCATAATGGAGGACTGTATTCTCTATTTGAACTCTGTTTTACTGAGGGAAAGCATCACAAGGAATGTCAGAGGCTGACTTGTGAAAGCAACAAATGTCATTTGTGGTTACTTTGTTATGATGGCAATGACCCTTATAGCACAGGATAAAGATATATTTGCTAATTGCCTATGAAGAGGAAAATATTCAATATCTTTTTTTAATTTCCTTATGTTGCATACATTTATGCACATACATCTTTCCTGCTTCAACTCGCTTCCAATTCTGCAACATGGTATCTGCTTGTGTGTTGTGCAAATGTTTCCCCACACTTACTTTTCAAGTGGTTTCTCAGAGATGTTCCACCAAGTGTACTTTTTTCCTCTTTTACCAGCCTTCTTTCTTTATAAAATTACAGATTGCTTTTTGACTGTTCTTTAGATTTAAGGAGAAAAAAAATCATGACTGTAGATGTTCGCTTCTTTTTCTCCACCTCAATATTCTAACTGAAGGAAGATGCATCCTTTCTCCTCTCATGCTTCTTTTTATTCCTTAATATCATATTGTAAATACTAGTTTTGAAGTCTTTTCCATACGGTTTTCTTCTACAGATTATTCTGAAGAAAATAGCCTTCTTACAGTACTTAGAATTACATGAAAATGTGGTACTCAGAGGCTTATAAACAAATCATATTTGCCTATCAACCAAATACAATAGAAAAATTTATATCATTCTTAAATAATGAAGGATAATTAGGAATATTGTTCATCAACTAAAGTGAGTTTTTTATTGTTATGAAGGGGGCTTGCATGACTAGGAATAAAAACATGTTGATTACTAGACTTTGCATACTATATATCACAATAATAATTGCATGTGTATATTATGTATTACATCACTAGGTCTTAGAGTCAAATATCACTTTGCAGTTTACAAAACAATTTTATCTTTCCACATCATTTACTACTCACACAATTTAATAAAAGTTTTATTAATTCTGGTTTTAAGGATAATGGATGAGAAAGGTTTTACTCAATTTCACACAGCTAGCAAGTTTAGGTGTCAACATTCCAGCCCTAGTTCGGTTCTCTATTTGTACTGTCCCACGTTGCCCTTCAGCTACTTCTATTTACTTTCAAAGAATCCTCAACCCCTACCCCGCCCCTCCTTATTTACAGCAGGTTTATTCATCATTTTCCATATTTTCCCTTTCCCCTCTTTTTCCCCTGTTGCCTTTCTGCTTTTCCCCTTCTTTCTTTCTAGTACTCCTCTCCTCTGCATACCATCCTCCTTTTATATAATATCTATTACACCTCTTTGTCCTTATTTACAGTTGTGGTCTCTTATATCAGAGAAACAATTCGATGTGTGCTCATGATTGTCTGATTTATTTCACTTAAGAGTATGTTCTCAAGGAACATCCATTTATATATGAATGACTCTAGTTTATCCTTTTTTATGGCAGTGTAGTATTCCGTTGTGTAGAAAAACCACATTTTCTTTGGCCATTCGTTGGTTGTTGGGCATTTAGTTTGTTTCCAAGACTTAGCTATTACATATTGTGTTGCTATGAACATGGTGGTGCATATGTCCTTGTGGTATGACGATTTTAATTCTTCTGGGAAGATCCCCAGTAGGGGAATAGCTGGGTCAAATGGAACCTCCAGTTGTAGTTTTTTGAGGAATCTCCATATTGATTTCCACAGTGGCTGGACTAGTCTACTATCCCACCAGCAGTGGAGGAGTGTTCCTTTTTCCCCACAGCCCCGCCAGCATTTGTTATTGGATGATTTTTCCATATATGCAGTTCTTTCTGGAGTGAGGTGGAATCTTAACATTGTTTTGATTTGCATTTCTCGAACGACTAGTGATGTTGAACATTTCTTCATATACTTATTTGCCATTTTTATTTCTTCATGTGAGAAATGTTGAATTTTTAAGTTTATTTAAATCCAATTCAAATACATACAACACAATATCTTTCAATACTCCCAAAGTTGTGCAGCTATTGCTAAAAAACAAATTTAGAATAATTTTCTGGCCTCAAAAAGAAATATCTTTCTCATTAGCAGTCATCCCCCACTTTCCCTTTGTCCAGCTCTGGCAAAGTCCAATATATTTCCTGTCTCTATGGATTTTCATGTTCAGCACATTTAATATAAATGCACTCATACAAGCTTTTTGGGTCTGATTTTTTTCACTGAGCTTAATGTTTTCACATTTCATCCATATCATAGCATTTATCAGTACTTCATTCCATTTTATGGCTGAATAATTACCTATGATATAGATAAGTGATTTTTTCCCCCAGAGAAACTGCTGCTGTTCATTCACAAATGTCAAAATGCCATAGAATTTGCAGTAAACATGTGCTGTTGGTTATTTCAGCAACATAAATCCTCCTCCTTTTCTGATTAATAGATCACTGGTATCTTTGGGGGGACTCTTATTATGCACCATTAAACAAAGCTTAGTGGTAGTGCCAGTCAAGGAACCCAGTCCTTTCTCTGTACACATAGCAGGCAAGTGAATCAATTTCTCTCTCTGAAATACAAGTCATGTGCTGAAAGACAGGGAATGAGTGTGTTTACATGTGACTTAGTCCTTCAAAAATGCCTGGAGAATACTGTCACATAATTCATGAAATGATGTTGCTGAGCTCCTCTGAAGCTACCTGGCTCCTGCCTTCTTCCCTGGTTTTCAGCCTCTACCATGATCCTAAAACTTTCCTATAATCTTGCGATTTTTTTCTTTTTTTACTTTAAAAAGTTAACTAGTACAGTACACAATAAATAAAAGTTTATCTAATGGAAAGGTAAATACAGGAAGGTTTTTGTATATCTATCCATCACTAGGTGGACATTTGTGCTATTTCTACATTTTAGTTATTTTAAATAATTCTGCTTATGAACATTCAATTGTTTTTTTTTTAATAATACCTCTTTAGCATTTTTAATTTAAGGAGTGATCACCTTCACCTGCTTAAAAGAATGGTGTGTTCAAAGGCCAGCAGAGGTTTGTACATGTGGCTCATTTTGGATTCTAAAAAAAATCTTGCATATGGCTGAAGCTAAGAACAAATGTTTTGAATCAGAAAGGTGAGAACTGAGGTTAGCGTTTTAGGAAAATGTCAGATTCAGGAAGTCCTTACAAACCACTTTAAAGATTTTTATCTTTTTCCAGAAACAAAAAAAGCTACAAAAGTGTTTCAGTTAGGCTGTTAATGTGATTTATTTGTAACTCTCAGAAAATCACTTTAGATATATTATGTAGAGAAGACTGAGAAACAGGCTAAAAGACTTATTAAGAGTCAATTTGACCATTACTTAAAAAAAAAAATCTGTGCATGGCCCTTGCCTATACGGTGCTGCTTTATTTATGTCTTTTACTAAGTTTCATCTATAGTTATGGCAGGTGCAGTGTCCTAAGAAGTAATTATTCAAGATGCTCTTAATGTATTTACCCAGCCGTCCTTGTTTGTGATAGTTAATTCTTTGCTTTACAAGTAGCATTTCCTTGTACCTATTTGAACTCTATTACAGTGTAAGAGCTCAGAAGAATATTAAAGGTCTCATCTGATGCCTTCAGATTATACAAAAGAAAATGAAGCTCACAGACCTCTTTCTCAGGATTATAGAAGTATCTGAATTATGCCACTTGATTTCAAGTAGACTATTCCTGCCACTATAACACCCTTCTTTCTCAACTAAATGTCCATCATTCAGCAAGTTTTTGCGGGATGTCTATTTGGGACCTAGTAAGGTGCAAAGAGCTATAGAGATTGTTAACAGTATGATTCATTTTACCTGAGTTTCTGAACAATAGATTACACAGAGTCCCGATAGACATGACACAGTGTAAAGTGCAGGATGATATAGTGTTTCACCCAAGACAAGACATTTACTAAAATCCCTACCTCACAGTTTATTTCAATAGTTAACATTAGTGTGCATTGTACGTCTTTCACAGTGCCTCAACATAATAAGTATAAAATAATGTTAGGACCGAAGGACAAGCTCAATAGCATGTCAGATAAGAGACGGATCAATATAGGCTGGTGTCATTGGATAAGGATTCATAGAAGAAAAAAGACACTTCAAATTGGACTTTGAGAAAAAAATATTGTTCCCTTAGCGCTGTCAGGAACACTCAAATTAAAGGTAGTGTGGAGTCTGTGGTCACTTGAGGGCTGCTGCCTTCTTCGTTAAGTGGAAATTAGAGGTTATTGGTAAAGTGAGTAATGATCATAGGCAAAGTGTTTTGGGGGTTTGTAACATAATTTATAACTTGGAAAAAATGTAGGTGACTTTTTAGGAGACATTTCATGAACTTTGGATTCTTGGTTCATATTTCCTCTTTCATGGCCTTATCAGGTATAGTTTTTTAGGGAATTGAAGTAATAAACTAACAAAATTTTAAAAACTATTACTACAACTTTTCTCTTTGCTATGTAAAGTAATGATATGATTTTGACCTCTTAGCCTAGCTTATTTTTGTCTAATGGAAAGACTATTTGCTCACATAAAGCATTTCAGTGCAAGTATTATTGGCTGTAGCAAACTGTGATACTTTTGATCTTGGGTCCAATTATCTGAACTATCACCATTTAAATTCCTCGTCTGTCAGACTCTTTAAAAGTGGCCAGTGAAAAGTACACAGGTATCTGGAATTTTCTGTTATTCGTATGTATTGCACAGAGAACAAAATCTCACTATCATGATAAGAATACTAGGCAGTTCAAAACTTAATTCGGATAGTCTCATTTAAATATTGGCCAATATTTGGAGTAGAATTTAAGGTAAGAAAGTCAAATTATGCTTCAAATTTATACTGAGTAATTTTAGTCAAGTAAATATGAAATAAATATTTCTTAATTTTGTGCCCTTTGGGAAATATTTAAACTTTGACTCTAAGATACTTTTTAGAAAATAGGAAATAAAGTCCCCTACATCATAGGGATTACAAACTGTAAAGTAAAATAATGTACTGTATAAGAAAGAAGCTTTTCACTAGTAGATAGCAAAGTTTCATCTACAGTTATGGCAGGTGCATAACTAAATGCAATCCTTAGTATTCCTCGGTTTAAAGATGTATCCCTCTAATTTCTATCTTTGTCTTTGAATGGGCTTCCTCCTCCCTACATGTCTTGGTACCTGGGTTCAAGTTACTCTTTTGTTATAAGGACACTAGTCATAATGGGTTTAGGGCTATCTTAATTCTATATGACCACATTTTAATTTAAGTACATTAAAAAATACCTTATTTCCTAGTAATATCACATTCATAGGCTTTGGGTGGACAATAATCTTTAAAAATTGAAGGGAATACTAGGTAAAATAGTGTAGTATGCCATGGCCATTACCTTACAGAATTTTGTTAATTATGCGAGGTAAGTTATTTTTTCTATTACAGCTAAAGAAACTAAACTTCACTGGGATTTGGCAGCATCAGATAAGTTATAACGAGCAGGGCCAGTATTCTAGTTTATGTGAGTGGATTCCAAAGCCATTTTTTTAGTCCACCATGATTCTTCTCCAGCACTGTAAGAATATAAAAAATTTATAAGATGTCTATCATGACTGAGAAGAAGAAGCATTCCTTTGGCATTCTGGAAGTGCAGGTACTAAGAAACAAAGGGCAAAGACACAAATATAGGAAGGGAAGCTGAAAGAGAAGCCCACCAGATGAATTCCAGTATCAGGTGTATTTAGAAAAAACAAACAAACAAACAAACAAACAATTAAAAAAAAACAAAACCAAAACAGGGCTGCCCCGATCCCAACACAGTTAGATTACACCACATGTCTGGGAAACACTCCATCTTGGGAAAGAGATAACCTCCTGAATGAATAAGTCAAATTAGTGCCCAGCTTAGAAACCACACTCCATTGTTCACCTGTGCTAACTCTCCTCTCAGTAGAAGAGGTAGCTTGGAGAATGAGATATTCACAGATCTGGGAACTAGAGAAAGTGAAAGTCAGAGAATCATTTCAAGGGCAAGGACTGAGTTAGGACTGTTGGGACCCTTGGAAAGAAAGGAGCAAAAGTTGTCCTGTTAAGAGACTCAGAACCAGACATTGAGAGATCTGTGGCTCAGTGAGTAAATGGGTGAACAGTACTTGCAACCAGTGTGATTAAGCAGAAGAGAAGAAGGAGGCACTCTCTTACCACTCCCCCAAACACTCTCTTCTCCTGGGATATCCTGTTTGCTGTCCACCCTTCAGATGTCATGGAGATCAGCAGCAGAAGCCTCCCATCCCTGGACAAAAGCTGCTTGGATCTAGGAGCGCTAGGCACCAGTGAATTTGCTAGGTGGATAGAGTTTTTTTGTGGTGTATAGACAGAAAGTTTAGTGTGTACAGAAAGTCAGAGTGAAGTTTTAGGCCAAGACAAAGTTACACAATACGCTAACCTGGAGTGTTATACAAAGAAGAAAAGAAGCTTCAGAGGTTATTGCAGAGGGAAGGGGAAGAAGATACAGAAACCCATTTGGAAGTATGTGAAAGACTGTGTACTTGACTAGCTACACTGTACCCTCTGCACCTCAAACACTATTGTAGGTACCCAATCATAAGACACAGGCAAAATACCTCCAGGTAGCCACACCCACATGAGCAGATTTGCAAACAAAGCATTGCCTACAGAGTGAACAAGAAGTATGCTAAGTTTTCGGTCAATCTCAACCCCCTTCATCCTGTGGCATGCAATAGAGGACCAAGTTTATAGATGATAAATCACCTCAAACACGTGTAGCCAATCGAGACTCCTGGACTCAACCACAGAACACTGGAGTTCGCCACCCCACAGCAACTACAGATCAACATTTCCATCAATGTAAAAGTAAGGGGAAGAGCACAAGGATTGAATATTGATTTTACTATTAATAGGACTGAGAAGATTCTTTATTTTTGTCTTCTTGTATGTCTGTGGTTGTTTTTTGTTTGTTTGTTTCTCACACCCCTCACTTTTCCGTTGCAATTTTCATCTGAGTGAGAGAGTTTGCATATGTGTTATTCAAAATAATAGCTAGCTGGTACTTTAGAATAAATAGATAAATAGTACTTTTTTTGGGAATGTCATTAAAACCTTGAACAAAGATTGTGTATAGAGAATTCACACTCAAGCTTTCTATAAGCATACTAATTCGTTCTGATCTCTTTACCACTTCCATCAAACTGAAATTATTTTTCCCTCCCTTATCTCATGGGCACCGAAGTAGAAGAAGTCATGGTAAAAAAATAAAACACCAGAATGAAAACCAAAAATGACAGAATAGAAATCCGAAGGAAAATGCAGCCTCTCAGAGACACAGAATCCAAACATATGAAAAATAACAACAAAGAGAGAGAAAAAGTAAAACTCTGGAAATTGGGAGAGAGATGGCAAGAAAATTAGAAACTACAGGAAAGCTGGATTAATAGAGAAAAATGCAGAGAAAAGAATGAAGCAGTCTGGAACCTTACCCTGGTTCCTGGTGAAAGGAAACTGCCTGCACGGACAGTTGAGGAAGAAATCCAGTGTAGTGCCTGAAATATTTCCAGAGAGCATTTAATCAGGTATCATTGTGGGAAGTGACTGATTATTTAAAACTGAGCCACAAAACTACCTCAAGAGATTACCATTTCAAGATTCACATGGTTTCCAACACACAAGGACTGGCTGAAAGTCAGACACAGGAAACAGTTATAGAGAGGGCGCAAGCTAGACATAGACCCACAGAGAAGAAAAATTTCAGGCTGGAAAGAGCCTAGGGCCCTTCCCTCCATGGTGGGAAGCCATGTCTCATGTCTATGTCTTTCAGAGATGACTGGGTCTAAAAGTGCTGGCATTAAGTACAGAGGTCTAATTGAATCTTTATCACACTGCTTACATTAAGCACAGATAAGATGTCTGATTGCTGTCCCCATCTATCAATACAAGGAAGGACATACTTAAGCATGCATGTTGTCACAGCCTGGGGAAAAGACAAGAGGGACCTCTGGAGCAAGGAGGCACCTAGAAACCCACACATTGGCTTGCTGGATTTCAAAACTACAGATCCTGGAAATAAACCATTCTTTCCAAAATACAGGGGAGTTTATTTTTGCCTCATTTCTTTCTGTTTTCTTTTCTTTCTTTCTTTTTTTTTTTCCCTTTGGTTTTTTGGGGGCTTGAGATTTTTTCTTTTCTTTTCATTTTTTTCTTTTTCATTTTTACTTTTTCACTGTTTTGTCTTTTTCAGTTTTCCTTGTTTTCTTGCTTGTTCTTTTCTATTATCTTTATCTAATTATATTGTATTTTTACCTATTCCTTGATAAGATGCTTTACCACACTTTTCTATGCTTCTCATCTTCCATTGCAAATTTTCTCAATTTTTTCTCGTTTCATTCTCCCATTCCTCACACCCTCCACCTTTACCAATATAGCAATTAAGCATTATTAATCTTCACATAGTTAGTTAAATTATGCAATTACTGTTTAATTATTTTCTATTGTTAGTGCAGGTATACTTGTTGCTTGTAGTAGATATTTATGTTACATCAATATTTGGTTTGTCTTAGTGTTTCTACTATAATTATAGGTCTCTTTTTTAAGCCAAAGAGTGGAACATTATTAGTTCTTATGGTATTTCAATGTCCAATGTGTCTTCGATGTCATTATTGTTGCTGATTTAGATGCTATCACCAGGGAGGCACAGTTGTTGCTTTTAATAAGTTTTCTCTGTATGCCAAAATCTGGATTCCTTTGTGTCATTGATTCTGTTGCTCATTCTGTGAGAACAAAAATAAAAATAGAAAATGAGAAAACAGTGAAGCAAATGTAACCTAAAATACTCGATATGCCCAAAGCAAGTTCAAAGATCATTGAGGCTGAAGACATCAAAAGCCTCCCACCTAAATTTTGTGAAATAGTAGCAGCAGAAATAACAAAGAAGATGAATAAATGCATAGATATAAATAAATCAGATAGAATCACACAGGTAACTAAAGACATGATGACCACAATAAAGAAAATGTTCAGTAAATCTAGAGTAGATACAGACAAACAATAGAGGAGCTTAGGAAAACCATGAATGTCCAACATAGGGGAGAACTGGATGCCATAAACAGATACAGACACTCGGAAGATTAAAAATGCTATTGAAAGCATTCACAGTAAAATCAACCAATATGAAGAAATACTATCAGATCTAGAAGAAAAGTTTGTGGTTGGTGATCATCAAATGAAAAGCTTCTTAAAAATAACAAGAGAAAAAAAATCAATCCAACAAATGCTAGGTGATGCAAAGAAGAATAATAAAAGATTAATTGGGATCAGTGAAAAATCAGAAGACAAAAGACATAAAAATCCTTTTCACAGAAGTAATAGCAAAAAACTTCCCAGCCATGGGAAAAGAATTTGACATACAAGTAAGTGATAAATAGAACCCCAATTTACCATGACCAGAGGAAATAAAAAACACACAAAGACACATAATAGTCAAGTTCCAGAAATTCAACACCAAGAACCGAACAGTAAAAGCTGTCAGAGAAAATAAACAAATCACCTATAGAGGAAAATCCATCAGAATTACAGCAGACTTCTCAACATAAACCACCAAGTCAAGGAGAGCTTGGAGTGGAGTATTTCAAACCAAAAAACAAAAAACAAAAAAACAAAAAAAAAAAACTTCCAACTCAGATTGTTGTACCCTGAAACACTTTCAAATTTGAAGGAGAAATAAGATACTTCCATGAAAAAGAACACCTGAAGAAATCCATTATCTCTAAAGCAGGACACCAAAAAGTTTTGAAAGATATTTCAGAAAGGAACAATGAAGAGATCAATTCTAATAATCCTAAGAATCCTAGAATGAATCCTAGAATGAATCCATCAGGTTAAGACAAAAAATTAAACAGAGGAGAAAGAAAGGGAACCAACAACAGGAAAATATATGGTAGGGATAAGACCACACATACCAGTTATAACCATCGGAATGTGAATCATCTCAATTCACCAATCAAAAGAAACTGATTGGCAGAATGGATGAAGAATCAAGATCAAACATTATGCTGCCTACAAGAAACTCTTTCAAATCAAAAAGAAATTCATACACTGAAAAGAAAAAAGATGGAAGACAATAATCCATGGGACAGTAACATTGAAAAAAGCAGGAGTAACTATTCTATTTGCAGACAAAGTGGATTTTAAGCCAAGGCTGTTCAGAAGAGACAAAGAAGGCCACCACATATGTGTTAAGGGAACAATCCAAGACACAGCAATAACTATTACACACACACACACACACACACACACATATCAAATAGCAATGCACCCAAGTATATAAAATAAACTCTAATTGATATGAAAAACTAAGCAAGCACTGATACACTTGTAGTGTGGAACCTCAATACTCCACTGTCACAATAGATCAACTAGACAATAGACAACAAAGACACATAGGAGCTGAATGAAACTTTTGAATAAATGGACTTAGTAGATATCTACAGAGTGTTCCACACAAGAACAATAGAATATAGATTCTTGTAGTAGCCATAGGAGTTATTCCAACATGGACCACATATTAACTCACAGAATATGCTTAATTTAAATCATTGAAAAGGAATTGAAATTATCCCATGTATATCATCCGATCATAGTGCAATGAAATTGGAAACCAATGGCAAAAAAAAAAACTGCATAAATACATGGAAATTAAATAACACACTACTAAACAACCAATGGGTTACAGATGAAATTAAAGAAGAAATCTGACAGTTTCTACAATTGAACAATAATGCCAATACAACATGTTAGAACATAGGGAGGAAACAGAAGCAGTCATACAAGGGAAATTTACAGTGGTAAATTCCCACATCAGGAAAAAAAAATGTAAATTCCCACATCAGCAAGATCAAATAAATAACCTAATGTTGAACCTCAAGCTTCTAGTAAATGAAGAGTAAGTTAAATCCAAAACATGTACAAGGAAAGAAAGTATAAAGATCACAGAAGAAGTTAATGCAATTGAAACTAAGAAAACCATAAAAAGAATCAATGCATCAAAGAGATGGTTCTTTGAAGACTAAATAAAATACACAAAACCTTAGCCAACCTCATAAAAAATAAATAAATACAAAGGAAAGAAAACATCCAAATCCATGTGATTAGGAAGGAAAACAGCAAAATCACAATGAATCTTGCAGAAATCCAGAAGATCATCAGTATATACTTTGAGATCTTGTACTCTAGCAAGATGGAACTCTCAGAAGAAATGGTTAGATTACTAGATATATATGATTTACCCAAGTTGAATAAAGAAGATGTAAAAATTTCAAATAATTCAATATCAGTAAATGAAACTGAAGAAGTAATCCAAATCTACCAAAAAGAAAAGTCCAAATTCTGACAGCTTCACTGTTGAATTCTACATAAATTTTAGAGAAGATCTTATGCCACTACTCCACAAACTCTTTAATGAAATTGAAAGGGTAGCAAACATTACTCTGATACCCAAAGCAGAGAAGGACCCAGCCAGGAAAAAAAAACAAGCCCCTAATTTCTTTCCCCAAAAAAAAAAAAAAAAAAAAAAGCAAACAAACAACAAAACACTACAGGCCAATCTCTTTAATGAACATAGATTCAAAAATTCTCAGTAAGACACTAGCAAACACAATGCAGCAAGTCATCAAGAAGATTATACACCAATAGCCAAGTAGGATTCATCCCAGGGATGCAATGGTTCAAAATGCTCAAATCAATAAATACAGCACACCACATCAATAGAACCAAGGACAAAAACCACATTATCATCTCAAGATGCGGAAATAGCATTTGACAAAATCCAACACCCATTTGTGACAAAAACCCTACAGAGAATTGCAATAGAAGATCATTTTGTAAATCTGATGAAAGTTGTCTATGACAAATCAACTATCAATATCATATTAAGTGGTCAAAAAACTGAAATCCTACACCCTAAAATCAGGAATAAGACAAGGATGCCCGCTATCACCACTCCTGTTCAGTAGAGTTCTGGAAACATTAGCCAGAGCAATTAGATGAGAGACAGAAATAAAAGGAAGGTGGATAGGAAATGAAGAAGGTAATTCATTATTGTGTGCTGATGACATGATACTCAAAATAGAAGACCTCAGACACTCCAGTAAGAGAATACTAGATTTAATAACCAAATTCAGCAGCATAGCAGGATACAAAATCAACACTCAGAAATCAATAACATTCCTATACATGACTGAGAGAGAAATTATGGGAAACAACACCTTTCACAAAAGCATCAAGAAGAATGAAATACTTAGGAATCAATGGATCAAAAGATGTGAAAGACCAATACACTGAAAACTATAGTACTCTGAAAAGGGAGATCAAAGAAGATATAAAAAAATGGAATGATATCTCCTGTTCCTGGATAGGCAGAACCAATATAGTGAAAATAGCCATACTTCCAAAACTGTTATACTGATTTAATGCAATCCCAATCAATACACTAACAGCATCCCTCAGAAGAGAACTAGGATAGCAAATGCAATTCTGGGAAGCAAAGACAAAGCAGGGGGCATCACAAACTCCGATTTGAAGTCATATTACAAAGTTACTGTGAGAAAAATGGAATAGTATTGGCAAAAAGACAGACTCGAGGATCAATGGAACATAGAAGGTGCAGAAACAACTTCAACTACACTCAGCTACTTTATCTTTGGTAAAGAGGCCAAACACCTTCACTGGAAGAAAGCCTCTTTAATAAATGGTTCTGGGAAAACTGGCTTTTCCCATGCCAAAGATTAAACTTTTTTCCCACCACACATTAAACTAAAATTAAAATATCTCTCAACATGCACTAAACTAGAATCAAAATAGATTGAATATCTAAATATTAAAACAGAAACACTTTCTGCTAGAAGATAAAATAGGTACAAGTCTTTAAGACATAGTCATAGGCAAATTATTTATGAAGAAAACCCCAATCACACAGGAAATTTTACAACGAATCGGCAACTGGTATTTCACCATATTAAAAAAGTTTTTGCATAACAAAAGGAATTACCAACAGTGAAGAGACAACAACACATAGATAAGGAAAAAAAGTTTTACTAGTTATTCCTCAGGGAAAGGACTACTATCTGAAATATATAGAGAATTCAAAACAATGAGAATCTCCAAATTAAAAAACCCAATCCAAAAATGGGCATCTGAAACAGACACTTCTCAGATGAAGAACAAACTGCAAATAAATGCGTGAAAAATGTTCTACATTGCTGATTTGAAAAATGCATATTAAGACAATATTGAGATTCCATTTCACTCCAGAAAGAATGCCAATCATCAAGAAATACACCAATAATAAATGCTGGCAAGGATGTAGGGAAAAAGGAACACTTCTCTGCTGTTGGTGGGACTGTAAATTGCTAGAACTACTGTGGAAATCACTATGCAGATTCCTGAATATTATCTTTCACTATTAATGGAAAAATAAAGATATTTCATGATAAAAAATACTTAAAGTCATGACCACCAACGCAACATTACAGAAAGTACTCAAAGGAATATCAGACACAGACAGCTTTCGGTAAGTAAATTTTTCCAATAATGCTAATTGTAAACCATCTTAGCTCTCCAATGAAAAGACATAGTCAAGCTGATTGGATCAACAACATCTTGCCTACAAGAGGCACATTCTGTCAAGAAACATCGACTAAAAGAAAGAATGGAAAACACTACTCTTTGCATCAGGAACCCGAAAGCAAGCAGAAGTAACTATTCTAAGCTTTAGACAATGTCAACTTCAAGACAAAATTGATCAGAAGGGAGAAAGCATGTCATTACATACTGTACATACTGGTAAAAATAACAAATAACAATTCAAACAGGTGCAGCAACATGCATAACCACACATACACTGAATGCTGGTGCACCAAATTTCAAAAAACAAATACTGCTGCATGGAAAAGGTCAAATAAAAATTAGTCAAATATTAGTGGAGTATTTATTATTCTATTCTCACAAATAAGTCAGCTAGACAAGAAATTATATATATATAATATATATATATTATATATATATATGTGGAACCACAGATTGAACAAGTGAGTTTATCAGCTACCAAAACAGTGTTTCATTCAGCTAAAAGAGAATGGTACATTTTTTTCCCAGTAGCTCTCAGAACATTCTCAAACATGGACATGTTAGGACATAAAGCATGATTACATAAATACTAAAGAATTTAAATTGTCTCCTGAATAATATTGGATCATAGCAAAATGAAACCAGAAAACAACAGCAAAAATATCACAAAAATTAGGTAAACAAATTGAGATAAAATTACATAGTCTTGAATAATCAATGGGTCACAAAAGACATCAAAGAAGAAATTTAAAGTTCCAGATATTGAATTTCGATAGGCAGCAAAACACATCAAACCCTATGAGACAGAATGAGAGCAGTTCCGAGAGGGAAGTTCATGGCAGTGAATGCTTCCATTAGAAATTAAAGTGATTCCAAACAAATAGCCTAATGATGAATCTCAAGTTCCTAGAGAAAGTGCAATCTGAATCCAAAACTTCAAGAATTAAAGAAACTATAAATATCAGAATTAATGAAATGGAGACAAAAAAAAATGAAACAGAGGATAGTGAATCAAATGATTGATTTTTGAAAGGATAAATAAGATTAATACACCATTTGCCAACTTGTCAAACAAAGGAAGCACTGATATCAATGCACCTAGACATGAAAAAAGTGACACCGCAAGAGACACTACTAAAATCTAGAGCATTATAAGAGACAATTTCAAAAACATATATTTCTATAAATTGGAGAATCTGGAAAACTAGATAAATTTGTAGACAAATATTAATTATTAAAACTGAACGAAGAAAACATAAAAACCCTGAGCAGACTGACAACAGGCCATGAAATAAAGTCAGTGATAAGAACACTATGAACTATAAAAAGCCCAAGACCCACTGAATTCACCACTAAAATTCATCAGAACTTCAGGAAAGAACTAAGAACAAACCTCAAAATCTGCTGATACCAAAACTTCACAAGGACTCAACAAATTAGATGCCTGCAGGTCAGTTTCTTTAATGAATGCAGATGTCAAAATGTTCAACAAGATACTTGATTACTGAATGCAACAAATCATTAAAAAGATTGTGCATCATGAGCAAGTTGGTTTCATTTCAAGAATGCAAGAATGGTTCAACATAAATAAATCAATGCATGTAACGCATCAAATAAAACCAATAAAAATTAAATAATTATGTTCATCTAAATAGACCCAGAAAATGTCTGTGACAAAATTCAACATCCATTCATGATTTAAAAAACTGATGAAGCTGGGGATTAGCGCAGTGGTTAGAGTGTTTGCCTAGCAAGCACAAGGCCCTGAGTTCCATCCCCAGCACAAAACAACAACAACAACAACAAAAAAAAACTGATGAAAGTAGGTATAGAAAGACCTCGCTTTAAACTGATAAAAAGGCAGTTGTGCCCAAATCATTTCCAGCAACATACTTAATGGAAAAAAATCTGAAAATATGCCCTCTCAAAGAAGGAACAAGTCAAATATATCCACTCTCACCACTTTTATTCAAAGTAGTACTTGAAACTTTAGCTAGAGTATTCAGAAAAGAGAAACAATTAAAAGGGAATTAAATAGGAAAGGAAAAAGTCAAACTATACTTTTCAGGTGATATGATTCTTTATACAGAAGACCAAAAGCAAACAAACAAACAAAACTCCACTAGAAGACTCTCAGAACTAATAAACAAATTCAACAAAGTGGCAGGCTACAGAACCAACACACACACACATACCTTTCATGTATACCAAAAATGAGCATGCCAAGAAAATATCAATTTTTTTTTCTTCCTTGGAGGCCTCCTTAAGTACCATAGTTCTTAAGTATTTCTAGGGACAAAGAGCCACAAAAGTCTGAATATAAGGGACTTCACACTTGCCTTATACATAAGTGATCTAACTGAAAAACATTATCGTAATTTAGACTGCCATTCTGTGCCCATCTCTTGTCATTTCCTAGTTCATACTGAACCCAAGCAGTATTGTAATAGTAGACAAGTTATTTTCTTTTTTTCAGATTGTCAGGGACAAATTGTTCCCAATTTTTAAGCACACAGCCTAATGGTGCAGTCCTTCAGATTCGCAGGGTGTTTCCTATGATGCTGTTGTGGGCCCTTTGGAAAGAGATAAGACTAGGTCTCGGATTCTTAAGAGGGAAACACCTTGGGTAAAGAGGAGATCTAGGACTGGGATGGTTCCATGAAAAGGTGACTATAGGAGCTACTTCTCCCAAAAGAGTGAGAAAACTGAGCAGACTCTCTGGCAGTCTCCCATCCTGGAGGATGCACAGTACAATGCTCCCCTTGCCACTCCCACACACTCACACACCAGCCCTCTGAGTGAACCAGGCTGAGCCTGAGCATGTTGGGAGGGGCTGTGAGTAGACTCCACCGGACAGACGCAGAGGGAGGGAGAATGGTGGGAGTGGGAAATGGCAGTGCTGTACACTGCTGCATGGTGGAAGCAGGAAGCTGCAGTGGCTGCTGAGTGGTTCCTGGGCTGGCCTGTGCTAATGGTCCCTGTGGTCATGGACCTGCCCACCTGACACTGCTCCTAAACTGATTCTGCACCACAGCTGCAGCCTAAGCCTCTGAGCATGTCAGCAGCTCTGGCCCCAGTCTCCAGCACACAGGGCTGCCTGTGCCAGGGCAAGCTGCGGGCACCACTCCCATCCCACCCCCACCCCCCAGTTGGCTGGACCCAAGCTGAGCAGGATAACCACACAGGGATGGACTGCTCAAGGTGCACTCCAGTTCTATTCCTCACTTGAGGCTGTCCAGTCTCCAGCAAACCTCTTTCTTGTTGCTCCCCTCTTATGGCCCCTAGAAGGGTAAGGGGAGTCCTCAGTTTTCATTGGGTCTTCTTAACTCTTTGCTGGCTCACCAAAAACTATTAGTAGGGTACACCAAAAAAGCTGTGGTCTTTTCCCAGGGACCTTCTCGGGGTCGTGTTTTCTTGTTAAACAAACTGGACATGACAAGCAAACAAGTAGCAAGGTTTTATATTTATAAAGGTATTAAAGGTAAGAAAAGAAGCAAGAAGAACTGCTCTGAAAAGAAGTGCTCTGCAGAGTGAGTGTGGACCAGTTAAAGTAGGAAAAGAAACAGAAAAGAAGTACACTTTGCAGAGCGTTGAGTGTGCAGCAAAGAAGCTCACAGAGAACACGAGTTTAAAGGCCACCATCTTTTATGCTCACACTGTGACATCAGATCTAGGTTGTCCGGTCAAAAACCTGCTTGAACTTCTGCCAGAAGAATTAAAGGTAGCATTCTTTGATTGGCACCAGATTCAGGGATTCAGTGTACTCCCTGGATCTCCATGAGGGACAGGTCATGTTCACTTACCCAGCCACTTTCCCTAATTTCACACCCCAATATTAACACAGAAATAGACATTCTGACAGTTGGAATTAGACAAAAGATGGAAAGGCAACCAGAGGCACCTTTGGCCATCTGACTTTTGATGAAAATGTCAATAACAAACCCTAGAGAAGAGACAGACAGCCTCTTTAACAAATGGTTCTGGGAAACTTCTTGTACATCTGTAGAAGAATGAATCTACTTCTAAATCTTTCCCCATGTACCATAAGTGAATCAAAATGGCCAAAACCTTGCTATAAAAAGAGAAACAATCTGCTGGAAGGAAAAAATGGCAAAACTCTTTAAGACATAGGCATAAACTGAACAGAAACTCAATTACACAAGGTATAATATCAAGAATCAAGAAAATGGATTGTGGCAAATAAAAAAGCTTTCTGCCCAGCACTGAGAACAAAACAACAGATTGAAGATGGACTAAAGAAGGGGAAAATTTTGTCAGCTACTATTTGGTCCACTATAGAAGTCCAGTATCTAGAATATATAAAAAGCTCAAAAATGACCCCCCAATAAAGGATCCAATCTGAAAATGGCAATTGAAATGAAAGGACATTTCTCAGAAAAAGAAGTAAAAATAGCAAATATGTACATGAAAAAATTTTCAGCATCTTTGATCATCAGAGAAATAAGTCAAAGCAACACTGTGATTCCTTCTTACTTCAGTAAAAAATGGCAATTTTTAAGGAGTCAAAAAAAGTACACGTGCTGGCAAGTTTGTATGGGAAAAGGCACCTTTCTACATTGTTGAGGGAAATGTAAGCTAGTACAACTAGCATGGAAATCAGTATGAAGAGTCCTCAAAATACTGAAAGCAGAAAATCAATTTGATCTAGCTATACCTTTCCTGAATATTGTCTTTAAAGACTTAAAAGTCATCATATGACAGGGATATATGCATACTTATGTTTAGAGCAGCATAATTCACAATAGCTACATTATGGAAGTGGCCTATATGCCCATCTACTGATAAATGGATAAAGAAAATGTGGTATATGTTAACAGTGGAGTACTACTCGGACATAAAGAAGCACAAATTTGAATCATTTGCAAGAAAATGGTTGGATGTTGAGACTATAATTCTAGGTTAAATAAAACAAATAATAATAATCATATAATTTCTCTAATGTGTGAAACTCAAAATATATGTAATTTAAAGAGCCAACTAAAAGAGAGATGGTAGGAAAAATAGAGGTACACTGTTGTCAAAAGAAGAGGATTTCAAGAAGAAAGGAAAAAGGAGGGTAGAGATCAAAATGTCATTTATATATATACCAATTCCCAAAGATTAATGAAATTATTATTTGTTGTACACATATAGTAAAAAACAAAAATAAACTGAAAAATCTTTAATCTTCATGGAATCTGGTAGTACTTATTTGTGTGAGAGTCTTATAACATAGCATGATAATGTACTAAAATACGTATTTTTACATTTTGACAAACTGCTATATAGAAAGACATGTCAATTTACATTTCATGTAAAATGCTATTACGATTCTTTTTTTCTTTTATAAAAGTGATTTGTCAAAATGATCTCATACTTTCAAATTATTATGTATACATTTCATTGCTAGGGAAGTTAAACATTCTGAAAATAAGTTTGCTAAAAATTCCTATTACTAGTATTTATGAATTTTTTTTCATGTATTTAACACATTATTCTATTTTGCTATTCTGTTTTACTATTGATTTACATATGCTGCTTACATATTTATGGTGTCAATGTTATATTCTATATGTTGCCAGGAATTTTTCCAAATTCATTATTTTGTTATTATTTGTGCATTTATTTTTGTAGTGTAGATTTTAATTACTTTTCATTCAGTTAACGTATTTTCGCATATTGATTTTGAATTTTGTCTCTTGCTTGGAAAAGCATTTTCTAATCTAAAGTTACAAATATTCTCATCTATTTTCTTGTAATTGCATCAACAAATGTTTACATTTAAAAGTTTAACTTAAAAAAATAAAAAAAAGTTTAACTTATGTGGATTTTCTTTCTTTTAAATTTCAGAAGTGAAGGATATATGGAGATTCAATATTTTAAATGGCTTTCAGTTTTTCCAATACATAATAACGTCTTTGCTCCCTTATTTCTTAAAGAATTTTATAATTTTTGTTTTTACATTTATATATTTGATCCATTTCAAGTTAGGATTTTTATATATTGATGCAGGAGTCACTTTCACTGCTTTGCTTGTGGATGCCCAGTTTTCACCAATATCATTTATTGAAAACACTATTACATTCCCATTAAATAATGTAGAAAGCCTTGTCAAAAATTATTAGTTATAAATGTATAAATTTCTTTCTGGATTCTCAGTTGCAGTCAGCTGGTCTATGTCTATGCTTAAGCCAATTCCACGGTACCTTAATTGCTATAGCTTTGCAGTAAGTTCTGAAATTGAAACTGTATCTTCTCCAACTCTCTCTTTCAAAATTATTTTGGGTATTTTTGATACCTTGCATTTCTAACAAAATTACATGTAATCTAGAACCACACAATTTAAGTTATCGTAGTTGAGCGGTGCAGAGCAGATCAAGAGGTTTTAAAGTAAATTGATATTTCTTGTGCTATTTTCAATAAGACAAACTGAGTCCCTGCATCAGAGTATGCCCCCTCCAGTACCTTGAGCTGGATTATTTTTCCTAATGCCCTTATTTTCTAACTCTAAGAAATCTGCCTATGCCTCTTAATGACATATGCTGAAAGTCATTTTCCATGTTGTGACTTAAGAAACTACTTGGCAGACTGAGCTTAGGCTACTACAGAGGATCACTGAATTTCTACTACAGAGGATCACTGAAGTCTCATGGAATTTCTAGTGATCATGTATGAATATAATAAAACCCACCCAAGTGTGTAAGTTAAGGTGGTTAAAATGGTTGAATTTTAAGTTATGTCAATATTATGTCAATGTAAAGGTGTATTAAAGACAACAATAGCAGAACCAAGATGCATCATGTGCAGGTACAAAATAAATGTGATGAATGTAACCATTATATGTAAATTGTACCAATACAAGTTCTTGGTTTAAAATAAAATAAAATAAAATAATAAAGATAACAATAGCATACATTTTTAAATTCATTGAAAATAAAGTTTTGTGTTATTATCTGTTTCTTCCTTGTAAAAGAGAATATATTTTTATCTATGTCTTGTACTCTGAGTAACAAATTTGAAGATAATTGTATGCAGTGTATTAGTTATTGTTATTCGTATTTTGTTGCAAAATTGTGCTTTATTTTTTCATAAAAAATTATAAAACATAAAAAACCTGAAATACAATAATTGTAATTTAAAACATTTAATGTTCTCACAATATTCTAAAATTTTAATGTATAAGTTGAAAATAATTGTGGTAAAATATTTGTGGTGCACTCTCTGAGCAGGTAAATGATATAACTTTGCAAGAATTAATGCCAAAAAATAAAAAAAGAAATATTAAAATGAAAAAATTGAAGGATTTAGTACTTTTCAGAATGCTCTATAAAGCTACTTTAATGAAATAAATGGAGATTTGTAAATAAATAAATTGAGAAACACTGTAATAAAACATATAGAGAGTCCATTTCCCAAAAATTTAATATATGACAAAGTGGCAGTTCAATAAATGATTCTGATAAAACTAGATTTTTTTTCTTTTAATAAAATGATTGTTGACTATGTTGTGTAATATAAAAATTCTACAATTTTTTAAAGTTTAAGTGTAAAATCAATAGATCTTGGACTTGAATCCATTGACCTACTTGTATAATGCAGGAATAAAGAAAACCTTAGTAAAGAGGAGAAACCCAAAAGCTATGAATGAAAGATTAGATATGATAAATATATATGTGTAAAATTATACCTACAAAATATTGTATATATGAAATCAAGAAAGGGATATTTGTTTTGAAATAAAAATACGTAATTTGCAGTGCAAGTGGTCTAAGCATTTTTAAAGTGACAAAAAGAGAAAAATTAAGAAAATAGGAAAAGTATATGAACAAATACTTCACAGAATACCAAAGTCAAATGTCAGTAAACATACAAAAAGTTATTCACACTTGCTAGCAATGAGGGAGATACAAGTTAAAGTTATAGAAATTAACTTTGCCCCCATCCAACATGTACTGAAATAAAATAGCACACATACAACTGCCATGCATGTGGGCAAAAAGGTGCTTTCAGTAGATGAAAAAAGAGATGTCAGCTGTCCCAAATGTTTGGAAATGCAATCTGCTGACATCTGCTAAAATTAAAATGCATTTAAAAATTTAAATTTAACAGTGTAATCCAATTCTAGGATTGTATGTCCTAGAAATAGAAGCAGCACAAAGAATATATGTGAATGACCAATTATTAAAGCATTATCTGTAGTGCAAAGTAAACATCTACCAAATGAATGAATATGTGCATTGTCAGTCAAAAATCACAGAAGTTATGCAATCATTGAAAAATGAGTTATGTACAGCTATACCTGTTTAAAAGATTTCTTAAAAATCAATGAAAAAGTAAAAATGCAGAAAGTGTGTATAACATTTTTGTAAAGTAATATACAAACCCTTCCATGTCTCTGTGTATTAAGATGTGATTATATAAGTAACAAAATAAAGATTTATGCATAATGTAAATAGGTTTTATTGTGATCTATGGAGGATGTAAGTGAGGCAGAGAGAAGAAAGTGTGTGCAAAATATTACAACAAGGGATAGTGCTCTGAGGAAGAATAAATACCATATATTATGATATATTCTTATTTATTTTAAATTATATACTATTTGAAGTAAATATTTTAATATAACAGTTTTTAAAATTGTAGAGTCAGATTAAATTTTGGTAGGATTGTCTTAAATTTTAAAATTTGCCTTGAGATAATGACAATAAGTTCTTACTTTTGAAGAATGGTGAGCCTTTATATATTCTAGCTTTTGTTAATGTTCCAGTAGAGTATTTTTGTTCCTTTCATGTGGATTTATTAAGTTTTGTTTTTGATGCAGTTTGTAAGTTTAAACCTTTCATGTTTTCTTCTTTCAAAAATTGTATGGTTGTTTTTAGAATGAAAATTACAAAAGAATTTTCAGTGAAAAGCATATATATGCCATATCACTTCATTATTACTATTTACGTAAAGGTTTTTCAAACTTTATATAGCTACAATTTAATATGAATGACTCTGAAAAGTCGAGAATAAGGCATAGGAGGAAAATTTTAATAAGAAACACAACTACGTTAGAAAGAAATACTATGTAAATTGCAATAATCTTATTTACCTTTCTTTTATATTTTTGTCCTATTTTAAAATATAAACCAATATGCACAATTTGGTGAAAATTTCAATATAACACAAATTTAGTTTGAGATATACAGAGAGATATATATAGATATAGCATATATATTTTCTCCGTCGGCCTATGATTAATCTTCTTGATGTTGCAGAATCTTTTATCAAATGGACAAGCGAAGAGAAGAAATTTGATTGTTTTCTTCTTTCTTTGATCTTTTATTGAAAATGCTGTTAACCTACTGGCAACTTCTTTATCTTCCCTTATTTATCTTTTTGTCAATATGAAAAATGAGTAGGCCATTTTTGGTTTATCCGAAGTATTTCTACATTTTTAACCAAAAAATATTGCTGCTCTATTATTTTCTTTTCTTGTTTCTTCGCTCTCATCTGCTGTCTTCTAATCACCACACAATGACCCATTTTAGTGAGAATAATTAAGAGTTTACACAAAAAATGTAAATATTTACATATTAAACATTTTTATATTTAAATTTACCTTGCTATTTTTCTCACTTTATGAAAACTATATGTAAAAATAAGAAGTAATGAAATAGAAAAGCTGGGGTCAACTACTCACCTTTCAAACTTATTATCTTTAAAAAAGAAGTCAACCCATATCTATATCATCTAAAATATAATAGAATTTACAAAACTTAGTCTTTTGCAAAATTTTAGGAAACATTTTTGTTGCTTATATCAAGATATACCTCTTTGTACTTGCCAAGATATAAATTGAATCTAACCAGACAATTAAATCTGTCCACTCCAGATACCATTTTCTGTGATGATGAAGACATCACTTGACTGGTACTTTTTTCACTTTTTCCATACTTTAGAAATATTAAGTCAAAAATATATTGCCGTTCAGCATGTCTTGATACATTAACAGAGTCCTTAATTTTGTGCTCCTAACTTGAAAATCGTTGAATCAGGTATCCTGGTACTATTTGACTGGGTCTGTGAGAAAGTCTTATGAAAGCAATAAAAAAAAAAAGATATGTAAATACTTGATCTTTGAGATTGCTTTAGCAAAAAAAAAAGTGCCATTTTGTGTCAGCCATATTGGTATTGTTTACAAAATGGGCTTTCAACCATCTGGATTTGGAATGGTACTGCTAACTCATTGCTCATAGGCTAGAAAACAGCTAACAGATGTTAAATAGCTGTGAGTCATCATTCATTTTGCCTACATTCAATTTAATGGCAAAAAGGCACCTTCTTCCATTCTCAATCACTCAATTAAATATTTCATTCATGGAGTTTTTGATTTCAAATAGTCTCAAAATAAAGTTTCTTTCTACTAATCTTCTGTATCTCTCCTTAGCATGGTGTAGGTATTTACATTTCTTAAACTATTTTATCTGAACAATACTTCCTAAAACAATACAGTCTTTTCAAAAAGATTGGATGTTTACTTGTCTAAATCCTATCGGATAAGTAAAATTCATGCACAAATCTTCAAGCCACATTATTATTAGACACTGTCTCCTGAAAAAAAACATTGCACATAATTGTACCAAGGAGACTATGTGCCAATTGGTGGCAATATAATAATACATTTCAAATAAAATATTTGATATTTTGGGTGATTCCGGAAGTCATTTTTAAAATTACCTAGAATGATCCTTTTAATTAAAAGCTGAGAGACTTGCTCATAGCCATAAAATTTCCTAGTCGTAGTAGCAAAATTGAGATTCCAGAGATTTTACCTTGTTACCATGTTGTATGGAGCAGAAAGTTCTGCAATTACACCCCCCCTTTTCTTCTCTGGAACTTTTAATAGTATAATTCCTCAGGGCTCTTTTTCTCAGCTAGACAAAAATTTTATTTCAGTAAACTTTAACCGTCAATGTTTAAAAATAATTTTAAACATGTCTAGTCCTTTCTATAATTTCTAGTCCTTTTCAGTCCAATCCAATTTCTCATATTGGAAAATCTAGATAGAATCAAGCCTCTTGGTACTGTTTCTATTTTACTTTTTAAGAAATGGAAGACAAAATGCTTTAAGTGACCTGTTCAAGATGTCACAGCTAGGAAGATTGGGAGCTGGGACAGAACTAATATCTCCTGTATTTACTTGTGACTATTTACACTAAAATTTTTAGCCTAAAACCTCTTAGCATCTGCCACTTCTTCTAATGTTAGCTTTCTAGCAGTCATTGTGACAGGAAGTTATGAAATATCAGAATTTCTTTTTTTATTATCAGGCATTCTGTACCCAAGGGATTTCAGGGACATTAGTTATAAGATACTCTCCTACTACAGAGAGAGACATAGCAAATGTCAGAAATAGATGAAGTGATAGAGTAAAAGCTAGTAAAGTGCTTTGATGGCAAAAGTTATGTAAGCATGAAGGAAGAGGCTTCTTACACATTCTGTCAATGGGAAAAAAGTGATTTTGAAGTGCCATTTAACGGCCACAAAGAAGTCAGAAGCTTACTGAAAGTACCTGGATCTTAGTGTCCTTCAACTGGAGTATAAACTATCTGCCGTAATGATGATCTACTCTTACCTGAGGAATGATAACAAATTCTGTGTACATTTACTGAATTATGATGCTCTGGTGCACACGTAAAAATATCATTTGATATATTTTTAAGGTACTCAATGAAAACATGGGAAATGAATGAAAGCTTTTAACTTATTCTATGACAAAGGAATAAATGTATCAAATAAATGAGTAACTATTGCTTTTATTTGAGGACAACTCCCTTCTTCAGTTATATAAGTTTAAAATAACCCAGATCATTGGTGTGTAATCAGCAAACAGGTAATTCCTCACTAAGCCTATACAGAAGCTGTGCCACATCCTCAATTTTACTGGAAAAAAAAAAAAAACTACCAACTTTCTGTTTGAAACACAATTTTGAAAGTCAGTAACCCTTATGCTTGCTAACAAAGACCTTTGGGAACACAAAACTCAAAATTTAAATCACTGATACTTTTAATGCGTTTTTCCCTTTTTGTTTGTTTGTTTTTTGGATTTGTTTTTGTTTTTGTGCTGGGGAGCCAACTCAGGGCCTTGTGCTTGTGCTTGTGCTTGCTAGGCAAGCACTCTAACCACTGAGCTGAATCCCCAGCCTCTGCTAAATCCTCAGCCCCAATGTGTTTTTCATTGTGACATTAATCTTCATTGCCATGAATATGAATGTGTTGAAAAGCATTTTTATGTTTACTAGACATTTGGGCCTTCTCTTTTTGTAATATTTTTCTTCTCTTTTAAATATTTGTCTTATTTTCCTATTTTTCTCTCTTATTCTATTTGATTTGTAGGAGTTCTTTATATTGCCTAGGAATTTGTATATCATTTTAGCACAATGCAAATATCTCCAACCTCTCTTTGCCTTGCCATTTAACTTCTCTAATGGGGTAATTTGATGAACTATGTAGAGTCAACTACACGGAATACATAATATTCTTGAGCAAAATGCTTTGATGATTTATTATTTACTGATAATTTAAATTACAAAAATAAAACTTGAATAGACCCCGCAAGACTATGAAAGTACGTTAAGCAAAAATATAGTCTCTTTTTAGCACTATTCCACTATCCATCCAAGGTTAACAACTACCAGATATTTTTCTAGACATTCATATCATCCTACATGCATATGGGGATATGTGTAAAACAGAGAGTATGAGTAGTAGGTAAGAGCACAGCTATTGTAGCTCAGTGGTAAAATGTTTAGCACGTCAGTACCCTGTGTTCAACACCCTCTACTAACTTAGCCAGTCCCAAAAGAGAGCATTTGGTACTCCTCAGTATGTTAAACACATTATTAAATATTTTTAGTTTAATTGTTTAATAAACTCAGCTATACATTTGCCCATATTAAACATGAGAAAAATCTCTAAGGAGATAGAAGTTTTCTTTGATTTTTTAAAAAAATGTATTAGTACAAGTTTGCCTGGGGATTTGTACATGTACCTAATTCTTTCTACATAATCTTCCCATCTGCTCCACCCCCCCCACCCCCAACAACTGGTGGTTCCTTTCCCATTTGCAAAAGATCTAAGGCAGACAAAAATTTTCTATACATGATAGAGGTAAAGGTTACACTCAAGAGGTGAATCAAACTCATAGTGTATAATTAACTTTAAGATTTTATTACAGTAAAAGGCATGACACCAAGAACAATGAGATAAATATGTTCAAAGAGATGGGTATTACTTTTACTGATTTGAGGGGATTAATTATAATGTGTCTTTTACTATAATAAAATTTTAACCTAAGCATTCACCAAATTGTTTGATCACCTCTTATTTATCAAACATTTACAGTAATTTATGGCCAGTAAAAATATTTCAGTGTGTCCTCATCTGCCTTATTCCCCAGATCTGGCACTATGAAAGGTAAATCTTTTGAACTATTTCAGGCTGTCAAGGCAGCCAGGCCAGCACAACAAAGCAGATTCATGAAAGATGAATTCCAGAACTACTTCAGAAAATGGCGAGAACAATGGGGCAAGTGTGTTTAAAGTGAGGGGGAGTATTTTGAAGGGATTTAATGCCAGTATCTGTCACTATAATAAATTTCTTTTTAAATTTAAATATTCACAGTATTTTGTGATCACATCTCATAGGTAGATCCATTTGTTCATATTACATAGTTAATAATTCTGCATTTCAATGTACCATGTGTGTAAATTTCATCTAAAAAAGCTATTGTGAAATAAATATCAAAAGTTGAGGGTGTAGCTGAGTGATGGAGTGTTTACCAAGCATGAAAGAAGCCTTGGTCTCATACCCTCCCACTACAATAAATTAAATTAAATTAACTTATCAAGTGAGTGAAAGTGTGGATATAAAGATAGAACAAATATATCGCTGATTACTGGCATTAGGTGATGGGAGTCCATTATATTATTCTGCTAAGTTTGAATTTTTTGAAAATGCTTGTAATAAAAAAAAGTATAGCTATTGGAACCTGATACTTGGATTCAGACATAATCACCAAGGTTACCTGCTGTGTGGTCTTGTGTAATTTGGTTCACCTTTCTTCCTCAATGGGTTTCTATGCAAAATGAAAACAAACTAATCTCTACATTGCAGAGTAGCTATGAAAATAAACACATACATGGCACTGAAAACAGTGCTCAGACAAATTTAAAAAAAAAAACTTTTTTTTACCACTTTCCATGTGCCATGCATGCACTTCCCATAATACTAATCTCTAAATATCTCAATAATTAAATTCATTTTTCAGATGAAAAAACTGAGGCTTTAAGGAGTTAAATATTTTGCCAAGGGTGGAAGCATTAGTAAATATCAAGATTGGCTTATGACATCATCACAAGAGGAGTTTTTGCTCTTAACTACTAAGATATACACTAACTTTCATCTCAAAATTGCTCATAGACAAGACCTTCTACTGCATACATATACAAATATATGATTTGGTGAGTTTTCTTGCATAAATTACACAATAATAAGCAATGTAATTTGATTACACTATTTTATATACTATACATTACATAATTGTATTACATATATAATACAAACGTTATACACTAGCAGTTTTCATTAGTATTGTATTTTTAAACAGCTACCTTTATATTTTGGTGTAGTTACCTGTAATACTTTTAAATAGTTCTTCATCGATAGACATTCGGTTGGTTTCTATATTTTTATTATTGCTATGTGAGAGTGATCATCCTTGTACCTGCAACTTCTATGTGTATTTGCAAAGATTTCTGTATATTGGATATCTAGTAATAGAATTTCCTGGGCAAAGGCATTGATGTTTAAATATTTGCTCAAGCAGGCCATCCCTGAGTAACACACAAGTTTTACAGTTCACATAGGTTTGGCATTATAAATCTTTATACATTTGCTTTCTAAAACCAGGATTTGTTGAATATTCTTACTTGTTTCTCTTTTCTATGATCCAGATGCCTAGCTTGGCAAATATCCTTTTATTTCTTTCATTTATAAGGTAAATTTATAGCAAATCCCTTAATAAATTTAGGTAAGAACTTTCGGAGCATCCTGTTTCCATTTTCTCTTCAAGGAATCAACCTCAAAAGGTTTGTCGATTTTTTTTGTTGTTGTTGTTGATAAATTCTAGTCTCATTTTTCCATGCATCTACACAAATAAGCTTAATAAATTGAGCTGGATGCTATATGTATTTCAAATTATCAATTTTTCTTTATTATTCGTGGTGCTGGAGATCCAACCCAGGCCTTTACACATACCTCCCACCAGCTGAGCTACAGAAAGATCCATTTTTTTTTAATTTAAATAAAGCTTTTTGGAATAATTTTAGAGTTACAGGAAAATTATGACAATAGTATAAAGAATCCCAATATTTTCCACACTCAATTTACCCAGTTGCTAACATCTTGTATCACCATGGTATGCTGATCATCACTACTGACTAAAGGGATTAGTGTAGCAGTTCACGACCGTGTCACAAAGGAAAAGATGAGAGATTATTTGGATTCGATGTCCAGTTTAGCATCTAAGAGGGTCCAGAGGAGCTGCCTTAACCGAAAGCCCCCAGCCTAAGAGTCTCTGGAAAAAACAGCCCTGATCTGAAGCTTCAGTGGCTTTTTATTGATAGAACCAGGAAGCAAGGATAAGGACATAAGAAGGGCACTTGTGCAGGAATTCATGTAGGGGACAGGGGAAAAACAGGCTAAGGAGAGTCTAAGGACACGATGGTCTGCTACAAGACTGATTTAGGGCTAATTTAAGTAATTAATCGGAGTAAGGAAGGACAAAGGACAGAGTACACATTCTTTAAAGCAACGTGTTTTGATTCTACTTGGACTTGTGGCCCTGTAGTTTATCTTTTAATCTTTGACCATGCATTCTGGGAGGTTTGGTGCATGTGGCTTTATTTCTGCATACCCATCTCATACATACCTCTGGCCAATTCTCCCACACATTACTATTAGTTAAACTAAAAGATTCATACTGCTCTTGTTTCAGTTTAAGTACTTTACTCTTAGTATTGTTAGGCTAAAAAGAGAAGTCAGGTTGGGACTCTGGGTAAAACACAACTCCAGTAATATCCTACTGCACCAAACACAGGCAGAAGAAGAAAAGAAAGTGAAGGAAGGTTAAGAATATACCAGAAAAAAGTGAGCTTTAAACATTGTCTCTTTCCACTAAAAGTTAGGTCCCTTATTAAATATGTGGCTTTAGTTCATACTAGAAAATAAGTGCTACTGAGCAAATTTGTGATTAGGAGAACACTTAAGATACTTTCATAGGATAAGATACATCCTCTTTCCCTAAATATAAGAAATAGCCAGAAAATAGTCAGCCTTAAAAATGAGAGATCAAAAATGCCAGCCCAATCAGCCTATCCTCACCTTACCTGCCATCACTCTTCTCTTGCTCAGTGTCTATTCTGTAAGGGAAATACCATAAATAGTGCTCTATAAACTATATGAAATCATGATATAAATTATTTTCCAAATTTTGATGATCTAATTTTGTTGTAATAATATAATTTCACTTCAAAACAAGGATGTGCACGTTTAATTTTCATTGAGAATCAGTATGGATGGTAGTTTGAATACATGTTGTAGAATTAGAGAAAACTAGGTTCAAATATATGCTGCATTACTGGTCCATTTTCACCTGTGTAAAATGGAGATAGTAATAGTGTTTATCTCAGCATTTTTGTAAAAGAGTAAAATAAGATTTTTCCTTGAGGATGATTAGTTAGCGCTCAACTAAAATTT
Source organism: Hystrix brachyura (assembly GCA_016801275.1). Lineage (NCBI taxonomy): Eukaryota > Metazoa > Chordata > Mammalia > Rodentia > Hystricidae > Hystrix > Hystrix brachyura. The sequence continues at coordinate 565,626 of QZML01000858.1, read as the reverse complement.
ATCTTTATTCTTTTAAGGTAGTTGTTTTTTTTAAATTGTTATATTTATTAGTACATGTTTGCAGTACATAATGATTGCATTTATTGTGAGAAGTTTGTGCGTGTACACAACATATCTTAGTTCTTTTGATGTCCCTTTCTCCTCTTTCCTCCTCTCTAGTTCTTGGTTCCCTCTCCATTCTTTAAACAATTATATCCTTAACTAATATGTGAAATTGTGAAATAACAAAATGTAGCATGTTATTTTTTTTCCCTTCCCTGTTATTACCCTCAACACATTACAACCAAGGTAGGACGAACATTCTTTGCAGAACGGCATAATATAGAAAATCCCAAAGCAGGTACTTTACTTCACCTATATCAAAAAACCTTACTAGAATTATCAATCTTATCAAGTAGACTCTGGTTTCTTGGATGTTTTGAAGTCTCCTGCTATGATACTATCTTAGCATAGATGTTTTACAGTGTTGTTAGAATTATAGAAGCAGTAAATAGCCTTAAAATATTCCCAAACCATCATAAGGTCTTGTTTGTTTTTGAAAATGAGTCTCACTATGATAATGAGGCTGGCCTCAAACTCAAGATCCTCCTCTTTCGGCCTCCCAATTAGCAGGAATTACGAGCATGTGCCACAGTGCCCCATTTGGATATATTTTGAGGGAAAATTTCAGCATAAACAATTGGTTGCATGAATGAGCTGCAACTAAGGTAAACTTAATTCTGTTAAACAATGAAACTCCTGGAAATCTTTAAGGGGTATACATGTCTGCAATATTGAAAAATAATCTAGTGATATGGTACATGATTGGTAAAATGAAGTCACAGCTCTGTAGTGGCACACAAAGAGATCAAATAGGTATGTCTTCCAAATGTCTTGACTACATTGAGTAAACATCTCGTTTACTGGGATCACAAGTAATTTTAAATTGTAGTTGCTTCAGTAACAGAAAATGAATTTCAGCCTTAGTTATGTCTTCAGTGTCTCTTCTCTTGTGGATGCCATGCAGTGGCTTTATTAAAAGCTACCAAAAATATTTTACAGAATAGTACTTTATTAAAAAAAAAAAAAAAACAGATTTGTGTAATAAAGAACAACATTCGGGTGGTTAAACATGAGGATTTCAAAAAATGCAGGTTTGTAGAAAAAAGAGCATCTTTAACTAATTTCAATTTTGACTTTGCTTTCCTTCCTCCATTTTGAAATATTGCCACAACCCTAGCTGGTCTGTCCAAAAAAGAAATAGAGAAATAAGATAGTAAGCACGATAAAGTCAATTTTGGCTGTCAACCTAAGAAAATCAGTTACAGCGCTAATCAGTGCCATTAATGGCAATCTGTCCTGAGAAGTGAGCAGCCTGCCAACTATTTAAGAAAAGCTGTTGGGACAGACCACAAGTATCAAATCCTTGTAGTATGCATTTTACTTGTAGTTATGCCAGTGACAGAGCAGACCCTGAATCCTCAGATTCTAGTTAGTGTCTGCTAAGTGTTTTGAACATGTACGCACCATTGAAGTGCTAATTTTTGGTGTTTATCATCTTTGGCTATAAAGGTATAAAATCTGAGGAATAGATATTCACACAATAATTGCTATTCATCCCTTCAAAAGAAAAAGCTCTGAAGCAATTTACCTATTCCAACTAAGCAGATTTTACAAGCCAGTTTTACCACGAATTTATTGAAGGAGTATGATCTTGGTCTTGGCAGTGTTTCCTAATCAGCGTGCCATGACAGTATGAGCCATTGTTAAAACACTGTATGTGTTGAAATCGTCTGAGTTGCTTTACCCAGGAAGTTGCTCTTTTTGCCAAAATCCTTGCTTCCAAAGTCACTATTTTCAGCTTTTGTTTGCAATTCAGAGTTAAAAGCCATGTAATTTATTTTTTTTTTTGAGGAATGTAAACAACTGAATAGGGCAATCAAGATTTAAGTAGAAGACCTAAAGTACAAATGCAGTAGATGTCCTGTACTGAGTTATAAAAGTTAGAAAAAAAAAAGTCTTTGCAACAATGTACTTACAGATTTCATGGATTATGCAAACTTTAAATGAACTCCATACTCAAATGCCTTGTTACATACAGCATAAGCACTCAAATTTTGTAGTCACAGAATTGCACTATAATCTCTAGAAATGTCTATTGAAATTTGAAAAGGTACAGATTAAGCATTCCAACATTCACCTTCACATAACTGGAAAATAGAGACTCTCGTTGTCAGAAATTTAATTTGAGAAAGCCATAGTCTTTTGGTACCAGTTTATACATGGATATACTGAGGTCTGACAAATAGAGTGCAAAAATATTTACTCTATTCATAATGAATTGATTCAATTTAGAATTGTGTTAAAGTCTAGATACTTCACCTCAGTGATCTGTTCCTAAACATCAGTACTCTCTTTCTCTTATTTGTATTTTTATTTTTTATTTATTTATTTATTTATTTTTGGTGCTGGTGATTGAACTCTGGGTCTTACACTTGCTGGGCAAGCGCTGGACCACTGAGCTAACTCCCCAACCCCTTTCTCATTTTTAAAATAGGATGATGAAATTGTGCTTCAAAAAATGCTCACTGATAGCTACATTTTATGATGTTATTCAGTGGATTAAGATTTTTTTCCCAGAAATAACAAAATCTGCTCACTTTAAATACCTGCATACCGATGTTTATAGCAGCACAATTTGTAATAACTAAATTCTGGAAACAGCCAGTATACCCATCAGCAGATAACTGGATAAAATGTGGTATCTATATAAAATGGAATACTATTCTGCTATAAAGAATGACAAATTAGAGTCATTTATAGGAAAATGGATGGACCTGGAAAATATAATGTTGAGTGAAATAAACCAGTATAATGTTGAGTGAAATAAATGAGTGAAATAAACCAGACTCGCAAGTTTGAATACTGTATGGTATCCCTCATTTGAATGAGACAAAATACAAACAAAAGAAAGTGGTAAACAATGCACACAAAAAGGCAAAGGATCAGATCTAAGCCCAAAGGGTTCAAGGGAACAAGAAGAGGGCAAAGGGGGAGGGGAATGGGAATCCAGAGGAATAATGACGTCTTAAAAACCAGAACCTAATAACCCAAACTCAAAACAGTAACACATACACTAAGCACTACGGTTACTTAATGTAGTTGTGATTTAATGCTGCATCTATGTGGTTGTTTGCATTGCTCGTTATAACCAAAAGGCAAAATGTAGTATGGTCTGTAAGCTTGTGTAATAGCCTGTAAATTTGTGTAATCCTGGGCAAATTTTAATAAAAATATTTTGAAAAAAAGGACTTTTGGTACTTGTCCCAAAAAATAATCCCTGATTATGAGAGACTTGGTCATGCTAAGACAGCTCTTGCATTCTTGTGATAAAGAGTAACTAAAAATTACTTTGGTTCTACTGTACAGGTCATACTCCTAAATAATTTTAGTTATTGTATAATCTGTTTCATTTTAATCATTATGAACAGAAATTATGATGTATAGTATTTTTCTTATTACTGTTTGACAACATTAAAAGTGGCTTTCTAGATGCAATCTGAGGAAATAATTCATCTTACAGTGATGAATGTTCTTTCAAACAAAATGAAATGAAGAATTAAACATGTATTAAATGAGTTGGAGACAACCAATCCTAATTTAGATAGTTTACCATTCCCAAATTACCTGAATTATTCAAACTACATGTCTGTGCTACTAAGGGACATCAGTTAATTGCTTAATAGTTTTTTTTTTTTTTAGCACAATATACTGTGCTCTAAAAGGCCTTAAATAAATCTATCACTAGTCAATGGTAAAGTAACAGAATGCTCATATCTTCACTCCATTACTCATGTATCTTACACATGTCTGATATTACTTTTCATAGGTCTTGCTAAATTGTTTCCATCAGAATATTTTAAATAAGACAAATATATTTAAGCATAATAGCTCCAAGTAACTGATAAATCCTCTTAAACTAAAACATATTATTAAAATACTCCACTCAATAAAATGATGTCATATTACCAAGAAAGGGATGTCATATCACTGTATTACAACTTTGAGTGCAAATAGCTCTCTCATCACATAGGGTCCAAGCAGGTCCTCAAACAAAGAGGTGGAGACCTCAACCCACCTCATCTATAGGGTGAATTCTTGACATATTTCTTAGAATTTCAGCATGTATCAGGGAGAGGCACAAAAAGGTTTATGGAAGTCTGTGGGAGGAAAGTCCTGGCTCAATTAATAGGTGAAAAGCACAAGTCTAATTTACAGGTTTAGGAATACTCTTTTTTTCTTCTTTTTAATTTGAAGTGAGTTTTCCGTAAAGCAGAATGGCATTACAACCTTAGCTACCTCTGTACCCTGATGTTGCACTTTCTCATAACCTTTCAATTTTAGATTATGATTTTCCTTGTCACCTTTCTACCTATCTTCATTTCTTCTGTGACACTTCACTGATATGACATGCATCAGTAATTCATGCATATACTTACTCATGCTTATAAATTGTTTTATGCTTTCCAAGACAAGCTCACACTATTTATCTCACTTGATCCATATACAAGCACCAGAGATACAGCAAAGAATATTTTTTTCTATTTTGCAAATGACAAAACTCTGCTCTGAAAAGTTGTAATGATAAACTTAATTATCAACTTGACAGTCTTGAGAACTGCCTAGGGTATTAGTAAAGCATATTTCTGTGTGTGTCTGTGGGGTTGTAGAATTGTGGCCTTGAAGTTTATATCTGGACATGGGACCTTTCTTTTCTGCCACTGTTGCGTGCTTTGATTCCCAGTCACTATGAAGTAAGAAGTTTCGCAGCATCAGGATGTTTCTGTCTTGGATCCAATCAAAATGGAATGAAGCCACCAAAACCGGGAACCAGAGAAGCCTCTCCTCCCCTAAGTACTGGGTATCAGGTATTTTCTCCCAGGAATGAGGAGGCTGACCAATACAGAAAATTGATACTAGAGAAGTGAGGTTGTTAATACGACTACACCTGACCATGTGATTCACACACCTTTGTAGCCCAATTGTGGGATGAGTTTGGAAAGGTTTGGAGACGCAGGCTAGAAAAGCCCTAGAATAGTGTAGCAGAACATACTGGGGAATTCTGGTTAGAATTCATACTACCAGAATGCTGATTGAAATTTGGACAGTAAGGGTCAAGCTCATTATGCTTCAGATGGGGACTCTGTTGGCAATTGGATGAGAGCCCATGTGTGTTACACTCTGGCAAAACCAAACCAAAACAAAAAATATATAAAACTACAGTTTGCCCATGTCCTGAGAATATGCAGAAGTTTGAGTCTGGGGCTATGGACTAGTGGAGGAAATGTTAAAGCAGCCGAATGATCAAGCAGTGTCAGTGTTTTTTCAAAGCAAAAACAGAGCTGAAAATTTTGCATTTTGGCCAGAATGGAAGTGCATATATTGTTGGGAACACAGAAGCTGGGCTTCTGAACAAATTAGTGCCATTAAAAGTTACCAAAACTGGGTTGAGGATTTAACTCAATGGTTAGAGTGCTTGCCTGGCAGGCACAGGCCCTGAGTTCTATCTTGGGCACCAAAAGAAAAAAAGAAAAAGTTACCAAAATTACTTTGCACTGGGACATTTAGGAAGGAGGTCTTGAAGTCATTTCAGGAATTGGTCAATGCCTCCATCATAAGCTCAAGCAAGCGAAAGTTTAAAACTTTCATTTGAGAAGAGACCCCACGGGTTTCCTGCTTGGAAAGGACTGCCTAGAAATTGACTCCTCAGGATTCACTTCATAATGCTCTGCCATTCTAGCACTAAGAAGGTGCTGCAGCCATGTTCCAAGGAGACCTGGCTACTGTTCATGCTAGTGGCAGACCTTGGAATCATCTAAATGAAGCTGATTTTTCAGTCATGCAGAATAAAACAGCTGTGGGATCAGGGAGGCTTCCTCTCAGATTTCAGAGGCAGGCCTGGGAGACCAGGCAAAGTGCCCCTGAGAGATGGATGTGTGATGACATGCAAATGAAGCTAAAAGGTCTGTAGAGAGTCTGAGAAGTCTGTGATAGCAGCAGTATGGAAAGTCTGCCAAAGGATGCTGTGGGTGATGAGTGGAGCCAGTCCAGGAAAGAGGCTATGGGGGTTGTAATCAGCAAGGTTATAGGGTTGATGCAGCACCTAAATTCTGTGGAACTCACATTTCAACACCATATCCCCTGGATGCTGGATATAAAGCTATAAGACTTTTATATAATATCCATTACACTGCTTTGTCCTTAGTTACAGTTATGGTTTCTCATATCAGAGAAACAATTCGGTGTGTGCTCATGAGTGTCTGATTTATTTCACTTAATAGTATATTCTCAAGGAACATCCATTTACATACAAATGACTCTAGTTTATCCTTCTTTATGGCAGTGTAGTACTCCATTGTGTAGAAAAACCACATCTTCTTTAGCCATTCATTGGTCATTGGGCAGTAGTGTAACGGATATTATATAAAATGAAGATAATATACAAAGGAGAG
>QZML01000858.1:542608-558968 GCA_016801275.1 Hystrix brachyura | reverse complement strand
CATGTACAGGTACAAAACAAACATGATAAATGTGATCAATATATGTACAATGTACCAATACATGTTCTTGGTAAAAAAAAAAAATAAAAAATATAAAAAATAATAAAGCTATAGGACTTAACGTTTGGTACACTGGATTTCGGTTTTGCTTTGGTTTTGTTCTTTTCTATTCCCCTATTCCTCCTACTTTCAATGGAAACATTTAAACTGTACTATTGTATTTTGAGATTAAATAACTTTTTTTTTAATTATACAGAAGTCTGCAGCTAAGAGATTACCTTAGTTTCAAAGGAAACTTTGACTTGGAATTTTGGGAACTGCTGAAACTTCTGAGATGCTAGGGTAAGGGATTATTATGGTTTCAGTTGCACACAGGATAGTTCTCTCATGTTAGGCAGAATTATGAACTTGTGATTTTCTTTATTTGGAGAGTAAGCCTGATTTAGAGAGATGTGTTTTAATGTCAAGTTGGTAAAGGTTAGATTATGATGGTTAAATTTAACTGTCAACTTGATTGGTTTGAGAATTGCTTAGGGGATCAGTAAAGCACACATCTGGGTGTGTTTGGGTGCACCTGATAGGTGTGACTTTGAATCTTATAGGGTCCCCTGCTCTCTGCTTCCCCACCAACATCAAGTGAGTGTCTTTCCTCCAACATGACCTTCCTCCATATTTCTACCATGGAGCCTGTTATGGTTTGTGTCTAGATGTCCCCCCAAAGCCTCATGTGGTAAGAGGTAGCTAGATCTAGAGTGTGTGATTACTAAATTAGCCCACTGATTGGTTTGGCATGGTTCTGCTGGGATAAAGGATGTGACACTAGGATTAAGAGTATTAGGATTAAGTGTGGGAGTACTGCCCACCCTAAAGCCAGGTAGCCTGGGTAAAATATAAGATACAGGAGGAAGCTGGTTAGCCCCTTGCTTGCATCTCTTGCTTACCTTGCTGCCTTTTGCCTGTCTGCCATGCCACCCTGCCTTGGACCCAGTTGATTTTGGACTGAAACCTGTACAAACTGTGAGACAAATAAACCTTTCTTCCACTAACTTTGGGTGTCTGGTATTTTGTCTCATCAATGAGAGAAAAATAACTAATACAGAGCCAGCAGAACATAGACTGAAGCATCTGAAACCATGAGACAAGTAAACCTCTTGAACTTTAAGTAGTGAATATCAGGTATTTTCTTCCAGTAATGGAAAAGCTAACCAATACAGAAGGCTAGTCCCTAGTGTATATGATAGCGCTGAGACTAAGATTTTCTCTATACATTCTAAATCATTTTTTAAGTGTACAGTGTATTTGATAACTGAAAGGATTTAATAACATACTTTGTGCTAGAAATTTCAGTAAGAGTTTTACATGTATTATCTTATCTACAATTAATTGAACAGGAAATCAAGGCTTGGGAAAGTAAAGTAAATTAAATTAAAGCTATACAATTGCTAGAGCAATACCAAAATGTGCATGATGATCATTTTATTCTAAGGCTTACATTCTAAATTAGTTCTCATTCCATAATTTCTTCCACCATAACAGGATATATTTTAATTAGGTATAGTTATGTTACGTTTTTGTTTTCTTTTCTAAATAGTCACTTCTAAATCTTCAAGACATTTTTAAATACTTTCTAACTATTCAGCTAAAGTCTATAGATCTTTTTTATTTCTCTTGTATAAAATAACTTTGTTTTAATAATTTATTTAATCACACAGCTCTATATTCTTAATGAGGAAAAATAGAACACAAAGGAAAAGAAAAATATTGCCCTACATGCCATCAACATAGGAAGATAACAGTATTAGTTTAATTTTTGACATTTAGAAGGCAAAATAAAAATTATGCTGGGAGCTTTCATATGCTTAATAATCACAATGCTTGGAAGTATGTATATTCTATATCCCATCTGTAGATAAAGAAACTGAAGGAAATGAAGTTTAAATTATACATTCATGCAGAATAAAAGAGCTGTGGGAATAAAATATTTCCATATTTTTATACTAAGAGGCAAATCGAGAATAGAAACACCCAACTTTCTCTTACCTGTGTACCTTGAAGCATGCAATATTATACTGATTCAAGGTCTCCTATTGGCTTTCAGTTATACTGCAAACATTTTCTCTGTCCTGTAATATTTAATATGATTTTCAATGGTAAGTTAGTATTATGTGTTACGAAGGTACTACAAATTATTTAAACAACTTTTGCACTTGGAGATGTTGTGACTGTATCCATTTATTATGTTGGTGCATATTAATGATAAAGAATAATGAGATTTTTGGTACTATATTCATAGATTTTGATTATTTTTATCCATATTACCCCATCTGTCTTCCCCAATATTCTTGCAAATTACTTGAAGTCTACCTTCTAGTTTCTGGTCCTTTATCTTTTTTGTATTTACTTTAATTATTTGTTTATTTATTTATTTGTTCATTTATTTTTCAATTTTAAAATAAAAGAAAACATGTGAGCTTTAACTTTTTGAGCTTAATTTATTTTGCTTAACATGGTGGCCTACAATTCCATCTATTTCAGCGCAAATGACATGACTTTGTACTACTTTGTGGCTGATTAATATTTCACTTGCATATCTACCACATTTTCTTCATCCATTCATCTATTAACAGGCATTTAGGCTGTTCCTAGAGTGAACATAAATAGTATCACTATAAACATAGATATGCATATAGCATATAGCAGTATAGTGTACTAAATTATATCAGTAGTATACCAAAAAGTGGTATAGCTGGATAAAGTAGAATACTATTTTTAGTTTTTTGAGGACTCTCCATACCAATTTCTATAGTGGTTGTGCTAGTTTACACTCCCAGCAACAGTGTAAAATGTTTCCTTTTTCACCATATCTTCACCAGCATTAATTGTTTTGCATTCTTTTTGAGAGCCATTCTGGTTAGAAGTAGATGAAATCTCACATAATTTTTACTTACATTTAGCTAATTACTAAAGCTGTTGAACATTTCTTTCATATCTTTATTGGTCATTTATATTTTTCTCTGTTTAAAATTCTTTGTTAAATTCACTTGCCTGTGTATTGATTGTGATATTTGGTGGTTTTTAATTTGTGTTATTTTTGAGTTGTTCATATATTTTAGATACGAATCCTTTATTGGAAGAATGTCTGGCAAAGCTTAATTCCCATTCTATTAGTTGTCTCTACATTCTGTTGTTTGTTCCTTTTACTGTGCAGAAAATTTTTAATTTGATATAGTATCACTTTTTGATTCTTAATATTATTTCCTGAACTATTGGGGTTCTATTCATGACTTTTTTGCTTGTTTTTATGGCTTCAAATGTTTCCCCTATGTTTTGTTCATACAGTTGCAAGGTTTCCAATCTTATATCAAGATCTTCAATTCATTGTGATGTCATTTTAATACAGAATGAGAGATAAGTTATCTCTTTTCCATCTTTTGCGTGTGAATGTGCAGTTTTCCAACACAATTTGTTGGAGAATGGATCTTTTCTCTAGTGTATTATCTTGACCCCTTTGTCAAAAATCAGATATCTGTAGGTACTTAAACTTGTTTTGTTTTTGTTTCTCTTCTCTATTTTCAGGTCAACGCCATATTCTTTTTGTTACTATTGTTTTGTATTATTATTTAAATTTTAGTAGTGTGATGCCTCCAACATTGATCATTTTATTCATGATTGCTTTGGAAATCTGAGTTTTCTGTAATTCCATACCAATTTTAGTATTTTTTTCTACTACTATGAAGAATGTTGTTGAAATTTTAATAGGAATAACATTATCTGTAAATTGCTTTTGGTAGTACTGCCATTTTAACAATATTGCTTCTGACAATACATGAACAAGGGATTCTTGACATTTTCTAATCTGTTCTTCCATTTCCTTTGTCACTGTTTAAAATTTTCACTATACAGGGCTAATAAAGAGAAAAAGCAGTGTTTAAACCCAAACTCCATTGAGTATTTTTTCTTTTAAGTTTTTATTATTTAAATACACCATACTAGAGCAAATGTCTCTGAAAATATCACAAATAAAAGATTTTTTTCTTCATTCAGCAAATTAGAAGTAGGGGAAAATTTCTACACAGTAGCTGCTATGAGCCTGATTTTTTTTTTCTTTTTTTGTTCTTTTTTTTTTTTATTTTTTTTTTTTTTTTTTTTTTTTTTTTGAAGCTATTAGAAATGTAATTGGCTTGCTGATTTCCTTCTCAGTGAGTTCATTACTGGGGTATAAGAAAACAACGATTTTTGTGTGTTGAATCTGGGTTCTGGGATTCACTGAATTTATTTATTAGATCTGAAAGTGTTGTGGTTGAGTTTTGAGGGTCTTCTGTGTAAAAGAATCATATCATCTGCAAATAGCGATAGTTTGATATTTTCTTCTATTTGTGTCTTGTGTATCAGTTTCTCTGGGCTAGTTGCCCTAGCTGCAATTTTGAAGTACCTTAATGAACATGAGTGCTGAGAGTATACATCCTTGTTTCATTTCTGATCTTAGGAAATTTATTTTAGTATTTCATGTTTCAGTATGATGTTGGCTATGGGTTCATCATATATAGCTTTTACCAATATTTTAGAATTGTATTTTAGTGGTACATTTAGATATACATGATAACATTCATCATAGGGAATTTGTACCTGTACATGATATATCTTGCTGCTTCTTTTTTTTTTCCCATTCCCCTCCACTCTCTTCAACCCCTGTTCCCCTCCTTATTTACAAATCTTTGTTTCCATTTTGTTTTCCTTTTACTGATTTTTAAGAAGGATCCTTCTATACCAATTTTCCTCTGGACTTCTATAATGAAAGATATTGAATTTTTTGAATGTCTTTTTCTGAAACAATTTGGATGATCATGTGGATTATATCCTTGGTTTTATTTATATGGTAAATTATATTTATTGATTTATGGTCATTGAACCATCCTTGTGCCCTTTTAATGAAACCTGCTTTGTCATGGTGTATAATGTTTTATAGTGTATTGTAGAATTCCACTCACGAGAATCTCATTGAGAATTTTGGATGTATTTTAATCAAGGACAGTGGATTGTACTCTTTGTTGTTGCTGAGTCCTTTTCCCACTTTAGTATTAGAGTAATGCTGTTTTTTTGTTGTTGTTGTTGTTGTGTTGTTGTTGGTTGTTGTTGTTGTTTTGTGGTGCTGGGGATCGAACTCAGGGCCTTGTGCTTGCAAGGCAAGCACTCTAATCACTGAGCTAAATCCCCAGCCCAGTAATGCTGCTTTTTAAGAAAAATTTGGAAACATTCCTTTTCTTTCAATTTCCCGGAAGATTTCAGAAGTACTGGTGTTTTCTCTCAAGGTCTGTTAAATATGAACAGTAAATCTACTGTGATGTAAGATTTTCTTTAACGAGAGGGTCTTTATTACTGTTTCAAACTTGTCTCAATTTTTGTCTTTTTAGATATTTTGTGTCTTCTTCCTTCTGTTTTGGTAGATCATATAAACCTAAGAGTTTTTCCATTTTTTTAGATTGTTCAATTTATTCCAATATAAAATTTCAAAATAGTTCCTGAAAATTCTATGAATTTCAGTTCACTTCTAATTTTATTAATGTCTTATTTTTTGGTAATTTGGGTGATTTATCCCTCTCATTTATCTTTTCATAAACCACATTTTTGATTCCTTAATTTTTGTATTTTTTAATGTCTTATGTCCCTGATATGAAGATATGAAGCGGAGTGTTTTCAGTAGGAACCATTTACCATGAAGCTTACTCTACGGTTTTCTTCTTTTTTTTTTTTTTTGATTTTTTTTTTTTTTTTTTTTTTTTTTTTTGGTCTTGTTCTCAATCCGATTGCAGAAATGGAATGGTAACATCATGCACTATGGTTTTGTTGAGTTCTATCTAAACTTTAATATCAAGCAGTTTTTTTTTATTAAATTGAGTCCTTTGAGTTTTGTGCATTTTTTAACAGGAAGCTGTTTCTTTTACAAGTATATAACTTTCTTTGTGTTTTAGTAATTTTAGTTTGAAGTTTACTACTTTGGATGTATTTATAGCTACTCCTTCTTGCTTGCAGACCCTAGCTAGTTAGAACATTATGTTCTAACCTTTCATTTTCAATTTGTACATGACTTTGCATGTGAGAGAGATTTTTTTTTTTTCAGGGAGAGTATAGTTGGGTCTTGAATTCATTCTAGGCCTATTGTTGTTTTTCTAGTGTTGAATTCATTCCTGATTTTCATTCATTTATATATATCCGCAATTAGATTTATTATTTTCTATAGTCCTTTCATTGCTGTTCTCTTCTTCCTCTTTGTTTATGATTCTTTTAAGTATTCTCTGCAATCTGTATCAGTAGTCATGAATTCCTTTAATTTATTTTTATCTTAGTTGTTTTTTATTTTTCCTTCCATTTTGAAAGAGAGCCTTAAGGCTTATAGCACTATAGGTTGGTAACTCTTTTATTTTAGAGCTTGGAATAGATCAGTCCAAGGCCTGCTGCCCTTTAGTGTTACTGGTGAGAAATCTGATTTTAATCTCATGGGTTTAACATTGCAGATAATTTTGTGCTTTTTTTCCACCTTATTTTTAAATTTTAATTTATTGTATTTGTACATGTTTGCAGTTCATGCAGTTTACAATCATCTTGGAAAGTGGTTACACATACATATTACAGCTTTTTTTTTCCCTAATCCCCTTCCCCTTCCCTCCCTTGCCCCCTCTTTTGATGATTCCCCTGTCACTCTTTACATACTTGTTGATATTTTTTCTTAGCTCATGTTATGGCACATGTTTACATTGATTGGAGTCATTAGGATCTTGTACATGAATTTTGTGTTTCTAACAGATTTTAATATTCTTTCTTTATTCTGAAAATTTGGAAAATTAACTACAATATGTTATGGAGATATTATTTTTTCTGGCTGTATCAATTTGGGGTTGTAAATGCCTTGAGTAACTGAGTACACAGCTCACTTCCCAAATTTGGGAAATGTTTCTGGTATAATTTTAGTGACCATGTTTTTTATGTCTTCAAAATATACTGCCATGCATTTCAGATGCCCATTTTTGGATTGGGTCTTTAAATTTGATGGGTGAAATTTTTTTTTCCAGTTCTTTATATATTCCGCCTGAGTGGTAGCTGGCAAAGAGTATTTTCCCATTCTGTGGGTTGTCTCTTCACTCCGTTGGTGTGCAGAAGCTTTTCAATTTGATGTGATCCCATTTGTTCATTCTTTGCAGTAGTTCTGTGCAATTTGGGTTTTGTTCATAAAGTCTTTGCCTACATATGTCTTTAAGAGTTTTACCTATTTTGTCTTCCAGCTGACTGAACGTTTCTGCTTTAATATTTAGATCTTTCAATTTTAGTTTAGTGCATAGTGAGAGATATGGATCTATGTTTAATCTTCAGAATACTGAAAGCAAGTTTCCCCAGGGCCATCTATGAAGGAGGCTTTCTTTCAGTGTCGGTGTTTGATCTCTTTGTCAATGGTAAGGTAACTGAGAGTGTTTGGAGTAGTTTCTGCATCTTCTATTCTGTTCCACTGATCTTCAAGTCTGTTATTTTTTGTGAATATTATTTTTTTATCATGATAGCTTTGCAGTATAACTTCAAATCAAGAATTGTGATTTCCCCTGCCTTGCATTTGTTGTTCAGAATTACTTTTGATATTTTATATCTCTTCTAGTTCAATATGAATTTTAGTATTGTTTTCTCTAGTTCTGTGTTATATGCTGTTGGTATTTTGATTTGGATTGCATTAAATCTGTATAATAATTTTGGTCATTTTAACTATATTCATTCTGCCCATCCAAGAACAGGGGATATCTTTCCATTTTATGATAACCTCTTCAATCACCTTTTTCAGAATACTGTAGTTTTCAATATAAGCTTTCTTTGTTAGATTGATTTCTAAATGTTTCATTTTTCTTGATGATTTTCTGAAAGCTGCTGCTTCCTTAATTTCTCTCTTCGTGAGTTTGTTATTGCTGTACATGAATGCTATTAATTTTCTTGTTGACTTTAAATCTTGTTAGGCTACCAAATTTTGTTATTAATTCTAGGAGTTTTTGGTGGAGTTTCTTGGGACTTCAGTATAGAGGATTATGTCAATAGCAAATAATGGCAATTTAAAGTCTTCTTTTCCTATTCATTTTCATTTCATTTCTGTCTCTTGTCTAATTGCTCTACCCAGTGTTTCAAGAACTATATTGTTCATTAAAGAAATTAGCCTATTATTTTCTTATTTGTTTGGGTCCTTTTCTGGTTTTGGTATCAGATTAGTGCTTGCTTCCAGGAGTAACTTTAGGAGTATTGCTTCCCTTTTAATTTCATTAGAGTTTGAGGAGTAGTGGTATAAGATTTTCTCTAAAGTTCTTTGGAATTCAACAGTGAGTTTGTCATGACCTGAGCTTTTCTCTGTTGCTAGTATTTATTTTTATTAGTTCTTCAATTTAATGATGTCAAATTATTTATAATTTTTGTAGATTCTTGATTCTGCTTTGCTAATTCATATAGGTCTGAGAATCTATCCATTACTTCTGAATTTTTTTATTTTATTAGAGTACAGGTTCTCAAAGTGGTATTGATGATATTCTCTATTTCTCCACAGTAGTAGGTGATTTTGCCCTTTTCTTCCATAATTCAATGGATTTGGGTCTTTTTCCCTTGTTTTGATTCGGTTGAATAGGGGCTTGTATATTATATTGAATCTTTCAATTCTTTCACATTTACTTAAGCAAGTTCTATGAGCTAGTATATGATCTATTTTGGAGAAATCCCACGTGTTGCTGGGAAGAATGCATATTCTGTGGTTGGGTGCAACACTGTGTAGACACCTTTTAAATCCATTTGTTCAAAGCTTATCTTCAACCCATATTTCATTGTTGATGTTTTTGTCTAGTTCATCTATCTGTTTGTGACAGGAGTTTGTTAAAGTCCCCCATTACAATTGTATTAGTGCTTATCTGCTTTTTCATATCCATTAGCGTTTGCATTATACTCTTGGCTTGCAATTAGAATAGACACTGTTGCTTTTTTCCAGGTTTCTGTTGCATGGACTATTGTTTTCCAGCCTTTGACTTTCAGTCTGTGTATTTTGTTTTGTGTTAAATGTGCTTCTTGTATGCAGCATATTGTTAAAACTTGTTGCTTGAGCCACTCTGCCAATCAAGTTCCTTTGGTTGATAATTTGAGACCATTCATTTGATAGTTATAACTCACGGGTATTGACTTATCTTTGTCATTATATAATTTTCCTGTTGTTTGTTCACTTTCTTTACTTTTTATATAATTGCTTGTGTTGTCTGGTGGATTCATTCTATTAGAGTTTTTGGAATTGTCATTTTCATTGCCTTTTTCTCAAATATCCTTTAGAATTTTTTAGAGTGCCAGATTGGTGGTCATGAATTTCTTCAGGCACTTTTTTTCATGGAAGCAACTTATTTCTCCATAACTTTTGAAAGATAACTTTGTGGGATATGTTAGTCTGAATTGGAGTCTGTTTTCTTTTCTGGCTTGAAATACTTCACTCCAAAGTCTCCTGGACTTTAGGGTTTCTGTTGAGAAGTCTGATGTAATTCTGATGGGTTTTCATTTACAGTTGATTTCTTTCTTTTCTCTAACAGCTTTTAAGGTTCTGTTCTTATGCTGAATTTCTGGAATCTTCACAATTATATGCCTTGTTGTAGTTTTCTCTGATCATAGCTATTTAGCATTGTATATGTCTCATTTACCTGTATGTCAAATTCTTTTTGTATATTTTGAAAATTTTCTGAGATTATTTCTACAAAGAGGATTTTTATGGCTTTTGTGCTATCTTCTGATTGCACATTGATGCCAATTTATTTTAGATTAGTCTTTTTCCCATCATCTAGCACTGCTGGATTAATTTTTCGTGGCATCTTGCTATTTTTAAGGAATCTCTCATTTGTTGATCCCCAACCACAACCCTGTCTTCTAGGTCTGATATTCTTTCCTTATGTAGGTTGACTCTACTCTGTATACTTATGCTAGAATTTTTATTCCCCTGAATTTCTGTTTGAGACTCTTTTATGAAATCCAGTTTTTTTTCTATGTTGGGCATTCATTACTTCAATGTCTTTTCCGAGCTCTATTTATTTATTTATTTTATCTGTATCTACTCTAGACTTACTAAACATTTCTTTTGCTATGGTCATCATTTCTTTAATTATCTGTGCAGTTATATTGGTTTGCATTCATCAAGAGTCTTGGTCATCTGTTCTGTTACTTCTGCTGCTAAAATTTTAGAAATATTAGCCATGTGGCTTTTTACTTCTTCCTCCTTGATGCTCCCTGGATATGCTTTGGGGGAGTTGGGAGGTTTTGTGAGCATTTTGCTTCCATGTTTTCTCATTTTCTATATTTTGTTGTTATTTTTTATAGAATTTCTGTGGTGCAGCTTGAAAATTGCTTATGCTAGGTAGCTTGATTGATAGTATGAGGACCAATTCAGATAATGGAAACTTTTCAGAGATGGCTTGTAGGTGTAGCTAACTATTGATCTTTAGGTTTGTCCAGGATCACATCATATCTGTTTATTAGAGATGAAAGGTTGCAGACTGGTTGGCCTGATAGCTAGTTCTTTGGTAATGGATTATAGTATTGTTATGAGCCCCAGAAAATCTAGGTATTGGCATGCAAGGAAAGCCAACTGATCGCAACAAATGGTCACCTTGCCTAAAGTAGTACAATCAGCAATAACAATGCATGAAGCACAAACTGGATAATGACAAATTATAATAACAAACCCTTTGCCACCTTTAGCCATAGGTATAAGATCTATAGTTATAGAACAAACTCTAAGATAAATCAGATAATTATATTCAGTAAATATCTAATCAGTACAATAATTTTACCCCTTTTCACAATAGAACAGTATTCAGTCATAATAAGATATAGTTAACTACCTTAAGATTCATGAGGGTAAATAGTACACATGGGGAAACATTGTGAAAAAATAAAAAGAAATAGATTATGAAAATTGAGTAATAGGAAATCTGAAGGAGATGTTAAGATTGATGTAAAGGGTCCTATTAAGGAGTAAAGGGAAATTACTAATATTATATAACAGTAATTGATAAAACCAGCTGGGAAAAGAATAAATAATAGGGAGTAGAGATTAAACTAGAGGAAAAGAAACTAAGAAAAATACTAACAGAGATATTTGAAAGAGAGAGAGAGAGAATCAATTCAAACAAAACAAAGTAATATTAAAAAGAGGAGGACAAGAAAATGGAAGGGTAAAATACAAACCCCACCAAAAGAAAGAAAATATTAAAAATTAAAAAAATACCAATAGAGGAACAAGAAAAATAAAATCAAATGGGTTAAATGAAGGGAGAAGGAAAAAAAAAAAGATCAGAAAGAAAGTCTCTACAAATTTCTAGAAGAGTGTTTTCTTCCACAACCTGCAGTCTTTAATCTTACTAGTCTCATTCCTCTTTGCACTTCCTTATAGTGTGTGGGTTTGTGTGAAGGTTTCTCAGCTCAAGGGGCCCCCTCTCCCTGTTTGTGGCAACTGTTTAAGCTAGGGCATCATTACAGGAAACATGTGGGGCATTGGATTCTGAAGCTCCTCAGGGGGCTGTTAGTTGATTGACAATTGCTTGGTACCTGATGTATAATCAGATGTCTGTGGGACTAGCTACAGACACCAGGTGGAGGCTCATGTCACTTAAGAACATCCAGAGAAGACCCAACAGTTTCCAGGAATGACATGGTGAGATTCTGGCAGGCCAAGGGAGGGGTGGAGAGTAATGGGTGGTGTCTTATGGGCATTCGGAGCACAAGGAAAGTCATCAGACCTTTATCCCTTGCTGCTAATGAAGCATGGGACTGCCCTAATGTGCTGGGTAGAACTCTGCCTTTGTGCCGGGGGTAGACTCTGTTGTGCCTAGCATGGGGAAATGTGCACCTGGTGCTGAACGAGTGCTCCCACAGGTCAGGTCAGTCACACCAGGCAGAGACTCACAGAACAGTGGAGCTCCTCATGGAAACCCAGGTTGCCCAGGACTGTTGGTATTCATCAGACAGAGTTTCTGACAGATCTGCAAGTGGTGTGGGTTTATGGTAGCTGGGAGTGGACTCAAGTGGGCCCCAAATCGTGGGTATGGCCTCAAACCAGACAAGTATTTTCACCATGTGCTGGGTGAATGCCCCAGTTGTTCTGGGACAAATGTGAAGCACTTGCTGGTGACTGGGGTATGCCAAGATCCAATACCTCCAAATGCAGGAAGCATTCACTTGTTTATCTGTTTGGAGTTAGAACAGGCAGGTGGGGAGGGGGCTTTGCTTTCCCAGATTTTTCAAACCTGGTGGGTGCTGGGGAAAAGAATGCCAAGCTGCAGCCTCCTCAGTGCTTGGAGAAAGGATGATGGGATGAAGGGGTGCTTATATCACCAGTCTATGCTGTAAGACTAGACTGCTCTTCTGTGCTGCTTGGATGCCTCTGGCTAATTGGGAGGTTAGCAAAATTGCTATTCTTGGGGTGTGCAAGGGTGAGCGCACAAGCTCTGGATGACTGCTTCCTTTCTTTTTAACTCCTATAGGTGTGTTTTGTTTGATATACAAGTACAGTATCTTCATTAAAATTAATTCTTCACATCAGAGTATATAGCCCACCTCTGCTTAAATTAACTGTGTTTCTAGTTGATGTTCTTTGAGTCTTACTGACATGGCTCCTCCTCTACTCAACCACACTGGATCTTTAATCAGTCTTGCTATTCTTCCTCTGATTTATCTTACCTATTGCCAAGACTGCTTATTGAGGGTTTTTTCCCCCTCATTGAGTATTTCATATCTGGGATTCTTGTTTGCTGCCTTTTTTTTTTTTTAGAAACTCTATATTTTTTCCTGAATTTTTCTTTCACATTCTCCACTGTCTGTCTTAATGCATTCAGCTGTTTGTGTTTTCCTTGAGCTTATTGATCATTTTTCTCATGATTCACTCAACTGCTTATATGGGTCTTCTTAGATCTTGCTATTCATCTTAACTATCATGTTTTATAAATTTGTCTAAAGAATTATCCACTTCTGTATCTTTGAGATATATTATGGGGAAGTTGTGAGTTTGGGTGATATTTCTTTGACCTATTTCCTCAGGATATTTTTTTCTCACCTTGAAAAAAGAATTGAATGAAACAAGCAAAAAGTGGTAGAAGTTTATTTTAAAAAGCAGAAATGAAGATTGGGACAGAAACTGGGTCTGCAGAGTGAGCTTGGGCTGAACAAAGAAAAATGGGGTAAAAGCAAAAATAAAAGTACATGTTGCATCTGGGAGACACAACATGGGCTGTCGTGGAAAAATATGATAGCAAAAAAGATGAAAATTGTGTTTTTGTGTTGAACTTTGCAGATCAGTTTAGATGGCTATCTCTACCTTGATTATGTGGATGACAGTTTAGAGAGTGACTTTGTATTTATCCCTAAGCTGTGATGTGTCTCAGAAAAAGAATATCTTCTTAATCTATTCAAGGTACTAAGCTCAATTCCTAGCTATGCTTTGTAAAGAGATAATAACTACCATTAATAACAACACCTAAGTAAGCAACTTTGGGTAAAAATATAGTCAAAATTTTATTTTAAAATTTGCCAACTCTTTGGCTAACAATAGAAAAGAATTAAAGAATATTTATGTGGGTTAGGCTAGGAAAATAGGAAATTAAAATGGAAAGAAAAGCAATTACTTTAACAGCATTTGTACATATAGTACTTGAAACAATAGCCAGAGAAATCAGACAAGGAAACTAAATAAAATGATACATATAAGTAATGAAGAACTCAAATGATCATTATTTGCAGATGACATGATAATCTGTATTGGAGACCCAAAAGGCTCCACCCAAAAACTTGTAGAAGTAATAATCTTGTAGAATATAGCAGGGTAAAAATTCAACACTTAAAATTCAATTTTAGTATATGTGCTGCCGAAACGAGCACTCAAAATTCCATAGTATTTATGTACAACAATAATGAGCTCACTGAGAAACAAATTATGAAATCAATACCATTTATGGTAGCATCAAGTAAAAGTAAATATCTAAGAATTAACCTAATGAAAGAAGTTGAAGGCCGCTATGAAGAAAATTACAGTACTTTGAAAATGCAAAGATGTCCCCTGCTCCTGTATAAGCTGCAACAATATTGTCAAAATAGTTATACTCCCAAAACTGTTGTACAAATTCAATGCAGTTCCAACAAAAATACCAACAACATACTTCACATATATTGAACAACCCTAAAATTCATATCGAACCAGAAGATATCCAGAATAGCAAAAACAATCTTGGGCAAAAAGAGGAAAGCAGAAGGCAACACAATACCTGACTTTAAGATATACTACAAAGCAGCAGTGAAACAAATGGTGTGGTACTGGAACAAAAACAGATATATGTATCAAAATAACAAAATAGAGTATAAAGACATATCCCCAGATATATTCAGATATTTGATCTTTGACAGAGGTGCCAAAAACATCCAATGGTGAATGAATAGCCTATTCAAAAAAATGGTGCTGGCAACATTGAATATTGGTTTGCAGAAAATTGAAACAACCATATCTGTCACCATATGCCAAACTAGAATCAAAACACATCAAAGATGTAAACATCAAAACAGAAACATTCAACCTACTGGAAGCTAAAATAGGTAAAACTCTTGAAGTCACAGGTGTAGGAAAGGAATTTTTAAACAGAACTCCAATTTCACAAGAAAAAAAAGAGAAAATGGGATTACATCTAATTAAAAAGCTTCTGAACAGCAACAGAATGAATTAGTAAAGAGACAACCTACAATACAGGAAAAAAAATATTTTTTCTGCTCTTCTTCAGACAGAGGACTGATATTTAGAATATATAAAGAACTTAAATAGATTAGATTGCCTGAAATAAAAGACCCAGTCAATGGTCAAGTGAAATGAATAGACATGTCTCAGAGGAAAGACACATGGCCTACAAACATGTTCAACCAGAATTCAAGCAAAAATGTTTACCATCTGGCCATTAGAGAAAAAGCAAATTAAAACAACACTAAAATCCCATCTTACAGCAGAAAGAATGGTGTTCATCAACAAGCTAAAAAATAGCAAATTCTGGCATGGCTGTCGTGAAAAAGGAACCTCCTTCATTGTTGGTAGGAATATAAACTAGTGCAACTAGTATGGCAATCAGTATTGAGAATTCTTGAAGAATTAAAAAGAAATTCCGTAAGACATGCTATCCTCCTTCTAGGTGTCTTCACCAAAGAGCTAAATATATTGCACTAGAGCAATACATGCATAACAGTGTTTATGGCAACACAATTCATAATAGCTGGATCCTGGAAGCAGCCCATATACATGTCAACAGATGATTGTATAAAGGAATTATGGTATCTATACTATTTGACCATAAAGAATGACAAATTTGAGACATTTGTTGGAAAATTGATATACCTGAAAAAGACAATATTGAGTGAAATAAATCGGACACATGAATTTATATACCATGTAGTATCTCTTTGTTTGAGTAAAAGCAAAGTACAAAGAACACAATAAAGGATAGATAGAAGGAGACATGGTGATAGATGTCTTACAAATGGGAAGAGTGCAAGTAGACAGGGCAGGAGAAGAGTGGGAGGGGAAGGAGACATAAATAAAATTGAGATATGGCATATACAGAAACCTAATATCTTAAACAAATGTAAACATTAAAAGTCATAAACATGAGCTAATAATAACAATAACAAAAACAAGAACAAGAATGAAAATGGGAAAAGGGAGTTTAGAAGTAGAGTGTGGGAGCTGTGTGGGAAGGGGAAGGGAACTAAAAGAAAAAAAATAATTTGTATTATGTACATGTATCCATTCTTCAAGATGAAAGTAAACATCATGAACTGCAAACATGGACTAATTAAAGAAAAAATAATATTTACATACAACAATTGGTGGGCAGGGAAAATTGTTGGATTATGATGGGAAAAGTGAAGACTGAAAATAAAGGGGAAAAAAATAAAAATAAAGGGAAAGGAACAAGGAAATATAATTTGAAACTGAGAGACACTATACAGAGGTTAATCGAATTAATTCAGTGGTTGACACACAAAGTTTCAAAACCATATGAAACAACGCATAGTGTGGCACAATACGGCAAAACAAGGTAAGACACTATAGAAACAAAATGAATAACTAACATTCATAAACATGTACAGGCAAACATATACATGCAGAAAGAAAACAAAAAAACAAAATAGGAAAAGGGAAAGAAAACCAACTGACAAACAGAAAGACAGTCCTGATATTTCTCTTTGTGGTACATTTATAATTGAGCCATTTCATTTCCCAAGAATTGTCTTGTTGTGTGCCACCTATTAAAAGAAGGAATGTGATGATCTGGGTTTTTTTTTTCAT
>QZML01000858.1:523241-542490 GCA_016801275.1 Hystrix brachyura | reverse complement strand
GGTTTTTTTTTTTTTTTTTTTTTTTTAAATACAGCATTCTCCTTCCCTGCCCATGTCTCTGTAGGAGAAGGCATTTTGGTCCAGTGAAAAGATAAGTTTTTCCCCTTTGTGGCTGTAGATGAGTACATGTCTAGTCCATCTGTGATGGGATTGCCCCAAATGCACCAAGTCAGTCCTCTCAAAATCTGGGTTTGAGGATGCCAGAAACTGCCCGGTCTGTTTATCAAATCTCTCATTCACATAATCCACGTGCAGGTTGCAACTATGTGTAAAAATTCCTTAGTTTAGTATGCCCTGCTCTTTGACGAGTGGCCGGCCTGTGTCTTTGTGCTGTCGTGTTCACTTTGAAAGGTGCTCAGACATGTAGTGGCTGCTTGGACATGAAAAGCTGCAGGTGTCAAGCCTTTTTCTGTGTTTTTCAGTGCCATTCTCTGACTGTGATTCTTCCTCTACAGACTTCCATGCTGCTAAATTTTCCTCTCATTCCAATGTTCAAACTACCACCATTTTTTTTAGCGCCTTCTTTTTTGGTGTTTCTCTCCACCTAGTTGGATATGACTACTATCCGTTTGATTTAACACAGTCTGACCATCCCCTGAGACTCTCCTGTCTTGGAGGTTGGTCTTTGAAGTTATTGGGATGTTTCCCGCAATCATATGGTTTTAGTTTTCCTGTTTCACAGTCAGTATTTCCCTGGGCCCAAGCCAACTTATTAGGGCATGTTCAATTGCTCCCCTGAATAGGAGTAGTTGTCATGACCTGGTGGTTTGGAAGATATACCTGCAACAGCTTGTAGGTACTACCTCCTTCTAGCACATCTCTCAGCCTTCTCTATTTATCTTTTTTGGCAACAATGCAAGAAAAATCTTTTTTTCTGTTACACCAAAAACCAGAATTTTACATCTAATTTTCTTTTAGCTGTGGTGAAAATGTTAGGTCCATTTATGGTGGTGTCTTGTCTTTTTATTGGTCCTTTCATGAGAAGATCCCTGTTGTCTCCATATTTTGTTTATGTATTTGTCCTTACTCTGAAGTTTATCATCATGCATCTGACTTCAAGTACTGACTTTCAGTGATATTGATTCATAATAGAGTGGCAAACAATCTCTCTTGAGTTTATGTTTGCCACATCCTCACTACTGAAAATTCATCGAGTTCAAATTCTTGGTTGCATAAACAGAAAGAAATAGTGACAAGCTTAGGAATAAATTCGATTTATTGAAAGGATATTGAATAGCTTACAGAATCAATGAAATGTTGCAAGTGAAAAGGCCCCCAAAAGGAACAGTAACCAAGGGAATTTAAGAAGCCAAAATAATATTCAGGAAATATTCCGTCTAGATTGTCAAAACACCATCAAATGCATTGCTTTTGCAAACAGGTGATGGCAAAGCTTCTTCCTTGAATACTTTCTAAACCCTTCCTAGTTTTGTATAGTATCTTATCCATCTTCCTGTCTCCAGTAAGTGTATCCAAATGAGTCTGGGCCATATACTCATGCTCTTTGGCTTCCAGGGACTAAGTGAAGAATGAAACTCTTTTCTTTCACTTTCATAGCAGGAGACAGTCATCCAATCAACCAAAGAAATAATTAGGATTTTATCTCACTGGATAGATAGAATATTTAAATGTTAGGAAGACATGTAAGTGACAAATATCCTTCACAATGGTGTTAAAGAATTTTCTATCTCAGGTAGGTTTTTTATATCAAATTATTGCTTAGCCTTTTAGACTGGTCTTATTTTATTGTTCTAGACCTTCAAAAATCTTCCAAACATGTCAGTGATACCATTTTCTTAGTTCTTGCCTTGATAAAGAGTTCCTTTTAATTTCATGCTATTTTATAAGTCTTCACAATCATTTAAGTGTTTCAAAATTTACATCCAGCAAAAAATTATATTTAAACAAAATCCACTATATTTATTAAAATATTTGGAGAAAACATGAGAAGTCTAAATTTGAGGAGACCTATTGTCAATATGAGGCCTTGGGCAGAATGGCCTTTGTACACTCTATTCCACTCTTACTTCCCTCAATAAACTCTAACCAATAGGCTCCTTTCCTTTCATTATTTAAGTCAGTTGTGTGGGAGGAAGAGTCAAAGAAAGGATTTAGTTCTTCTATTCAATTAATGTCTTGCACAGAATCTTCTGTGCATGAATTATTCATGGGATCCTAGACTGGCTTTAGTATCAGGGCAAAGTGAATCTAATGTTGATGGTGATTATAGGCCAAATCCTAGATTTCTGCACAAGAAACACTTTTCTATTTACCTATCGCACTAACCCTTTAAAATGCGTAGTATTTTTTATTACTTTAAATTCATTACATTTTAAAAATAAATAAATAAATACATAAATAAATAATTTCATTACATTTTAAATGTATCAATTAAATATTTCTTTGGCTGTTAATGGCTTCAAGAACTGGTAATGCTTTATTTTCTGAAAATTGACATTCCTAAACAAGACACTTTCATTTTATATTAGTGACAAAGTGACAAAATTTTGGTTAATTAACATCGGTTAATTAAAACATTATAAGAAAAGCAATTGCATAAAGCTTGAGAAGTAAATGAGAAAACCAAGGCAATACGTGCATTATAAACTCTTCCTATTAATGGGTGATGGGTGCTGCAATTCTCATTCCTTCTCTCTCTTTCTGTCTCTCTCTCTCTCTCTCTTCCCTTCTCTCTCTTTCTCTCTGTCTCTCTCTCTGTTTCTCTTTCTGTCTGTCTCTCTTTCTCTCTGCCTACTTGATTCATTCTAAAACTTTCAAATCAAGATTGATTTTTTCCTAACATTGTCACATTAATGCTAAAATTCCCATTATCAAAAAATAAGTGCAGAGAAGATTAAATAAATTTACCACAGTAAGTTCTTTTATAAGAATTCCAAGCAGATGGCTCCTGGCTCCAGGCAGATATGAACGCTTTTATAAATATGCAATAACTCTTGAATCTAGTCATAGAAATAAAAATGTAATGAGGTACAAGTAGTTTGACCATTTTTATTCTGTGGATATGTTTTACATGATAATTGTTACTGAAAATGCAAAATGAAGTGCCCCAGTGACTTTCTTGCCACTGGGACACAATACAAGACAACCATAATTTGAAGGAGTTTTATTTGGGCTCCCAGTTCTTAGAGGTTTCAGTGCACCGATAGCTGGCTCCAACACAGAAATGGCAGAGTGGAAATGTCTGGCAAAGAAAAGCTGATCATGTCATGGTTGCCAGGAAGCAACCAATAGAGAAGTTAGGAACCAGGAAGGGAGATACTCCCTTCCATGTTATTCCCCCAGTGACCTGCCTGTATTCAAGTCCCATGTTCTAACAGCAAGTCAGCTATAGCAACGCCATAGTTCAGTCACCCTCCACACATGTCTGACCTCTGAGAATATGATGCTTCACAGGGACATTCCAGATCCAAACCACAATATGCCATGTTTGATGCCCAAAGAGGACCCTCATTTTATAAGGTTAATGCATATGTCTTATGTAAATTCATTGAGCCCATCTTTAAGAGTTGTCAAAGTGTTAACAGTCTCATCATAACTGAAAAGTTCAAGTCTAAAGATTCTTCTGAGACTCAAGGCAAACACTCAGCCATGAGCCCCTGTAAAATTCAAACTGAAAGTTAAACACTGCCAAAATGCAATTGTTTGTGAACAGAAGTGTTTGTGGACTGAGGCATTACAGTAATCCAGTCACATTTTCGCCTACTTCTGACTGCATGAGGCTTTTAGGAAACATTCCAGTTCCACACCACAACATTAAGACAGTATATTTATTTAGTAGAGTCCTACTGGTTCTCCCACTAAATATACTACTTTTTATATTGTCACTTAGAGAATATATGAAAACAGCACAGATGACATCTCACTGAGGTTTGTCCATTACCAACGGTCAATAAACTCTTGCCACGTACACATTTCTTCCCTTCAACCATTCTATTTCTGTCACACAACTAACCAAACATTATCAGTTTCGCATTTGTCTCCTTTTCCCCGATCACCTTTATGTATGTGAGCCTGATATAGGCCTGATATTTGAGCATAACCTTATTCTCTCTTGTGCAGAAGACATTTTGGTCATACACATAAGGTTTTCATATCCATTTCTTCACAGACAAATAGACACATTTACTTTCTCATCTACTGTATGGTATAGTATTATATTCACCTACTGGTTGATGTTTCATTAGAGGGAAAAATTCAGAAAATAAACAATATTTTTGACATATATATATAAAATCCAAGAGTGATGCAACCCACAGTTAATCTATGGGAAGAGATTGGTGTCAAATATAACTGTTAGACTAAGCTAATCACCTATTGCTTAGTGCCTGAAAACAGAAAGTTTTAAGTATTATGTCTGGTAAAACAAATGACTGTGAATAAAATGATTGAAAAGTTGAAGAGTAGGGCACAGCAAAGATTAAAACTGATAGTACTTTGCTACACTGATGGAATGAGAGTGAAAATTCAGATAGTCTTTTGACCTATCCGTGGCAAAAGGCACTTATAAAGAGAGAATACAGAGGTTTGTTTCTAGAATCATTGGTAAGAGTGAATTCATTACTATGAGTTGAGTTAAACAAGTAATTTAAAAGTACATAAAATGGGCCAAAACTGAGTATAGAAATATATGGATTGATCAGTATGTTCATTTCACCTCAATCATTGTCCTGGCTGATTATGCAGTATTCAATTGGTCACTGGACTCTGATTCAATTCTGATTGCTACTTCATTGTTTTCAGTGCCTCAGGTGTGTTGCTTTTCACTACACACAATTGATAGTTATCATCTGGATATAACACTTGTCTTTATGAGAAATTATTAACTCTTTTATGTCTGTAAGGTAAGATTCACGGCAGTATCATACCCTACAAGTACTTTTCTCCATCTCACAAAATATATAATTTGCACATATTAATTTGAAAATTATATATTAATTGCAAATTAATTTGCAAATTATACATTAACACCAATTTGCAATTGGTATATCAGATGTTATTTAGTAAAAGCTACATAAATTTACATTTAGGAATCAAATAATTAATACAAATTCAATGTATCTTTCAGTCAAATATTTCATTTTATTTGGGAAATCTGTTTGAGTTTAATATGGAAAAGTGATGTCAATTTTATGTCAATTTTTCCAGATACTGGTGATATTATTTTTTGTTAATTGCAAAATTTATATATTCAAAGATAAGTATTTTATCTTTCTCCAAACACACTTCTTCTACTTCCTTAAGACATAAAAGGAGATTATTCAAGCTGTCTCGTATACTTTCTTGTGCCATCATTCATGATCAGCCAAACATATCACACTACTGATGGGCTTTAGGACACACAGACTCAAAATATAATGTCTTGACATTTGAGAAAAGAATAGCAGCAGAAAGTTCACATTTAACTTGACCTTGCCCTTCTCCCATGTAGTTGAGCATAAAACCAAGAAAGGTCATGTTCTGATTTTCTCCTTACCTTCTTCCACCAAAAAAAGGTCATAAGAGCCTCATAAGGTGCTCTCTTTATGAGTATACTAAGAGTAAAGCAGCCAAAGACACAAAGATGACAAAAAGAGTCTGAACAAACAGGTCTTGTTAAGTTTCCCCCACTTTATTACCTTTCTACATATACTTTTTTCTTCTAATCATACTTCTATACATAAAATTTAAAATTCAAATATGCAGCTTTGCCTGTTTCTTTGGGTCTGCATTTTCACAAGTTCTCGAGTGACAATAAACCTTATGAAAAGAAGTAGGTATATTTTTCTCTTGTTAATCATTACAGGGACCTCAACCATGAACCTAGCAATAAAAAGCTGGTGTGGTTGGTTTTACTACTGAAGTCAAAATCACACATACCCTTTCTATATGAGTTCGAGTTCTTAATATCTCATGCTGTAGTTCAAGGTCTCATTATCTCCTACTTGTATTGTTCTTGACTTCTCACTCTTTGTTCACAGAAATGTCAGAGATATATTCAAAACAGTGGTCCGACCAGAAAATATTTCAATTTAAATTCTTCACGGTTTACTAGTATTTTTCTAGCTGGTTAACATTGTCTGTGAGGTACTTTATAACCTTGGCTCTTGGGTAATAATACCACTGAAATGTTTAGCCCATTTTTGTAGATGTCATCCTTTGTTATCCACCTAAATATATCTGGAGAATCTAAACAATGTTGAAGCAATATCTGTATCATTGTAGAAAACATTAACATTTGTATCCTGCTCTCACTTGCTGTTTGGGCATAAAATGCAAGAAAGCACTGGCGTCTTTTTCTCCATTCCAAGGCCAATAGTACAGATTGTACTTCACCTATATTCAATTTTGGGCTTTGTGAGTCTGTCTCTTCTACAGTTTAAAGCTACAAATCTCTCTACATTCTACACATAAATTAGCAAAAATTGCCGGTTTTTCTTTGAATTTCTCAGGCCCTTTCTTTCCAAATGAATATCTTATAGCTCCTTTGTGTGTGGTGCATGTGTAGGTCATAAAGCAGAATTTGGAAAGCTTTAATTAATAACGAAAAATGCAGATTTTCTTTATACTCTCAGAAACCTCTCATTTATTTTAGTTGAATTATAAATTATATAATTATCATTCTTACATTGGCATTTGTTAAAAAGAAGACTGTAATTTAACACAAAACATAAGTCTTTCTGGTAAAATCTTATTACCAATGAATAGTTATGTGGGAGAGAAAAAAAATTTTTTTTAAAGAGAGAGAGAAGAGAAAGAAGAGACCAGGAGAGAAAAAGGGTCTATTTCATTACAGCAAGAAAAAATGGGTTAGGGCTTCGATGGTGACCCTTTTAAAGCTTTCAATATTACAGACAACCCACTGTGGCATGCATGCCATAGGTTCACCACCACTGTGTTAGGGTGGAGGAAGAATTTCTTAACCATACAGAAGGTGCTTAATAAAAGAGATTAGAAGCTTTTCCTAGGACTTCCTAGTAGTCTAGAAGCTGCACATCTGACTTTTCCTAGAGTTCTTTCCCATGGACTATTAAAATTAGGAGATTATTTGTGTTTGACATTAAATTATGATTATGGTTTTTGTTTTACACAGTAATCCATATTCATATAGGACAATTTTAAAACTGTAAAAAAAATATGGAAGAAACAAGCACATATATTTTTATCTTCTAAAGAGGATGACTACTAACATTTGAAAATACTTCCCTCCCAGCTTAATGGCATACATCATTTTTATTTCAAAGACCATTTCTCTGTTTTAGACTACAATAATTTTCCATCTCGTTGCTTTAAAAAAAACAGAGTGTATACATCTAAACTAAGGTAAAACTAAAGATAAGAAAACAAGTGAATTGGAGCATTTTGAAAGAACACTGTTGCTGCCTTTTATGGAAAGAAGTTGTAAGTCATTTACAGAAGGGGTTTCAGAGTTTACAAATTAAATATCTACTTAAAAATATTGGAAACATTATAAAAATAAGGGAGTGATATGCTAATACAGTTAACATGTTGACCTTTTAATATAGTTTTATTAGGAAAAAGAAAAGGTTGGATGAATTAAGCTGTTTCACAAGAACCTATATCCTGAAATTATTCTCTCATAAAAACTACTTCAGGCAACCTGCCTACAATGGAATACTCCAGCATTAAGTTAAAGGTCAAGAATATGTTAATGACAGGCAGGCACAGATCAGGATCCCTTCATTCCTGCTGACCAACTGTCTTTTTTTCTAATTCTATTTATCCTTGGCTCTAAATATATTTTTTGAATCCCATCTATTCATGTTACTCTATTCCTTTCCAACTTTATTCTCGAGCAGAGCTGTTCTAGAAATCATACTCACCATAAACCTTATAGAATGATGACTTATTAAGTGTTATTTCCCAGTCTCATTTTCTCATTCCACCATTATTCTGCTGCCCATATACATTGTAACTATAATATGCCAAATAAGTTACATATCTGCCACAACTGCCCACTTCTACATGCGGGTGTGGCTTCAGAATTATTGTTTTAGAGTAGAAAAAGTTTATTGGGGAATAGCATAGCTCCCGAGAGACAGGAGGAATTCTGAGTGGGTTGGTGCAGAGGCCCTTTGTCAGGGGTAATTTATACAGCAAGGTCACAATGTAGGTGCAACATGGGTCAAAGTATAATTAACCTATAGGATTACAAGTACAGTATAGTTGCTTAGGTAATATTGATCCAGTAGGGAAGCAGCACAGGTTAACATAGCATGGTTACATGGCTAGCATCATTAACCTTGGCTTATCTATGACTTCTAAAATAGGAACATTTTGGGGAAGGGGTGGGCCCAGATGTTCTGGTCTCACATCCTGCTGTTTGATGTGCCTCTGGACTTAATGAACTGGGTGGTGATAATCACAGTTCTGCTTATCTCTTAGAGGGGTATGCAAGTTGGGCCATTGTGACTTTATCTTGAGTCCTTCCCTTCTTCAGCTGCGCTTCCAACCACAATTCAGATGTCTCAATTTCACTGAATTCCTTGAAAGCCCAATCCTTCTCTGACTATATATTAATTTCTAACTAACTTAGCTGCCTATAATATTCACCCATTTGAAGAACTATCCATAACTGTGGTTATGGGAGAATGGGAATAGTTTCAATCTAGCTGCTGTGATCTGAGAAGTGTCTGTGTAGGGGAGACCACAGTCAGGGGCTTTCTCTAGAAAGCTAATCTAATGGGCCATGGAGAGAAGTCATGTTGGGGTTTGCAGTTATGAAGTCCCCTTAAGTCCCAGTCTAAAAAAAAAAAAAATTCTGGCATATTTGTGGTTGATGCTATCTCTATGATTGCTGGAATTTGCAGTCCCTAGGCAAGAATAAACAAAATTGTCCAAGAGATTAAATCATGCACAGTCAAAGCATGAGCACTAGAATGGAAAGACAGATTGGGGAAAAAGAGTCACATCTAAGACACTGCACTTAAGGGAGTGGAACAGTGATCACAACCAGCTGGCTTCCAGACCTCTCCACTGATAGAAGTTATCTATAAGTGTGATGTTTCATTTAAGATTTTTTTCTTCACCGGATCTGAATTATTTATCTAAAGATAACAAATTTCATTTATTAATGCCCGAGTCTCTCTTGTCTTAGACACAAGAAGATGGATAGTTTGGTGGCTTGAAGGACAATTTTAGCTAAGGAATTTAAAGACTTTTGTGGAGTTTTTATAGCTTACACTGTAGCTTTCTAGCTTCATTGAACCACACCAGTGGTCAGCTAAAAGTGCAGCTGTGGACTGGTAGCACGGGCCATTGTAGTGACTAGAGCTCCCTTTCTATATCTAGACTTCATTACTACAGTACTATTCTTAAACATCTCTTAGTTATACTTTTCTGTTCGGTGTTTAAGAACAAGTTAAAGTGAGACTCATGTTAATCAAAATTAACCTCTTGCTATATCTCAAGGTCAATTAAGGCTCATCGGGGCTTACTTTTGGAACCATGTACAGAGTCTCTCAGCTCCTGTCATTGGGCGACTTTATTCTCTCTGGTAACCCTCCTTTTGGGGACACTGTACATTGTTTTGACTCCTTTTCTGGGGGTCCAACAATATCCCTGCTCATGAGGTTGGGTGACTCTTCAAAGTTGTAGGATCATGTAGAAATGATCCCCTCATGTCCTGGGTCCTTGTTGATCTTGGAGGCCTAGGTCCAAAATATTGGCTGTCCTCTTAGCCCAGTTATCTTTCTAGTTCTGGTCTCCAAGCCTCGGTTGTGGAACACCCACAAGAGAAGATCAGTTACATCAGTATTATAACAGGAGTAGTAGGTTTAATTTTATGATCTTACCTAGATATCAAGCACTTTGAAATATATAGTATCCCCAATGAACTGTTATTTCTCTACCAATTATGGATGTCTTAGAAGTTGAATCCCTGCAGAATGTTAACAGATAGCAATTGCAAAATTTTACAGGGAAACTTGGGGTCAAGGGCAACCCAACATCTGAGCATAACAATAATGATGACATTACTATATTAGAACTATTAGGTTTTGTTTTCTCTGAAACACATTTATCAGTTCATCTTATTATAGAATAAATTTTTATTCAATTGTCTTTATCTAATTACAGAATATTAAATGACATAAAGAAGCCTTTACTGAATTTGTTATCTTTTAATCATTCTTTGTTACCAGAGTGACATTTAAGCACAATGTA
Organism: Hystrix brachyura; assembly: GCA_016801275.1. Taxonomy (NCBI): domain Eukaryota; kingdom Metazoa; phylum Chordata; class Mammalia; order Rodentia; family Hystricidae; genus Hystrix; species Hystrix brachyura. The sequence continues at coordinate 532,308 of QZML01000858.1, read as the reverse complement.
CTTACTTATAGATGTACTTTACAGATTATTAGTGTCTAATCTCTATTTATTAGAATGACATTGTCTGGACTGTGCAGTGTTTATATACTTCTAATTGTTATATCCCAATTACATAATAATCATGCAAACATAAGCATAAAAATTATTCACATCATCTGGCTGACTACATCATATTGGATTCACATGCACATTTCATCACAAACAGCTGAAACACAAATAAAGGAGTTGTGACTTAATGCTGTGTCTCTGTGGTTGTTTACATTGCTCATTGTTAGAAACAAAAAGCACAATGTATTTTGGTCTGTAAATTTGTGTAATGGCCTGTAAGTGTGTAATTTTAGATGAATTTAAATAAAAATCTACAAAAAAAAAAAGGGAATGCTAGACATTTGAGCCTGAAATGTTTACCATCATAAACAACTTTAACCTGGAAGTCACCAGTATGGTAAAAAGTTTTACACTTTCACATCTTTGCAGGCCTGTACACTTGGGAAACATAAATGTACCATTTAATATAGCATGAAGTTAACAATAATTGGTACCACAGCGATAAAGAAATCTACATATATTTCATTTTCACTGTTAAGACAAATTTTAGATTCCTTTAATGAGTTTCATAAGGTATAACTATATTGACAAGAATTAGGAACATCTTTTCATTTCTGATAAGTTTAAGAAACCTTGCTAACGACTGCAAATAGACTGATTACCCAACATAAAACTGTGTCTAATTTATACAATAAAAAATGCTTATCTAGTCAAAACCAATGAACATAGATCAAATTTAAATGTCTGCACCAAATATAACGAAATGTCAAATTTCAATCATTTTATGTTTAGGGTATAAACATACATTGTATAAAAGAGAGCATCTATGAGTTAATTTGTATGTATTAAACTTACATAATCTTAACTCTATAAACTTGACTTCAAAGCTTAGAGTCACAGCATTGTTTGTTTTTAGAGTTATACATACCTATATACCCAAATATATAAGTGATACCATAAACTAAGATAATAGTTGTTCATTTAACCAGTCATGAACTGATTACTGAAAACATTTTATAAGTTAACATCGAAATACTTTTTAATTTTTTACACTAACGTTTTAGTAACTAAAAATCTAGTGATGAGAACACAAGAAACTTAATTTAGGAAAATACAGAACCTTAGTTTTAAAATCTACTTCTGTAAGCTTAACCAAAAACATCTCAGTGTTTTAGAAAACCATATTGTTTAGACATATAAAATTTAACCTTTTAATTATAGCCCAAAACAATTACTTTATATGACTCATCATGAGATAACACTTATCTAAAGATATATATATATATGTATATACACACATATATATAATTTTGACTAGGAAGAATCCTTCAGTTATGTTACACAGACAATAATAAAAATTGTATTTACACTACTGATTTTTGATATTATCTTGATTACCTAAGAACCTGGATGGATATATGTTAGCAACTTTAAAGACAAATCAGCCTACTTTTATGTTAGATGAACTGCAAGCATTTGACATAATGTCTTGAGTGTTTATATACAAGCCAAATTAAATAAAACTTTTGGAGGATAATATATACCTGAAAATCAACACACAGAAACGTATACATATTAGCTTAAATCATCTGTAACATTTATGTTACCAAACTTTAAGACTTTATTACTACATAAGCCTCAAACTTGTCAGTCTTTATCTAGTAATATTTTAAATGAATTTGACTATAAAAACTCTGTATAGGTGGTTATTCATGGAAATATCAAAAAAAGCCAAAAAAGAAAATGAAATTATTGAACTCAAAAAATATTTTCTTAAATGAAGCAGCTGCAGGTGCTTTAACCACTTATTAACAGACATTAAACAGACAGATGGACAAAATACACAAAATGATTACATTTAAATCAGAATGAAATCTAAGTTGTATTTGGTCAAGTCAAACTATAATAAGCCTTTTTAAATTTGTAGGTTTGTAAGCTATAAATCAACTAGTCATAACTTTTCTTATAGGACATCAATTAACAGAGCTCTGCAGTAAGAATGAGAAGGAAAAAAAATAACCTTTTTACACCTGTGAAAGCAAAAGACTATTTTTAAGATGGCTCCTAGCCTGATGATTTATCTGATTGGAATAGCCAGCTATACAGCCTTGTCGTTATTTTGATAGTCACAGTTGTTTGATAGCCATAGCTGACAGCCAAAACTGCTGTTTTGATAGCTACATGAAACTCTTTCCTCTAAAGTGACAGACTGTTAAGGATAATGTTAACTATTTTTATTTTCAGGGAGTGCTCATCCTTTTCCTGATTAATAGTTAGCAATTTAAAGTGACTGAAGGGCTTTGTTCTCATCCTTAGGGTATGGAGGACAAGGGAGGGGAATCCCAGGCTCAGTAATGGTAGCTGCATCAGATGGTGCTTTCAGGACCAGAGATATCTGATTTTCCAGTGACTTATATCTACACTTTTAACACAAGTCAGGATTGTCTCTCAATGCAAAGAAAGCCTGTACATAAGGGAACTCTGACCACTGTTCTTCCCTCTCTTACAGTACAACTCCAGTTGTAGAATAGTGTTATAATCAATACTTCCCTCTGCATTCTATTTCACCTCTAGGGGATAGGCATACATGTCTTGGTGCAGAAAAATATTAAATATCTCTTCCTCAGAAAGTGAGTGTCAAATAATTTCCAGTGCTTAAAATTCACTCTAAAGGAGTAAAGGAATTTGACATTCAGTTTCCCATCTACAAAACAAGGGGAAGAGAGACATCCCTTTCAATCCCTCTTGATTTTTATACGCCCTCGGTTGTCTCTTGAGCTTACCTTGCTCCAGAGCAGGTGGCTTCTATTTGGAGAGCGACCAGAAAGTAAGTCGGGGTGGAGTAGCCACTCTTACCAATGGACACACCTACTTCATCTGGAAACTCACATTTCTAATTCCACAGCGTGTTTCCAAAAACACAAGCTATAGCTGATTCCTGCTATGGCAGCCATGTTTAAGGAGAGAAGCACTGCCCGGAAAAGAATTAAACTAATGATCAAGAAGGCTTAACAACTTCCTTCCCACATCCATCCTTCCTCCTCTAAATCCTCTTTCTCCATTTTCATTCTTCTTCTTATTATTATTTTTTGCTTGTGTGTATAACTATTAATATTTATATTCATTGAAGTTATTAGGTTTCTGTATATGACATATCTTAATTTTACTTATGTCTCCTTCCCCTCCCACTTTTGTTTCTTTCTCTTCCCTGATTGCTCTGGCTAATGTTTTGAGTACTATGTTGAATAGAAATGATGATAGTAGGCATTCTTTTCTTATTCCAGATTTTAGAGCAGATGCTTTAAATTGTTTCCACTTAAAATGATGTTGGCTGTTCATTTGTCATAAACAGCTTTTATGAAATTCAGGTATGGAACTTCTTTACCTATTTTTCAGTGTTCTTATCATGAAAGGACATTGGCTTTTGTTCAAAAGCATTTTAGTGCCTATTACTATGATCATGTGGGTTTTGACTTTGCTTCTGTCTATTGAATTGTGTATACTGAACGATACTTGCATTTCTAAAATGAAATCAACTTGGTCATGATGTAGGAGCTTTTTGATGATTTGCTGCTTCTATTCACTAATATCTTTTGAGGGCTTTGGCACCTATATTCAGTAAGTATATGGGCCTGTATTTTTTGTTTTCATTTTTATATTTATCTGGTTTTGGAATCAGAGTGATTATGGCTTCCATAAATGAATTTGGAAGCACTCCATCACTTTAAAGTTTTGGAAGAGGTTAAGGAATATAGGTGATATAACATCCTTAAATGTTTTGTTCCATTCAACAGTGAATCCATCAAATCTTGGGCTTTTTAAATTGGTAAATTCTTTATTACTGTCTAAATTTCATTGCCTATTATTGGGTTGTTTGGGATTTTTGTATTTTTTTGGATTAGCTATGGTAATTTGTGTGAGTCTAGGAATCTGCCCATTCCTTCAGAATTTCCCAGTTTTTGAAATGCATTTTTTTTATCATAGTTACTATCATCTGGATTTTGATATCTGTTGTGATTTCACCTTTTTCATTTCTAATTGCATTAATGTGATTCTGTCCTTTCTTCTCACTAAGTTTGGCTAAAGATTTATCTATTTTGCATATTCTTTCAAATAAATATAATATTTGGTTTCTTGATTCTTTGTATTTCTTAATTCTTGATTTCTGCTCTACACTTTATTATTTCCTTCCAAGTTCTTGTCATCTTGAACCAACAGTGATGCATGATTTTCCTGTTAGGCACCTTTAACTATTGGTGGTAAATGAATGATTGTCCCATAGGGCAGCTTTTATCATTGGTGGTACAAAGGGATCTAATCACTTTTATAGGTCTTTCTACTAATAATATTAATAGAAAGCATATATATCAACTGAATCTAGTTAGTTGGATTTGAATAACTACAACCAAATATACATATTAATACTATCCATTTTCAAACATGCCAAATAGAGGAAGAGTCACATTGGCGAGACAGAAAGATCAACCCAAAACACAGATAATTAGAAAAGGGAGAGAGACATATACCCTCATGCAAAATATCAATTTGAAAGAAGAGACTTGTAGATCAATCCAAAAAAAAAAATCATACATATATATTCACCAAATACTGCTACAGCCAACTATATAAAACAATCACTAATGAATATGAAAAACCACATAAACACTAATGCAATATCAATGAGGGGGCCTCAGAATCCCACTGTCACAACTAGAGAAATCAATTAGACAAAAAAATCAACAAAGAAATATCAGAGCTGAATCAAATCTTTGAACAAATAGACATAGTGGTTATCTACAGAGTGTTCCACCCAACAACAGATACAGATTCTTCTCAGTACCACACAGGACTTTCTCCAAAATAGACCTCATAATAGCTCATAGAACATGCTTGTATAAATGCAAATGAATTGAAACTTTTCCACATATATTACCAGATCATAGTGTAATGAAATTGGAAGCAAGTGGCCGAAGAAACCACAAAAAATATATCATCACATGGAAATTTAACAATATTCCCTTGAACAATTAATAGGTCACAGATGAAGTTAGAGAAGAAATTATACTTTTTCTACAATTGAACAATAATTCCACTAAAACATACCAGAACTTATGGGACACAATGAAAGCAGTCCTATGAGAGAAGTTTACAGCAGTGAATTTTCAGATCAGAAAAATGGAGCAAGCTCAAATGAATAAATAAATGAATAACCTAAAGTTGAACCACAAATTTCTACAAAAACAAGAAGTTAAATCCAAAGCTCATAAGAAGGAAATTAAAAAGATCAGAGCAGAAATTAATGCAATTAAGACTAAGAGAACAATACAAAGAATCAATAAATTAAAGAGTTGGTTATGTGAAAGACTACATAAAATATACAAATTCTTAGCTAACCTTATTTTAAAAGGAAAGAAAAGATCCAAATTCAAGCAATTTGGAATGAAAGGGGATAAATCACAACAGAGTCTATAGAATTCCAGAAAAGCATCAATATCTACTGTGAAAATCTGTACTCAAATAAGTTGGAAACTTCAGAACAAATGGATAGAATCTAGATACATATGAATTATCAAAGCTGAGTCAAGAAGATGTAAAAATTCTCAATAGTTCAATATCAGTCACCAAAATTGAAGAAATTAAAAAACGACAAAGAAATGTCCATGTACTGATAGATTCTCTGCTAAATTCTACAAGAGCTTTAGAGTGTATCTAATGCCACTACCCCTCAAATTTTTTATGAAATCAAAAGGGAAGGAATATTCCCAAAGACATTCCTAGAGACAAGAATTACTCTGATAACAAAAGCAGAGAAGGAGCCAACCCAAAAAGAGAACTACAAGCCCATTTCTTTAATGAACATACATGGAAAATATCTTCAGTAAGATATTTGCAAACAGAGTGAAGCAAATCACAAAGTTTGTACACCATGATCAAGTAGGTTTTATCCCAAGGAAGCATAAATGTTTCAATATACACAAGTTGATAAATGTAATATATCACATCAACAGAACCAAGGACAGAAACCACATGATTATCACCATAAGTGTGGAAGAAGCATTTGACAAAGTTCAACACACATTCATGATTAAAAACCCTAAATTGGAATAGAAGGTCTTTATCTCAATCTGATAAAAGTCATCCGTGACTAACCAGCTGCCGACATCATATCAAATGGACAAAAAGTGAAAGCTTTCCCTCTAAAATCAAGATCAAGACAAGGATGCTTACTATCACCACTCCTGTTCAATATAGTTCTTGAAACATTAGCCAGAACAATTAGACAAGAGAAAGAAATGAAGGAATAAGGATAGGAAAAAAAACGAAGTTAAATTATCATTATTTGCAGATGACATGATAGTCTACATAGAAGACCCGTCAAACTCCACCAAGAGACTCCTGGATTAATGAATAATCAAATTCAGTAGTGTACTAGGATATGAAGTCAACACTCAAAAATCAATAGCATTCTTGAACCCAAATATACTCACTGAGAGAGAAATTACAGAAACAACATCTTTCAAAATAGCATCAAGAAAACTGAAAATAATTCAGAATCAATCTAACATAGGAAGTACAAGCACTTTAAATTGAAAACTGCAGTACTCCAGAAAAAGAGATCAAAACGGATAGCAAAAAATGGAAAGCTATCTCCATTCCTGTATAGGCAGAACCAATGTAGTGAAAAATGGACATACTTCCAAAACCGTTATACAGATTTAAGGCATTCTTGCTCAAAATGGCAATAACATACTTCGCAGAACTATAGAAAACAACCTTAAAACTCATATGGAGCTAGAAGAGACATAGAAGAGCAAAAGCAATTTTGGATAACAAAGGCAAGGTAGTGGCATCACATTCCCTGATTTGAAATTATACTGCAAACCTACTGTGATAAAAACAGCATGGTGCCAGCAAAAAAATAAAACAGACCAGATCAATGGAACAGAATAGAAGATGCCAAAACAAGTCCAAATACACTCAGCTACCTTATCTTTGACAGAGGTGCCAAATACCCTCACTAGAAAAAACATAGTTTTTTAATAAATGGTGCTGGGAAAACTGGTATTCTCCAGAGCAAAGAATAAACTTAGACACACATCTATCACCATGCACTAAACTAAAATCAAAGTGGATCAGTGATCTAAATATTAAAACAGAAACACTTAATCTGCTGGAATATAGAATAGGTAAAACTCTTGAAGACATAGGCATGGGCAAAACTTTATGTACAAATCCCCAACTGCACAGGAAATAGTACAAAGAATCAACAAATGTGATCACATCATATTAAAAAGGTTTTATGAAACAAAAGGAGCCACCAAGAGTGCGAAGAGACGAACCCACACAATGGGAAAATTTTTACCAGTTATTCCTCAGACAAAGGATAGGGCTAATATCTAGAATATGTAGAGAACTAAAAAAATAAAAAAAAATCAGGACCCTAAATTTAAAGCCCAATCCAAAAATGGGCCTCTGAATTGAGCAGGTAATTCTCATATGAAGAACAAAAAACAGCAAATAAATATATTTTAAAAAATTCAACATTTCTGATCATTCAAGAAATGCAAATTGAGGCAACACTGAGATTCCATTCCATTCCAGGAAGAATATCGATCATCAAGAAATCAATAGATAACTAATGCTGATGAGGTTTTTGGGGAAAAAAGAAGTCTTCTCCACTGTTAGTAGGAATGTAAATTGCTACAAACACTATGGAAATCAGTGTGGAGATTCCTCAAAACAAACAAACAAACAAACAAGAAAAAAACTAGAGGTTCCATTTGACACAGGTGTTCCCCTTCTAGGTACCTCCCTGAAAGAGTTGAAAGCATCATACCACAGTGGTCTGCATACACCTACGTTTATAGCAGCACAATTTGCAGTAGCTAAATCTTGGAAACACCCCATATCCCTATCAACAGATAAATGGATTAAAAAAAATGTGGTGTTTATCCAGAATGGAGTACTGCTCTTGCGAAAAGAAGTATAAACGTGGGACGTTTTTAGGTAAGTGGATACACCTTGAGAACATAATTTTAAGTGAAATAACTCAGACATACATGTTTAAATACTACATTGTCTCTCTTGTGTAAGCAGTTCAAAGGCTAACAAAGGACCAAAATGGAGGATATATATTGGGAATTAGGAAGAAAATGTTCAAATGTAAAGGGGAAAAAGGGAGGAGTCATGAGGATAGGAAGGAAGGGTACAAGGATTAAAAAAAAAGGAATTGAAGGAAAATGATAGAAGCAAAGTTTTGCAGATAGAGAGGAAAGAAGGCTGGAAGGGAAAGCAGAAGAATGAGGAAAGATAGAATTAGATACATTATGTACAAGTACAAATTCCCTATGATGATGAATGTAATCATTGTGTATGTCAAAATTGTACCAAGAAAATTAATTAAAAACTAAGCTAATAAGCACCAATACAATTGTAATGGGGGACTTCAATACACAACTGTCACAAATAGACAGATCAACTAGACAAAAAGACAACAGGGAAATAGCAGAACTAAACCAAAGTCTTGAACAAATGGACCTAGTAGATGTACACAGAGTATTCCACCCCACAACATCAGAATACACATTCTTCTCAGCTGCACATGGGACTTTATCCAAAATAGACCACATACTAGCTCATAGAACATGCTTAAGTAAATGCAAAGGAATTAAAATTATCCCATGCATACTATCAGACCATAGTGCATTGAAACTGGAAATAAACAGCAAAAGGAACCACAGAAACTCCATAAACACATGGAAATAAAATAGCACTCTCCTGAACAATCAGTGAGTCACAGATGAAATTAAAGAAGAAATTAGACAATTTCTACAATTGAACGATAATGTCAATACAACCTACTGAAATTTATGAGACACAATGAAAGCAGTTCTATGAGGGAAATTCATAGCATTGAACTGCCTCCCATATCAGAAAACTAGAGCAAGCTCAAATAAACAGCCTAATGTTGAACCTCAAGTTTCTAGAAAAAGAAGAGCAAGTCAAACCCAAAGTTTGT
>QZML01000858.1:471712-496091 GCA_016801275.1 Hystrix brachyura | reverse complement strand
GGGAGGGGCGGGGGAGAGGGGGGAGAACCAAGATGCATCATGTATAGGTACAGAATAATTGTAATGAATGAGACCATTGTATGAAGAATGTACCAATACATGTTCTTGGTTTAAAATTTAAAAAAAATTGTCATGTGAAGATGTGATACAGGGAAATAGACTAGTCATACCATTTCAAAGGTGGAAAATGCTGACAAAATCTAAAGATATAACTGATATCATAAAGCTTCCATTATGAAATATTTTGAAAAGATGGTCAAAAAGAATGCTAACACCTAGGTAAAATGCCTTATATTTTGGACTATTATTATAGGATCTTGCAGCATTTGCAGAAAGGCTTCCAAGTGTGAGTCAAACTAAAATTCGAGAAGATAGATTGTGGGAAAGTTTATTTCCCATAGAAAAATTATGAATACAACAGAAGAGAAGAAGTCTTCATATGTGATCACCACCAGAAACTTGCATCAAGTCCCTAATACACCTATTATCTTATACTTATTCCAGTACCTTTATTTCCCTAACAATCACTGAAGTATCCTTCATTGAATGAAAAATACCAAAAATAACTCCTAAAGAATGTCCATTGCTTTGTCACCATTTACACTGTTAGATAAATCAAGAAGAGTGCCCCCAAATATTATTCAGTATATATTAATCAGCCAAAAATGGTTAATTTTAGGTTATGAAAAGTATTACAGTAGGAGCTACATGATATAAAGGGGTATGTGAGAAAGAATTTCTCCCTTTAACTAAAGCATGTGGCTGTTGAGCTCCTCATATTATTTATTTTAAGTAAACTATTTAATTGGTTTAAAGATAAAGATAATGCATCATATAAAATATGCTTATTTTCTATCTAGAATAAGAATCCGATTTGCTCCATTTGTTTAGAACAGTGACATGCTAGGCAAAATGAAGGTTAAGATGCGTCTAAGAGACTTTGGCCCAAAAGTCCCTGGCTCTGTTTCTTCCCAGCAGTTCATTCCATTACAAACTTAATTAGAAACCTGTTCTTTTTAATGTTGAGAAAAGCATTTTGAAATTAACTCGGTATGTAAGATTTTGAAGCCTTATTAAATGGCTGATTTACAGTTACACTAATTGACTTTTTAAATGTAGCAGGATGAAGCTATAAGTGCTTCTAAGGAAGCCAATGAATCTTCTACAGTGGGCTCTATGCTGTATGAAATAGTCTGTATTAAGCCATGACTGTCATAAATATCAAATGAAATAATAGAGCAAACTTTTGGGTGTTATATTAGGTGAAACAATCATTGGCAGATATCTATTTTTTGATTATTTCACATAAACACAATTTTACCAGAAATTATAGGATTTTTATTGGGTTAACTAATTTGATTTTATGTGTGTAATTATTTGAAGTTGCTGAAAGTTCCTAGGCATTTTAAAACAAAAGTATGAATGCAATTACAATGTACCTAAAATTTACTGCATTAAGTAGAGGAGTAAAGCACTCAACCTTTGAAATCATCTACTGCAAAGACTATTTATTCCCTGTATAATATCGTACTGTATACTGTGTCTTTAAAGATATAAGGACTGCAAAGGAGCAGACTGCTAAATGGCTCAAATATTATTTTATTGGCTTAACAAAACCATGCTTGCAGAGGATACAGGGTAGCAGATGTGCTGGTAAGAAAGAATAAGTGAGATTTGACAATTCTAGTTGAATCTTCTGTGATTTGGAATTAGAATATTTTAAGGTAACAAGATTTCAGAAAGATGTTTGGAACAAATAGCTGCATAAACGAGGTTTGGTTTTAAAAGCTGGGGGATCTCAAAACATCATTTTATTCTTCAGAAATAATTAAAAATTGGAAGGAGCTTATTGAAAATATCAGAAAGCACAAATAGTGTAAACTCCTCACAGGCGAGAATCTTGCTATTTATTGTGTCACACTGGTGTGAGTCACAGTCTATCTAGCCCAGGCATTTCTTCCTTTAAAAGGCACATTTTTCCCTGATGTCAGCATTTCATTATTTATTTCTAACAATCTGGTGACAACAAATTCAGGTTTTGTACATTTTACAATAGCTTTTCAGAAAGAGAAATGGACCGTGCTTTGTAACAACTTGCGTTTGGATAACAGATATTTTGTGGTTAACTGATGGCTAAGTGTCTGGCATCGGGGGTTATATGAGGAATATAATATGAAGAAGAGAGAGAGGGGCAGGAATTAGCTTCTTGAACAGCATTAATAACAAGACAGAGTCTATCAGAACAATACAGAGTGGTCTACTTTCAAATATTACAAGTATTTAAAAAGAAAGGAAAGAAAGCATCTTGCTTTTCAAATGGCTCATCTTAAACCGTGGAGTGAAGAAAGCAAGACAAGTGATCAGACAGCAAAAGATGTCCCCCAAATCTGAGATTTACTAGCTCACATTCACAAATGTCTGTTTTGATTTCACTTTTGAATTTTCTGGTTAGTCGTCTACCTTTCTCTAATTTACCTTCACAATATGTCTCTCACTATACAGAAATATTGGAGGAGAATTATGTTTTTCTATTGGGGATTTCTTACAATTCTGAAACAGCACCTTTCTCAACAAAGCCTCTCCTAACACCACCCATCCCATCCTGAACAACTTGCTACTTTAAATTCAAATTGACCAAGAATCCAAGAAAGAGCACTGACATCCTTTGGAGGCAGCCACCTATTGCCAGCAATTAAAAGGGCGTGCTGAGGGTCAAAGGAAGTAAGGCATTTTATTTCTCTGTCAACACCTAATTTGCATATTGAACCTAAATTAATTCATTTCTGATAAGGAAGCGTACTTTGCTGTATTGCTTACAGCTTTGCTTTCACTACCGGTATCTTCTCGGATTTCTAAACAGCTACCCTTTCTCTCTATGACCTTTATATTTTTTGCAACTTGGATTTGATTTTCCAACTAGCTCAGTAAACTCATGACCAGTCCCTGGAGCCAGACAGTCCCTGTACTTTTCTGCTTTGTAGTGCCAAAACCTTCATGCCTGGCTGAAAACCGCATAACATTAAACACATGCTGCAGATATATGTTCAAATTAGAGATGTAACAAACTATCCATTGAGAATCCACTAAATCAGTGAAGCAACAAACCTGCAGATCCAGAGTTAGCACCCGTAAATTACAATCTACAATATACTTCTCCCTTGGATGATAAAAGTAAGGCATACTTTACTTTAAAATGCTGCCAATAACTCCTTAGCAATCAATACCTTTCTTGGAGAAGAAAAATTGCACAACTCAAACTGCTACTGTACATACATTGAAAAGGACAGATGAACTATAGATGTGAGCACTTCAGCAAAACCCAAATATGAAGCGTCCTCAGAATCTGGCACTTAGACTGGACTCAGCAGTCAGCCCTTCAACTCTGTCTTCCATGCATTGAGCTTCTCACATTTGACAGCACGTTGTCCTGCAAACTTGAGGGATACCTAAAATCAAATGTCAAGGCTGTACCAGTGACTGTGTGTCTTTTCCCCACCTGCCTTTTAGGAGCTGTAGGTGCTTTTATGCGATAAAAGCAAATCAGCCAGGAGATACTACATAGAATGCTACAAAGAAAATATCCATTCCTGAAGTGTCAAATCCTTGCTGATGGAGCTGTTATTTCTGCAATAAAGAAACAATTTTTAAAAATAACAGAAAGAATAAAACCTCTCTTAAATGAATGTGGCCCCATCAAAAACATATTCTGGTGTCTTAAGCTTCTATTGTGTGAGAGGGGGTGCTAGAGGTAATATCTTAGAAAATGGCATATAAGTAGAAATAAGATTCTTAGTGGGCAATAGGGACCATGTATAAGTAAAAATAGGCCATAAGTATATCAGAGTGTCCCTTATTTATAGAAGACACAGATACAAAATGTATGAATTTGTGATCCCTATCTAGTTATATATAGATAAGGAAGAGTTCTTAATAAATTTTTTCTGGATGAAATGTCAGCATTTTTATTCTAAGGATAAAATGGCTTATTTTCTCACCTTATTTTTGCAGTTGTGTCGTTACTGTATCTGTGAATGTTTGCAAATATTTCCAGCCTTGGGAAATTTACTTTCCAACTTGAGATACCCCTCAAGTATTTAGAACTAGATACTTCCATTTATATCATTTGACAGATCACTTTCCATGTCTATGTCCTTCAAGGAAAGTGGACAGCTTTTATGGCAGATGGAAATTTGTGTTAGGTTTACAGAAATTGAAAAGAATCTGTATGATACTTCCACCAAAGCATGCATCAAAAATAGCTTTAATAATTTGTCTATGCAAAAAAATGTATGCAGCTGAAAACTTCAAAAAGGAAAAGTTAAGCTTTCAAATTTCTGCTGTAAACTACCCCAAAATGACAAAAGTATTTCACTGCCTCCATACATATTAAAGGTATACTTTGTGCTAGGTATTGGCTGAGCACTACATCTTATTTTTCAAAGTGAATAAGATGTTATCTTTGGTATCTTTATGGTTGTGTCACCTCTGAATTTATTTAAAAATGTTGTGAAAGTGATTCATATTTTCAGCTTACCTGGTTTCTCTTCATTCAGTTATTCATTCATTCACTATTTATTGAATTATAAATTTTACTCATTTATAAATCTATAACGAAATGTATTTTCTCTACTGTCAAGGTTCTTGTGAGCTTGTTAAGAGGTAGACCCTTAAACAAGTAACTACTACAACAAGGATTCATTAGAATGTTATTATAGACACTGAAGCATGAGAAATTACAGAGGTATGTTGGAAATTGCAAGTAGTCATCTGTGCCTGAGGCTTTGGGACCCTGGACTGCAAAACGGTGATGAGACAAGAAAATGAAGCAGCTGGGAGCAGACTATATTGAGATGTATGTGGCAAAAGAAGGATTTGAAAGTTACCCGATGTGCAGTGGGATGTCTTTGAAAACTATTCCATAAGGGAATCACATAATCAAACAGGGATTTTTAAAGGTAAGTCTTAAATGTATGTACAGGATGGCATGGAATGGGAAAAAGGAGAAATTAGACACATTAAAACAGCATGGGATGTTTTTAAACATGATTCAGGACAGATGAAAGCAGTGGTAATAGAAACGTGGGCATAGGTCTAAATTTTCGGCATATTTCGGAAGACAAATTGGAAAGATTTGAAAAAAAAAATGTACTGAGGCAGACGGTTGTTTGGAAGAGGAATGGACTGAGAAGGACCATGAAAGGCTAGCTAGTGAGAAGGGAACACAAGAGGAGAGAAACACATAAGTGGAACAAAAGATAAAGCACTTATTTTACAGAGGTGGATTTTATTTTTTGTTTTATTTACTTTTATTCTTTAATGTAATAGCATAGTAGATATTCATAAAGAAAATACAAAATGCACTCTTTTTACTTCCATAAAAAACAAAATTTCTCAAAAAGTAATTAGAGGATAACAATAGATAATATACTGTGTATCATGATATTGAATGGCAAAAATGTTAGTCAAAATACAAGTCATAAAAAGAAACATTCTTACAAAGAAGAAACAACAACAACAACAAAAAAAAACAAATAAAGGACCAAACTTTCTTTTTCTTTTCAGTGAACAAAAAGAAACTAGTAGCATAAATTTACATATATCTTAAAATATTTTTAAATGACAGAATAGATAATTTAGGGAATTGTTTGAACTTCTGTTTCCTATTTATGTCTCTTATCTCTCTCTCTAATATATATATACATATGTAAATGTAATGTGTATATATTTACATATATACATGTATAAATGCATACATATGAAAATGTTTCTCAGTGTAAACTGGTACAACCATTATGGTAACCAGTGTGGAGCTTTCCAAAAACAAATTCTAAACAGAAATTCTATTTGACTCAGGTCTTCCCCCTTCTAGGTATTTACCCAAAAGAGTTAAGGTCATCATACTACAGGGATACAGGCATACCCATGTTTATAGTAACACAATTTATAATAAATTGATCTTGGAAACAGCATATGTGTCCATCAACAGATGAATGGATAAAGAAAATGTATTTATTCACAATGGAGTACTACTCTGCCATAAAGAAAGATAAGCTTCAGGAATTTGCAGGCAAATGGATGCAATTTGAGTTCATAATTATAAGTGAAATAAGTGAGACATGCAAGCTTAAATCTCAGATGTGGACTTAATGTGTTTGTGTGACAATCGGGGAGAAATGTCAAGCAAGCAGTTACAAATAAATTTATCACTTGAAAAAGATATGAAGAAAAAAATCCTCTGGCAATAAGTACATACATCTATTCTTTCTGTAGAATGTAGGTTTTCACTGTTTTTAGGGTTTTGGTTTTTTTTTAGAAACTTTTCTCAAGTTTCCACAGTTTCATTTCAGCATTCAGGAGTTCATTACATTAAAATACAAACATTATGTAAACTATGTTCTTGCTCAATACTTCCCACCATTTTTCATTTTTTGAAACAACTTAATCTCTTAGTATGTTCCTTTTGTCTTTGCTTTCTGTCTTTAGTTCATTGTCAGAATTGTCAGATATTACAACAGTAATTTCTAATCAAAGGAAAAATGTTTTTGTTTTCAATCTCATTCACTCATCTCCTAATAAAGTACATTGCTTTCTCCTTTCTTCTTCTTCTTTTTTTTTTTTCTTTTTTTGCAATTTGCCTGAGCAACACATTGGTCAGAGGGTAGTTTCTATTGACTTCTAGGTTCTTTCTTGAGTTTCTCATAGGGAACATTTTTTTTAATTTTTTTTTTTATTTTTAACCAAGAAAATGTATTGGTACAATGTACATATAATGGTCACATTCATCACATTTATTTTGCACCTGTACATGATGCATCTTGGTTCTCCCCCCTCTTCCCCACCCCTCCCCTCTATTCCCTCCATCCCTATTTACAGGAGGTTCATTTACATTTCTCCATACATTCCCTTTCCTTTTTCTATCCCTTTATTTCCCTTCCTGCTTCTCCCCCCTCTCTCCCTCCAATGCCCCTCTCCTTTGAATATTATCTTTAAGGACAAAGAGGGGTGATAGATATAATATAAAAGGAAGATAATATTCATAGGGAACATTTTAATCCTCCTTTATTTTAACCTCCATGGTCGCTTCGCACATTCACAGGACCTTGCTAGGTCCTCATACATCTTTTGAACCATTAAGTGCCCTGATATGCTTGAAGATATCTGCCACCTTTCAAGATATCTTTCAAGCCTAGCTTCACTAAGCTCCACTTGAAGAATATTTGTAAAATGTTAACTACCCAGCTCCTTAGGGAATCACACTGTTTCTATTTCTCTTTTGTGGAAATACCTATTTGTTTCTTGTATTTAAGTCAATTTCCTATTTTTATAATGAAGGTTTTTTTTTTTTAAACTTCATTTGGTTTCTTTAAAGCCTGTAAAGCCTTAGAAGTTATGGACTCTTGGCAAAACAATTTGAGACTCTCGATATCTATCTACTTCACTCCCCTAGTTGCATGCATATTTTCCCTATGGAAGAACCACAACAAATCAGTCAGGCTTGATTTCTCCTTGTGCACAGCTCATTTTCTTTTCCTCAATACATACTTTGCCTAAGTGTTTGTTCTTGGAAATAAAGCACATTATATGTCAACTACTCAGGATAACTAGAACAATAACAGGATAATGAACAAATTTTCAAATGATGACTTAATGCATGAGTGAAAGTGTAAATACAGCCATTAGAATATAAAAAATCATTCAATTCATTCTTATGGCTATGCACAAGAATGCTGCAATACAGAAATGCTTGTTATATTTTCTGACGAGTAATATGGATAAATACGGTATTTTCTCTGATGCGAGATATGAGGTAAAGGAATAAAACTAAAGCTCAGAGCCACAAAAAAACAACCAAAAAGCAATTCCTAAAAAATAAATAAATGGATTGATTAAAAAGTTGGTGCTTTTGGGTTTGACATTTTTGGGGAAAATGACTTTTGTTAAGATGAAGTGAAATATCAGCTTTTAAAAATGCCAGGCATCTCCTTTCCAAATAGGTTTTAAAGTAAGCGCTTTTTTTTTCTCACTCACTTAGGAGAGAAAAATCAACCTTTTTGAACATAGTACATATGGTTGCCTTGGCAACAAGCACAATAATAACATCTACAGCATCCATGTGAGCCCTAATTATAGCACTATATTAAACCATCACATGTTAATTATTTAGAAAAACACATGCATTTCTTACTATGAAGAATATTAGCTATTGATGCATGTCTTTTCAAACTAAAACACCTGCTTCTTTACAAAAATAGTTGCAAAACAAATGAGTAAGAATTCAAGCAACTTCTCTGATATTTCAGGAATGAAACCCAAGACCAATGGGCTGGCATTCTGTTTCTCTTATGTCCACTTTGTTAATTATTTATTGAACATCGGTGATTTGCTTAACTCAGTGGGAAAGTCTTTCATTATTTTAATATAAAAATAATCTCAGCTGGGCATGGCTGTGCATGCCAGAACTTGGTAGGCTGGGGCAAGAGGATTGCCATGAGTTCAAGGCCATCCTGGATCACATAGTGAATTCAAGGCCAGCCTCAACTACATAGCAAGACTGTCTCAAAAAATGATCTCTGCCATAAAAGAGTTTAAAAGTGTACTAAAGTGCTAAGACTACCATGTAATGAAATATAGAAGAATAAGAATATTTACATATTTTCACATACATTACCTAAATAGTATAATATACTCAAGTGTTGGTTTGAACCAATCACCAGTTTATGGTGTTTCTGCATAAGAAAATGCCACAAATTTCATAACTTTAAGCAACACAATTTATTAGGCCTCTCAGTCTCAATAGGATATCAGCCTTCTTTCTTCTATGATTCTGCCAGCTTAAAGTCAGCAATAGTCCATGAAATCCCACTGGTGCTCAGAATCCCGGACTTCTTGTTGTGTAACCAATCAGAGAAAATGTTCTGCTTTTCAAGGGTCACCTGATTGTGTCAGTCCCACCAGATTTATCTCCATATCTTGTGTTAAAATGACTTGGGATTTTAATTACACTTACAAAATCCCTTCAGAAGTTTAGTTAGGTTAATATTTAATTGAACATCCAGAGATCAGAATTCTTAAATATCAGTATTTAGAATGTTGTCTACCATGTCAGATCAGGAAGGGACAGGACTAATTGAAAAATCTCCATGGTTGAAACAGGACTTGGATTTGTCTTTGAAAAATAGGCACAAATTGGACTTGTAAAGAGCAACCAAGGATGTAGTTTTAGAAACTAAAAGCAGCACAAACCAAAGCACAGTGAGTTAGGCAACACGCAGGCTTTAGGCAGGAGAGTATTGGAGAAGCTCATAGCTTGCTCCAGAGGGCAAACATTATTCAATAATGGGATAAAGTGGTGAGCAGAATTTTTTTGCTGCTTCATTGTATTTTATGTATGCCTTTGGAAGAGTCAGTGAATCCCTTTGCTTAAATATTGAAGTCAAGTCTACTGGGCCCCTATACAAACAACTAAATTTTCTTTCAAGAGTTTATGGGACGAATATTAGATAAGCAAGCAAGACATACAGCAGCCAATTTGCATACAATGATGAAGAATAATATCTGTAAAATATTCCATTGTGATATGCAATATTCTCCCCTTGTGAAGAAGAATATGTGTCTACTCTATAATTCTATATTTGTATACATCTTTTGCTTTTACCCATATATTGGTGTATTTGATTATCAGTACCAAATATATGTACAAAAATATACATAAAAGCAGTGATTACATCCAGGGATTAAATTTTTGAGGGTAGACATGGTAGAGAAAGGAGTAGAATTTAGTATAGAAATGTTTTTCTTTATATGCATTCTTAATTATCTGAAACTTTAAAATGATCCTGTATGCCTTTTGTTAGAAGTATAAATGCATTGAAATCAGGGTAATGGTAGCTCCAAGAGTGATTTTGTAAAGACTCCATCACTTTCAACTTCATTAAAAATCAATTTCTTTGTAAATATAGTTGCAAAAACCCTCAACAAGATACTGGCAAACAGAATATAACAAATCATTGAAAAGTTTGTACATCATCACCAAATAGGCTTCACCAAAAGTTTGTACATCATCACCAAATAGGGATCACCCCAGGGATCCAAGGATGGTTCAACATATGCAAACCAATAAATGTAACACATTGTATAAACAGAAGCAAGGAAAAAAACCACATGGTCATCTAGATAGACACAGGAAAGGCCTTTGACAAAATCCAACATCCTTTCACAAGCAGGTTTGAGAGAATATTTGTGGGAGCAGTGGGAGAGATGTAGAGGGAGGGAAATATAATTAGATTTTGAAGAGACCTGTTAATTTTTTTGGTAGTTATTTTATCTTTGGTCCTATATGAACAATTTTGGTGATGATTATGCTGTCATGCCTATGAAAGCTACTGTTAAAATTAAAGCAATGATTGATTCTTGCTCTTATTTACACACATGCATACACCTATATATTTGACAGATGAAAGATAAGGGGATAAGAAAAAGAAGAGACAAAGCAAAAGAAAAGGGGAAAAAGAAAACAGAAGAGAAGGGAAAAAAAGAAAAAAATTAAAAACACCTGTATACAGTTGTCAACGTACAAAAATCAAAGAATCCTCACAGTCCTATTTATATTGTAGTCTGAGTTCTATTGCAGGTTTCTGGTCAGCTTCCCCCACGTGGTTTAATTAATTGCTTGTGAGCAAGGAAGCTTGCGGATCCAGATGGTTCTCTGGGACTGCCTCCCGGCTGCAGGCAACACTCTGGGAACTGCTACTTTTCAGCCTGTGTCTCCAGGCCAAGACCCAAACACCTCAGTTAATTTGGGAAGGGGAGGGTGTGGTGCTCTGTCGACAGCTGCCTGAACCTTCTCGCTCCTTTCTTCTTTTCCTATTAAGAAAAATCCCACAGTTGCCTCTGTGTTTTCCTTCCCACATGCACTGCCTGCAGGTTGCAGTTTTCTCAGCTATCAGATTCGGGACCCTAAAGAGAGTGGTGTGATTGTTTTCAAACCCCCACAGGCCTGATATGTACTGTCATAACCTGCTATCCAGCGTTTAGTTTCCTGGATACACTTGCTCACGAATATCTGTCTAGTATGTACATTTGTGCCCTCTGACCCAGGTGCCACACACTGTCGCTCCACCCATGGACCTTTTCTGTTCACTCTGCCTAAAGCATGACTTTATCACAAAAATTGGTGCAGCCCCTGGGTTCCCTTCTTTTAGCAGGTTCTGGCTGGAGGTGTTGGAATCTCCTATTGTGATGCCTTCTGGCAAGCATGGGCCACCGGCAAGGTGTCCCCCAAGCACAACACTCCTGGAGTTTGGGGAAGGAATGCGTGAGTAATTATTTCTACGTGAGACTGTGTTCTTCTTTCCCTAGGGCCCTGCTACTCCCAGATGCTGCTCACATTTGCAGCCTGTAGGCTGCAGTTTTCTGGGCTCTAAGATTTGGGACCCTAATCAGAGTGGTGTGATTATTTCCAAATCCCAAGCAGCCTGACAGTACTTTCAGTTTCTCGGATGTGCTGGTTTGCATGTACCTCACTCACTGTGATCCTCTTCCCTGTGGGGAGGGGAGAATGATAGGAGTTTATTCCATCAGCCAGGCTGAAAGTAAAACGCTGGATTCCTCCCTGGGGAGCATGATCTTCCCCAAGATTGTGTGTACTCTGGACCTGGCCTGTAAGTAATGCCTCAATCCAGGAGTGAGTGATCTATCTTTCCTTTCTAAAGCCATCTGATACTGGCTTTTGGTCCAGTGAGTATGTATTTCCATATATATATATTTGCATATATACATATTTATTTCCATATATATTTATTTTCATATACATATATATGCCTTTATATGACTTTCTGTATCACCCTTGAATCAGTGTACTTGTTTTTGTCCAGTGTGCAAGTCAGAGTCGATCTCTTGCTGCTGCCACCTAGCCAGCCATGATTATCTCCCTGTATTGAATCAAGTTTTAGTCTTAGAAAGTTCAACTTCATTTATGAAGAAATTTTAATCTGCAACCTACAGAGATAATTTACATGATCATGACCTAAATTATTGGCTGTTTATTTTTTAATGTGTGTGTAACTATATAAGGCAGATACAGTCTGTGTAATATGATATACAATCCAAAAATCTATTATCAAGTCCATTATTTTTCTATGAAGTCGCATCACATAAAATTATAAAAACACTAATAAATGACTTCACTGCAGCCTCCACCTGATTCCCCAACAACAATAATAAAACTCGGGCTTTAGGGAAAAATAGCATCTAGACTGGTTCGACAAAGACTATTTTGTTATTATTGTATTTTCACTTTCCAGTCATGCCTTCTCCATTGAAGAAATTTGGAAGAGAAGGAAAGAAAAGAAAAGGAAAGGAAACAAAAGCAAAGGATGAAAGAGAGGAAAAGATAGAGGGGGGAAAGAATTCTGGAAAGCAGAAGAAAACAAATCTCGGGCATGTGAGTTTTCTGAAGAGTCCTACAAAATGTCTTTATCTTGTTTGAAATTGTATCCAGTCTAGTACACACTGGCATATTTGTGAGAAGTGATCTGTGATTCAGACTTCCAGAACTCCAGTCTACCCGAGTTTGTCACTTAGTGACTTTGTGTAAATGATCTCCTTAATGTTCTCTCTGTAAGACGAATAGGGTAGAATAAACAACTCCCCAAAGCCTTCCCAGTTTGAAATTCTATACCTGATTTAACAAAGAGAATACTGTAAAGAAGGCATCGTGGATCTATGTGGATAGCACTTCCTTCTGAATACTGGAACAGTGATTCAAATTAGTATTTGGTTAATACTAGACATTTTATCTACATAAGTAAATGTGACACACAGGAATGTGGAGATTAAATAAAATAATTTTTATCCAAAATGTTCTCTTTCTACCACTGAATATTCATAGAACCATGAAGGGATGACATATTTAACTCTACACTCAGACATCTCTAAGGTGAATTATTTAAATAATTTTTTATTTCAACCTGCTCTCTTACAGTGTTACCAAGTCAATAAGGTTTTGACTGAGCTTCTTCCTCTCTCTTTCTAGACAATTTCTCATATTACACAGGACTTCAATCTCAGATATCCCATATAGTACACTGGCTGGCACACCTTGAATTGTTATTCACCCTAAAACATGAGATAGGATTTCACGCATTTTACAAATCAATAAGCTAAGGGAGTGGCTCCCCCATGTACCATTATACCATGACCTACCTTATGCTGTCCACACCTATTGAATCCGTCTACGTTGTAGGCCATCTCTGCCCAAAAGTGATGATGATTATAGCAGTTCTACTGACTCACAGTGCGCCCTCAGGTAAGTCACTTAAGATTTTTGAGTCTGTTTCTCCCTATGGTAAATGAGTTAGTTGATTCTTTCCAACTTAAACTTTTGTTTATGAGTAGTTTGGCATTTTAAAATCATATGACAGCAGGGCTCTATTATAAATATGTGCTTCATGTTTGTGCATAGGATTTCTAACAGGGCGTAAGCTAGTCAGGATTCAGGAGCCTGTTGATAAACTGTATATCCCATTGCTGCTCAGGAAGAGAAAACAATTCAGTAATCCTTCTCATTGCTTTTCAGTTCAGTTGCACTGTCAAAAGTGCAAGTTATAGGGGCAGATTTATAATCTGAATGTGAGACACTCAATACTGAAAGTCTAGGTAGAGAAGCCCCAAAGGATTGCAATTATTCTTCTGCACACACTTTCATAAAGTTATTAGATATCCTTTCTGGAAAAAAAAATGTCTGACAAGGGACACAGCATGTGGTTCAACTCCAGCAATGAATTTGATATAAGATTTTCAGGAAACCACAGCAAAGGGCAATATGAGTCTACTTATCAGCACTCTAGTTTTCTTATTTGCACTCGTGTATCTGCTGAGCCTTTGCTTCATAAGGAACTGCTTGGCAGAATTAATACTACCTTCTAACAGAATATCATGTTGTTACAGGTAAGTTTTGAACATTTCATTTGTATGGAAATAATATCTTAAAAATAGTACCATAATAAAACGTATGTATAAAGAATGGCAAGGAATTTACAGATAAGAATAAAATATGTTGGGTAAAATAACAACTACTCTCTGTTACTTATCTATGATGCATCGTTGAAATACAATTATAGAGCATGTGGTTGAAGAAACCCAAAGATGCGAAATGACAATAGTTAAGTGTAAGTAACACTGTTCATAAAACTGAAGAGGAAATGAAAAATTAAGAAAAATGCAAGTAGAGTATATCCTAAAGTAAGTTTGCAATCATCAATGTAAGAGCTATTAGATATCAATAAGATAGAGAAGAATGGTATACCAAAGTATACAAAAGAGAAGAACAGTATACAAAAGTTGGCAAAGAGCAGGAAAGGACAATAAAACAAAGTAGAAAATTAAATAGCCCTTAAGGAAAAAGTTTTCAAGAACCATTTCAAAGATAGTGCATTTTAAAATAATATTTTAGTCCATCAAGTTAGCAAAACATTTTAAGAAATATGCTTATTATTAAAGGTGCAGGAAAGTGGATATTGTCACCTATAATTTATGAAACACAAGTTGGTACTGTCTTTTTGTATGTGTGGTGCTGGGGACCAACCCAGGGTCTCATGAATGATATAGAAGTTGTCTATCAGTGAGCTACATCTCCATTCCAGTATTGTTATTCTTGAAGACAAGTGGTGATATTCATGAAAAGCTACGGCATTTTGAATGCCCTTTTTAAATATACAGATTTACACTAAGGAAATCAAATATGTTCATCAAATGTTACAGCAAATATCCCTGCACACTTGTTTACAACATTAAAAATGGCAACTGATTATCCAATAATAGAAAATTTACTAAATAAATGTTATACAACCATAATAAATATTAATTAATTGTTAAATATGATGATAATAGGGAGCATTAAATGATGTAGAAAATGTTTGTCACAAAAACTAAATAATATCATATTATTGTGAATCATCTCCTAGTATTTTTTATAAAAAGAAAATATGCACATTATATACACGCACATTTACATGCTCAAAATATGCACAAGCTATAAACCCAAAAAGTTACAGTTAACCTAGGATAGTGGGATTTATAGACATCTTTCATTCTTTAAATTTAGTTATATTGTTTTCTGAAATAGATATTATTTGAAGACTATAGAATTAAAGTATCTGTGGGTAACCATTTTTGCAGCAAAGGTGCAAAATCACTGCATAATAGATTGAACAAATTAAAGCACAATTTCTAATATTCTTAGTAAATACCTATAAATATTGTATAGAATATATTTATAGATATTAAGGAGAATTATAAAGAAGAAAACAATGAAAATCAACCCACCTAGTATCCAAAGATAAACAATTTTATCTTGATATAGATGTTACAAATACTTATTGGTTAATATATTAATATTTTGGCATACACATTTTTATAGATAAACATAAGTACATAATCTCTATTTAACTTACTTTTGTGAGTGTATGTGTATTTATTACCTACTTTTACACTAAAAATTATATCACAAATATTTCTGTTAATTGGAGTTCAGAAAATTAATTTTGCTCTTTGAGGACCCTCTCTAAAGGCTGTACAATGTTCCAGCGTTTGACACATGGTCACAGGCTTCCCCACAGTACAGCCTATAGCAAAACCAGGCTCTCCCAAGCACGTGGTAATAGAATTGTTTACATTTATATCCAGATTGAGAAAGCATATCTGCATGTGATGTGTTTTCAGTTAGACTTTGAGGGATTTGCACTATTCAGTTTAAAGTTCTTATGAGATTTTCACAAAAGAAAAAAACATGTCAGCAGGGCTTGTGGTGGTCCTATATATGTTAAATGTGTCCATGACAGAATCAAGTGTTTTCTTTATTGAGGAGCAAAACATCACTTTAAAAGTTTCGAGGGTGCAAGCACAGAATCAAAAAACTAAATAAAAAAGAACAGATTTTGATACTAAAAGATCAAAAAACGAACATGTATTGGAGTCACATCATCCTATAATATGAATATGTAATCATTTACTTAATCAACCCCCGATTATCAGGTATCCAAATTATCATTTTTTAAACAGATAGGATGGACACTTATGACAACCATTCATGCAGATTAATCTTGGACTGCTTTTCTTATTTTCTGTTAGGATAAATACTTAGGTTTGAACTGTAGCTTTAATGTATCTAGTTAACATTGCTGAATTATTTTTGAAAAAAGCCATATTAATTACCACTCCATTTTAATTTTATTGTATTTGCTGTCTTTCCACATCCTCTAAGCACTGAAGATTATCATGCCTTATTTCCTTTGTCAGACCGAATAGTGAGGTTGAAATTTTGTCCATATTTTCCTTTCATAATTTGGTGATCTTTTTGCCCCATTCTTATTGTTAATCTTACTTTTTACTGTGGATGTATATTGAGCAGGATTGACATTAGGAACACTAAGAAGACAATTGAGTGAGACATGCTCGGCCCTAAACTAAAGAATAAATCAGTGGAGTAGATATATTGGAGAAAGCATCCAACACTATGTTTTGAATTTGTGTACTCCATTTCTTTAAGATTAAAGTAGTATATGTTGATATTCTGCATTCTCTTTTACCTTACAATGTCTTATACAGTGCATTCTGATTGGCATATTCGTATCTTATTATATTAGCTTTTCCAGATTTTTTGTAATCTGGCTTCTTATCTAGTCTAACAGCATTAGATATAGAGAATGATATATACAGTTTGGCTACATACTAAGAGCCAGAGGGAGCAAGGTGATACAGACGGGGACATTGAAATGTGCAGTGGAAGGAATGCATGAAGGATCCAAAGGAAGAATGTGATTATGAGAATTAAAAAAAAAAAAGAATATGATTATGAGGATGCAGTCGTGAGAAGCAACTGATACAAATTATGGGATAAGATTGCTATATAAAGTTATTTTTCTGATTTTTCATGATAGTGATAATGGTTACTTATAAAGGGAGAGTGATGTGTTAGTGCTACACTGAGAGGGAACCATGAGAATTATCAGTAGTGAAATGTTCACATAAAATTTGTGAAGTTTTTAAGCTTTGAATTGAGATGTTGCATTTGATATTTCCATGCTGTTGATTTACAATTGACTTAATAAGAACTCTTAAGATTTTGCAAGCTTCAGTCACTTGAGTTTTCAGGAAATCACACCAGAGTTCTAGAGAAGGCTATGAATATTTAAGGAAGTTTGAAAACTACACTGGCTTTCCTATGGTTACAACTTTCCACTGACTACCATCATAGTCTGAAAATTTCTGGTTATTTCTTTAGGTAAGGATCAGAAAGGATTCTTTCTTCCAGAAATAATTACATGAGGATACATTCATAGGCAAAATCTAGATAAGGTAAACAATCTCATCTATAATCTTCATTAAAGTATTACTTTTCCTTTAATAAATGAAAGGCAACTGTACCGATCTTAATGACTGAATGACTGATAACAAAAAAGTGACAAAAATCTCTTAGTAGGGGCTGGGGATTTAGCTCAGTGATTAGAGTGCTTGTCTTCCAAGCACAAGGCCCTGAGTTTGATTCCCAGCACAAAAAAGAAAAACAAAACAAAACAACAACAACAAAAAAAAACACCTCTTAGCTGAGAACATTTATTTACTGCAGAAGGAGCCAAAAGAGGACTTCTGCAGATTATAGTTGTCAGTAAGTCAGAACAGGATAACAGATATGCAAAGCAGATCACTCCAAAACTTTATCAAAAGCAGAAATGAATACCTTTCCTAAGTGAACATACATTCAAAAAGGTTAATCTGTACCTGGAATAATTGCACTGTATTGAAAGGGCTCAGTCTGTAAATCAGCCACACTGAATACTGGGCTTGAAAAACCAAATCATTATGACAGGAAAATGTACACATTAAAAATGTAGACATTCCTCATTTAATGGCCAAGTTCCATTCCTGTGGCTAGGTCGTTAAGTGAATTGGTCGCTAAATGAGAAATTATATATAGTATGTACCTTACAATATTCAGAACAAGGAAATGGTCAAAGGAAACTCCAACTCGATGACTTTGCTTTTATTTGCATAAATCTTATGTGCACTTACTGTGATGTATAACGGAACATTAAACTACAGTACCGTACAGTATAACCAGCAAAAATACAGTACCGTAATCAACCAGGTGTACTGTACAAAAAATATATTGAGGTTCTATAAACAAGATGTACAGAACTGTACCAAAAAACAAACGATGGGTCGTAAGTCTGAGTGGCAGATCATAAGTCTGAACAGCACACCTTGGTCGTAATTGTGCACAGTTAGTTAAACAGGAAGGTCATTAAATGAGGAATGTCTAGTACTAAGAAATATCTTCAGATGCTGTAGTTCCCATTTTGACCTTTATTAGAAATGCACTGACTGCATGATTGTTCAACTGGCTGACCAGTCATGATTATGCAACTTGCTCATGACCCGTCACCGAATAACTCCCTGTAGGCACAGCAGACCTATCAGGACAAGGTAATAGAGAGTGGGTGGCAAAGGAGGAAGGAAGGGAAATGCATGCTAAAGAACCATTTGAATCGCAAACATTTGTCCACAAATATACAGCTCAATATTTAAAGAATATTGACCCTTATTTCAAATTTCTGCAAAAGAAACTCCACAGTTTCCTTTAAGGGGCAATCTTTTAGGTAAGCAGATTCAGCAGCTACCTAGAGAGTCTTATGTAAATCGGGGCGGAAAGGCCCTCTTCTCCAGGGCATCTCCTTCTGTTTTTCTGCCTGGTCTGAAATGTAAACTGTTAGAGTATCTGTGACTTAGATTATAATATAAATATCTTTAAAATCAACTTTCTAAAGGAACTCTTTAAAAACCACAAGAATGTTGGCCTAAAAGAGGAACAATTTCCTCATTTTATAGATAGAAAAGCTAAATCCCAGAGAGGGAAAATGATATGCATCTATCCAAATGAACATGTTATCCATGAGGTAGCATAAGATAGATTGAGGGAAGTTTCAGCCACTCTCAATAATACAATCAAAACCAATAATACCTTTTGCTCCTTAAATTTATCTGATAAGCTAGTTTTTACATTAAAGAGAAAAAAACATGCTTAAACGAGAATGGGCAAGACCAACAAGAAAAACAGGAAGATGAGTTTTAGGATTGTTTAGAAAGAAAACCTGGAAACATATAATGAACTTTCAGATGTGTGCAAAGACATGAGAATAAGATACAAGGCAAAGATCAAGAAATAGAAGGTAAAAGAAGCAATCATTGTCAGCTTTACAATGTTGTCCAGTCTCTGGAATCACAAAAAGAGGAGCAGGAGCTAGATATTTAGTTATTTTCACTTGGTTAAAAACATAAAATCTTGGAACTAATTTAGAGATGCCAGGAAAGATCTTATAGAAACCTATATTGAACATGCAATATTTCTCCTATTTGCAATTTGTCATTCACTCTTTTCCCTTTGCCCTTTGTTTATTAGCTAGCCATGTTGACTTTGATGTTTTACACTTACATTTCATCCAAAAATATGAAAACACATGTAAAATGTTTTTCAAACATTTTCATGGGGTAATTTAAGGTCAATCTTCAGCGTTAAATCTGAATGTCCTTGTTTTCATCAAGTTAAGTCAGACCCTTAATATACAATTTAAATGCAATTTTGACAGACTAAGAAATGTTATTTAAAATCCCCAGAAGACACAGATCAAAGGACAGTAAAAATACTTCCTACATTTGATTTAATGATGTTTTGAATTAAAGGAAAAGAAAAATATATTAAAACCTTGATCCCTTGACTGTTCAAGTTCAGTTTAAAGCTAACCTAAACTGAGAAGTCTAATTGTATGCATTGTGTTTATACCTTGAACATTTTGTTTTTATTCCTTGGAATGAAGATCATTACCTTATGTTGTCCAGTCCTGGGAGAAATTTGACAGGGTTTGCACTATTGTTTCTGTATAGAAACAATTGGAATTTTTCTTTCCCTCTCTAATATTTTTTCCTTACAATATTCTTCACTGAGCTGCCTGTATAGAACAATGTACCACTTACTTTATTCAATCCAGGGATTTCTTCTACCACTTTTTACAGTTACCTCTTACATATTTAACCCTCAGTTATAACTCCAGATCCATGTTTCTGAAGGTGGAATTCACATCTCTAAGTGGACATTTCATTTGTCCTTTCAACATACATCATTCTCTCCTTTTTCTGTTAAGAGTAATAATTTCTCTCCTAGTCATTCAGACTTAAGCACTCATTTACTCTGGACTCCTTTCACTGCCTGGCCCTTCACATGCAATCAATTCCTAAGTGCTCTTCATCCTACTTCCTCAATACCTCTAACATCTGCCCCCTCCTTTCTGTTTCCACTGCTCTTGTTACTTTTATCCCAGGCTATGTTAATAGCTTTCTAATTAGTCTCTCACTGCTTACCTCTTTTCACTCTCCTGCATGCTATACACATTGTCAGGAAAGGTTCTCTTAAGGTAATTCTGGGCAAGTTACCATCATGCTCAAAAAATTCTCACACTTCCTCATTGGCAGCCAACCAAGTACCAACTACAGACTCAGGCATTTAAATTCTTCTGTAATATAGTACAAAACTTCATCTGCTGTGAGTAGTCTATATTAAACCTGTTATCTCGTAAAATTTTTGAAAATGATATATGATATCAAGTAATTTACTTTTGGTTATTTTGTGCTTTCTCTCCAGCCTGACCTTCCCTCTTTGCCAGGCAAAAATACTAGGTGTTCTTTAAGGTGCATTCCCAAATTGACTTAACCCAAAGCCTTTTACATCTACCTATTTAAGCCATTTCAATAGACTAGAATTATAATTCTAAAAGGATCCTTTTGGAGGCAGCATGGAGAATGGGTAGATTGACACTACAAAGGGATGTAGACCAGACTGAAGCTTAGAAGTAACCTCTAAAAAAAATTGAGGTGTGTTATATACAGGTACTAATTCCCTACAATGAATATAATCATTATGTACTGCAACCATGTATAAATAAAAATTAAAAATTAAAAGAAATAATCTCTGAGTGTGAAAGAGAACAATACTCCATGTGGATAATCATTCAGCATCAAAGAATAAGATCAACTAGGTTGGGTTACATGAACTATGGTCAATATCTGGCAGGCACTGGACCAATTTTTTTTTAATGTCCATATAAAAGACAATCTTTTGCTCGTGTGACTCCTGGTTAGGGCATAATTACTCTTAGTTTTTACTTGAGAAACATCAAGGCGGATAGCTGTCTCTGGGCTGGGTACTTCCTAATCCCTGCTGATTTGTTCATCTTTGAATCTCAATTGTCTTTGGGCCTTAGGTATTTCATGAAATATTTTTCCACTTTGCACTGTGCATTGTTTGTGTATTTCTCACATTTTCCCACATGGGGCTATATGATCTTTAAGAGAAAAGACTACGGCTCTCTACTTAGAGCCCCAGAATTTATATATAAGAGGAAAGTACAAATAGCGATGTAATCATAAAGAGGAGGTGAGGAAAGAGATCTAGGCTAGAAAGTTGCATTTACGTATTACAGACTATTATTTTACTCAGGCCATATATTGGTGATGGCTTAGCAAGTACTTCTGGAGATCATGAAATAGCACTAAACCTCTCTCATGCCTTTCTTTGTCACTTGGTAGCAATTAATCAGTAACTACCACTATGTACATAGACCTGCTCACATACAATTACCTCAAGCTACCATACAGGACCTGCTAGGTCTTCCTCTTCCTTTCTTCCTTTTTCTCTCCATTCCCTCTTTTCTTGCCAAAACAGAAATGGGTTTGGGGGGTTCTAAGAGCAATTGTGGTAGAATGTTTGAGGGATGAGACAGACCTGAGTTAGTATTCAGCTCTGTGAGTAGCTGTGCACCTTTAAAAAAAGACTTGATCTCTCTGCCCTCCATTTTCTTTAATTAAATGTTTGCTAATACTATTTTTGCTTTAAAATGTAAAGTGGAGAAGAAGCAATGTGAATCAACAAAAATAAAGCACCAGTACAAAAATATTGTTTATGATTCTACATTGTCTAATGTGAATCCCTCCAAGAATTCTGAGAATTTACACATGTGGATGAGATTGATTAAACTGGGAACATATTCCACATAGGAAAAGTCTTGCAACTTTTGTAAAGTTCATGTACTTTTATAATTTCAACAATGTAATTAAAAGTTACTCTTTGTTCTTGAACAAATTAAGAACCCTTGTGCAATGAAATGACATAAAAGCTCATTTCATTTATGTTAATTTCCAAAAAGCCTTAGCACTCTCCTTTAATGATTCTTGTACTGTAGATGGGTATTGTTTCGACACTATTGCATGAGGTGTGACACTATAGAATTTTGCCATCGTAATGGGGCTTATCTCAATACAAATTTGAGGAAATAATTTAGCTGTCACTTGAACATCCTAATTATCTTGTCCTCAAAATTTGGCACTATAATAATATTTTCTTTTTGCTCATTTGCTTTTGTAAGAAAAATAAAATTCCAAACAGGTTTTCTGGGGAAATGATTATTAGCCAAAAAAACTTTAGCAGATATTCTACATTTTACCTGATGCTTTGAGTAAATATACGTAATGAGCGTCTGTAGAATGTCACATGCTGAAAAATTTTTTCTTCAATAAGTATATGATTTCTTTTCTGTGCATGTATTTATCTTAAAGAACAAAGGAAATAAATCTTATTGAATAGCTAGAAGCTCAGAGACACAGCAGTCTGGAGAGCTGACATAATTTATTTAATTCCAGAAGCTCTGACCCAGCACACTATGAATCTCCTAGCTTGTCTCTGGAGGTGCTGGCTGCATTTTCAGGTGGATGTTGAAATGACCACAGCAGTGTGGGCCTCAAATCTAGCCCAGGTAATGTTTGGAAGGAACGAAGTATGCCCACTTTCTTTTCTTTGGTTCAGGGTTTATTTTTAATGTTTGTTGAAAAGGTAATCCGAGATAACAGACTTCTCACTACCTGGGTCAAAGACAGTAGCAGATATTGGGTAAAGAAGTACACAGAGTTTTGAATAAATGGGAGAATTTGCCACTCAACATTGTCTCCATAGAGGAGTGTGTGATTCACTTTCATATCCTCTTTAATATATTTAAGGTAAATAATCTCTTTTTTATATCTATACATTCTCTGATGATTTTTAAGACTGCATTTTCCACTTCTGACTTTTTGACAAAGTGTCAACCCTTGAAGCAAATTGTAGTATTCTCAAAGTACACCTGATTTTATATTTGTTTTGTGAGCGATGAGGTAAGAAATGGGAATAAAACAATAGGTATTACATGGTTGGTTGTATGTGACTAGATTATTGTCAACATGTATATAATTTATTTTCTTGGTTGAAAAACTGTAATTCTCTTCACATTCTTCACAATTTCCTTCCTATTTCCAACGTACCATGATTTTGTACAGACCAGAGAGTCAGATATACACGTTAGAAACTTCATTCTGCCAATTACTACAGGTATGACATGAATAAATTACATAAAATGTCTGAGCCTCAGCTTCCTCACTTATATAATTGACATAATATTTCTAATTTCGCTACTGGTGTCATCCATTAAATATTAATTTTTCTTCCCTTTATCATTCATGTTTTTCTTTGGTTTTGAAGCTTGTTTGTAACTAAACTTTCAAATGAATAGAGGTAATAGAAGTAATATGTGCCAGCAACATAAATCCACAGGAAAGTGTGTCACCTGACTTTTAAAGGTATCTTAAACCATTTACTTTTCTATTTTGGTTTGGCTTCTGAATCGCTTATTACAAGTTCGTCTACTAATCAGGCATTTTAAAGAGGAAGTTGGCACTTTACACATTTCTTCTTATTTGTTTCATATGCCTCAAAACTATACTCTTCTTACTGTTTGTTATTTTACAGATGCAAAATACATCTCCCTTTCAATTTAGATTTCCAACCTCTCAATACGATTTTTTAGTCTACTGCTAAATAGCTAAGCTAATTTTTACTTTGCTGCTCTCATTTGAACTTTGCTATCTTCGATGAAACAAGAGGTCATCATAGCAGTTTAATTTTTAAAAACAGGAATAAAATTTCTTACAAATTAACTGTATTAATTACTTTTATAAAGGTTTTGTTCAAGGGTAAGCCAGATAGACAACCAATATATTATTTTGCTATATTTTGCTATATTATACATTAGAATATGTCCCTTAATTTGAACTGATGCGAAAGAAAGTATCTGAAATTTTCAGCAGATAAAGAAAGAGATGAGGTGGCTGGAATTACAAATGTCTTTGTAACATCGATGTTAAAGAATGTGGTTTTGGTTTTTTTTTTTTTGGTTTGTTTTTTGTTTTTTTAATTTTTTTTATTATTTTTTACCAAGAACATGTATTGGTACATTGCATACAT
>QZML01000858.1:442356-471576 GCA_016801275.1 Hystrix brachyura | reverse complement strand
TTTTTTGTTTTGTTTTTTGGTGCTGGGGATTGAACTCCGGTCCTTGTACTTGCAAGGCAAGCACTTTAACCACTGAGCTAAATCCCCAGCCCTTGGTTTTGGGTTTTGTAAGGACTGTGAGCGGAAGATCACACATGACTTCAAAAATGTGATAATGAAGTTTCACTATATTTACTTAAAAGAATATCATTAGCATAGTAATTTTGTAAGGTTAATATTTTGCTAAATTGTCACAAAGGTTTCAGATAACTCCTGTAATTTTAAGAGAAATTGTTACCAAAATTACATCTCGCATGAAAAATGCATATTAATATAGCAGACAAGATAAATATATTTTAATAAATAAGCATTACGTTACAAAAGAGTTGTACCTCATTTGAACCTGATAGAATGAGTAATGGAGCATTTCAACAGGATGGAATGAGTAATGAAACCTTTCACCAACACTGATGATTCACGATGTCATTAAAATATACTTAATTTTTTAAAGAGAGACATTAAAATAATCATAGGCACTCATTCAGAGTCTACAAGAATAAATTCGGAATTCTTTTCTGTACTCTGGCAGAGCAAGAGACAGAAGCTGCTTGCACAATTTGTTCATAGTATCCTAAAAGGAGCAGAGTCTGAATAATTTATTTTCCCTGTAGTTGCCCAATGCTGCACTACAAAAAGCTACACCCGATGAAACTAACCCTTTATAACTTGACATCTTAATGGTTTAGTGTTAATTTTGAGTAGAATTTATAACATCATTTATTTTTCATTCTTTCTGTAGATTTGCTCTGGCTTTGTAAGATTGTTAACAACTGAATGTAAGATTGGAGTTATAAATCAAGAATAAAAATGGGAAAACTAACTTTATTGTCAAATAACAGTATATGTTTTTCATTTCATTCACAGAGTGACTGAAGTACAACTCTTCTCTTGCTATCGTGAGATTTTCTTTTTTTTTTTTAAGATCAACACTTTTACTACTTCAGGAACTATTTGTAATCTTTTCTTACTCATTTTATATGGATTTTTACTTTTTTTCTGAGCATATTTGTGTTATTTAATGTTGCTGATAGCTATGTTTTTGCACTAGATAACTATAGATTGCAAAATTAGAATATCACTGATATAATCCAGTTACTTTCCGAATCACTTTCTTGAATCAGAATTAAGCAATATATAAGACCCCACCATGTCAGTAGGTTCAGGACGAGTAAAAAGTTATGTCCAAAGATGTCAAGTTCTAATCGCCTAGTGTATTAGGTGCTTTCTCATTACTGGGACAAAACACTCACAACCTAAAAGAGGAACAAATTTATTTGGCCCACATTTTAAGGGAATACAACCCATGGTCATCTGGCTCCAAAATGGAAGCTTCATGGTGGAAAGGCACAATGGAGCAAAACTGCTTAGCTCTTGGCTCATAGGAATCAGGTAAGAGGAATAGTGCCAGAAAGGAAGAGGAGAGGCAAGCAGATTTAGACGCACACAGACACACCCAAAAGTCTGCACCACCGATCTCCTTTGTAGATCCCAAAGCCAAGCAATTTGACACTTCATGATAATTACCACATCCCAGACATTCTCAAGTTCACATCCAAATATATCTCATTAAGCAACACTTAAAATGAAAGCGTTATAATTCCTCCTAACATAATATAATTTAACTTCCATATGACCAAAAATGCAGCAAAACCCTTAAGTGTCAACAGTTTCAGCATTTTTCATAAATCCAAGTCCAAATCTCTTCTGAGCCCTCTTAGCTGTGAAACTCTGTAAAAGCCAAAAACAAGTTACGTAATCCTAAACGACAATGGCACAGTGTAAACCTTCTCATTCCAAAAGGAATGAATAGGGGAAAAGAAAAGATTAGGCCCAAAGCAAGACCAAAACCCAGTAGGGCAAACATTAATTCCTGTCGCTCCAAAACTGGCACCCAGGTCATATGGTGGTAAAATGTGAATTTCAAAGGGCCTGTGTGGCCATACACCCTTAGCCTTGTAGGTTTCAGCCCAAATAGCCTCTCTCTTGGACTAATTCCACTCATGGCCTACCGCTCTCTTTTGCATATGCTCCATATTCCTGGCATCTCTGACTTCCTGGGGTCTTTGCTGCATTTTGGCTTCATTCCTAGAGCTTCATTCACCGCCCTCTCAAAGGCCCCTTGCTTAATCTAACAGGCCTTCCTTTGAAAAATGGGTGGAAGCCTTCCTGATCTTGAAATTTTTGCAAACTACGTGACAGCAAAATCAGTATTACATGGTAATTCTTAAGGTCTTCTGTCAGCAAGAACATTAGCCAATCATTTGTAGACCATAGCTTCAACAGCCTCTGAGTGCCTGAATAGCTGAACAGAGTAAAATAAATCATAGAGGATTGATTCATTAAGAGGACCTTCTGGAACACTCATCCCAGACACTCTGTTTTCAAAGGAAAGTTTTATGCTTTTACATACTTGAGCTTGTGGTGTGTGGGATCTTTCTGATTCTGAGATACCCTCAAGGCATTTTTTCTTGTCCCTGGACAAAGTACTTGGTTTATTTCTATGGCAATAATCTTTTTAGCCAACACATCCCTAGGCCCAAAAGTCACAAGTGGTTTCTTCTGGGTCCAAATTTAAGTTCTTCAAACACCCTGCCTTTTGTCCCCAGTTTTCACTAAAATTTGGCTAAAAGCCACCAGCAGTATCCATGTCATAGCTTGAATATTGGGTTATCATGAAATTTCCTCTACCATATTAATGAAGTCACCATCTGTTTTAGTTGCTTTTCTTGCTGAGACGAAATACCTGCCAACCAAAATTAAAGAAGGAAAGGTTTATTTTTCTCAGTTCACAGAAGTTCCAGTCCATAATCAGCTGGATCCAAGGCAGGGTGGCAAGGCCAACATGCAGAAAGGAGAAAGGCAAGCAAGTGGACCTCAGCAGCTTCTTTCTGCTCCTTATATCTTACTCAGGCTGCTGGGATTAGCTCTGTGCCAAACCAATCAGTGGATTGATCTAGTAATCACATGCCCTTAATCCCAGCATCACACACTCTTGATCGGCCACCTCTGAAAAACCCCGCCTATGACAACATGAGGCTTTGGGGGGACATCTAGACACAAACCGTAACAGCTTCTAAGCAACATGGTGGGTACAGTCACACCAATGACTGCACTTTTTTGGGATTTTTCTGTATCGTTTAGTTTTCCATCACTGGGTTAAAATACCCAACATCCACACCTTAAAGGAGGATAAATTTAACTTGGTTTATAATGTAAGGGGATTAGTTTCATGAACAGCTGGTTTTAGGACAGATGCTTCACTGAGGAAACATGTGGAAGAGCAAAACTACTTATTTGCTGATAGGCAGGAAACAGGGAAGGGGAACAGTGCTAGAGAAGAAGGAGCCAGGATATCAAACACAGACCCTAATGTCACACCTCCACAGTCCGCTCAGAGACACCCAGAAATGTGCTCTGCTAATCACCTGCATGGATCCCAAAGCCAATGAATTTGACATTCTACTCTAACTGCCACACTTAGCTTTTTAATTTTTTTAACTTCTTTAAGATTCAAGGGAGGTATACTTGAGCTTTCACAGTTCATTAAATTTCAGCTATAAAGTCTTTACAAGAAACCATTCCAAATATGTTAGTTATCAAAACCTAGCTGCTTTGGCACTGAAAAGTACTGAAGCCCCAGATAGGAAAGTTTCACATCTGGAATTTCAGAACCAATCTAATTGTGTCCATTTTGCAGTTGACAATTCAATTCAACAGTGTCATCTGTCCCTTGAAATTTGTCAGCTACAAATTGACATGCATTCAACATCCAACCTGGAGGTCACTAGGTGATGCAGATGGAAACCAGTATGACTTTTACAGCACCAAGGGAAATGCAATGGTCGTCTAAGGGGAAAAAAACTGAGTTTCTCATAGGATTAAAAATATGAAGGTGAGGTTAAAAAACATAGTCATCAATCAAGATTCTTAAAGACAGTTGTTTGGGGGCACATTTAAGAGGACAGTTTTTCTTACTTTTGCTTTTTAAAAAAAATTCGGTAACGTTTGCTCTTTCTCATGTCTATCAGTTTCCTAAAACTTATGCATTTTATGGTCTTCCTACATAAGGATAGTGACATACTTATTAGAGATTCTCTAATAATGACCTTGAAATATTTTTAAATCATGTTTTTCCTATTGTATTCAATTATCTGAAAACTTTGAGACAAAGTAATATACTCAAATTGCTCAGTGTGCGAATCATCACTAATTATTAGTTTTTGTGCTTACAAATTTTTATTAATTCTTTTAATTCTTTTAAAAGTCAACCTCTGTCACAAGTTTAAACTTATTATTTGTGTCAATACTGTACTTTCAGAAAGAAGAAATGTGTCACAAATTCACTAATGAGCATTAAAATTTTTAACTTTATGTAAAAGTCATTTTTCTATTTATATAAGCATGACCATTTATAAGAGGTTTTCAATTACAAGAAGAATTATTTAGAGACTTTTAAGAAACCTGATTTGTGGCTCCTTTTAAAAAATAAATCTTCAAACTAATGCTCGTTTGAGTTCAATAGCAATTCAAGATCAAATAAGACAATTTCAGTGATTGACACAGGGGATATTTAGTTTTAATATTAACGTGTTTGGTGGTAAGGCTCTCAATTATTCTTACCATCTTGCCAAATTGCTGTATCCTGTGTCTGACTGGAATTTGCTTACCAATGCCAAATTGTGTGTTGACTCATGTTCCATACTCCATGCTTGTCAATACTACAATAGACAGGAAGATTATCTCTATGAATAATATGTACTCATTTTGTTTTCCCCATATGAGTTATATTCTTCCTTCAGTTTTTGTCTGACAAAGGTTTATCATCATTTATCTTGTTCTTCGATATCAGCACCATAAAGGCTATTGAGAAACAACTTTACGTCTATGTGGAGGTAAACAGTCACTCAATTTTAGGCAAGAAAAATCTGAAAAATATAAAATCCCCTTAAGAGTTTTGTTAATTCTTGATTTTTATCTGTGCAAATAAAGAATTAAAAATGAGATTCTATCCAAAGAGATTTCTAGCAATGTTCCATTATCAGTCAGCAATTGGTTTAAGAAAAAATAGGTCAAAATATATTTCGACATACATTGTAGTATTGACCATTATCTATCTAATGTACATTTGTGTGTGTGTGTGTGTGGTGCCAGGGATCGAACTCAGGCCCTTGTGCTTGCAAGGCAAGCACTCTAATCACTGAGCTAAATCCCCAGCCCTTCTAATGTACATTTTGGTTATCCAAATGGAATTAATTTGAATGAACTGATGGTCAAATCAGAAGGAAAACCAAAAACATTCTATAAATGTGTTCTTCTTATTAATTAATGCATTTTTAAAATTTTGTATTAGTATATGTTTGCAGTACATAATGTTTACATTCCTTGTGAGGACTTAGTATGTGTACATACACATTTTAAGTCCTTTATTCATCCCCTCTCCCTCTCCTCCCTGCTCTGTCCCTGCATCTCTTGATCCTCTTTCTATTTGAGAAACATCTAACTCTCTACTTCCTATCGTCTACATTTTATTTTGCTCTTTCTATTTGAGGTTTCTCATATAAGGGAAACTATGTGATATTTAAGCTTTTGTGCCTAATTTATTTTAGTTAGTATTATAGTCTCATCCATTTTCGTACAAATGACTCAAGTTTATCTTTCTTTATGGCAGAGTAGTACTCTGTTGTGTGTAAATATCCAATTTTTCTTATCCATTCATCTGTTAATGGGCATACAGTTTGCTTCCAAGATTTAGCCGGTATGAATTGTGCTGTTGTAAGCATTGTTATGCATGTATAATGGCAATTTTAAAATACCTAGGAAGGGAATACCTGGTTCAAGTGGAATTTCTAGTTTTAGTTTTTTGAGGAATGGCCATAACGATTTCCATAGTGATTGCACTAGTTAACATTCCCATCAATAATGTACAAGGCTTTCTCTTTCCCCATGATCTTGCCTTCATTTTATTATTTGAGTCCATGATGATGTCTATTCTTTTTGGAACAAGATGGAATCTCCGTGTTGTTTTGATTTGCAGGTTGCCATTGATGTTGCCATTGATGTTGATCATTCCTTCATGTATTTGTTAGCCATTTTTACTTATTTTGTGAAATGTCTATTCATTTCAGTTGTGCGTTTTTTGACTGGCTCTTTTACTGTGTGGTGGCCTGCAATTTTGTTTTCTTTATATATTCTACATATTAGTCTTGTCTGTGGAATAGCTGGCAATTTGTTTTCCAATTATGTACATTGCCTTTCACTCTGTTGGCTGCTTCTTTTGTTCTTCAGAAATTTGAAAGTTTGCTACGATC
The DNA here is from genome assembly GCA_016801275.1 of Hystrix brachyura. Lineage (NCBI taxonomy): Eukaryota > Metazoa > Chordata > Mammalia > Rodentia > Hystricidae > Hystrix > Hystrix brachyura. The sequence continues at coordinate 465,229 of QZML01000858.1, read as the reverse complement.
CCTTTTGTTGATTTGGTATTATTTCTTGTGCAACCAGAGTTCTTTTTAGAAAGTCCTTGCATACAATTATGACTTCAAGAGTTGTATCTATTTTTCTTCTAGCAGATTAAATGTTTAAGTTTTACCATTTAGTTTTTGATTCATTTTGATTTTATTTTAGTACATAGTAAGAGACATGGGTCTACATTAAATCTCCTGTATGTTGGTAGCCAGTTTTCCCAGCACTATTATTAAAGGGACTATCTTTCCTCCAGGGTATGTTTTTGGTTCCTTTGACAAAAATCAAATAGTCAAATGAGCTTGAGGTTGTTTCTGAATCCTCTGTTCAGTTCCATTGATTCTCATGTCCACTTTTGTGTCACCACACTGCTGTTTTGTATCATGGTAGGTTTGCAGTGATAACTTTATGCCTGGGATTGTGATGCCTCCAACTTTGCTCTTGTTACCCAGGATTGTTTTTATTATTCAAGATCTTTTCTAGTTCCATATGAATTTCAAGATCGTTTTCTCCTAAAATGATCTTATTTAAAAGACTGGTTTAGGGTAGGAAAGACTCTCATGAGTGAAGTTCAACTGTAGATTTCAAGGTAAAAGAAAGCAAAAAATACTTCTAATTTTATTTGCATCATGTATTCCAGACATTTTCATCTTCAATAAAGTGAGGTTAAGTATTTAGGGAAATGTAAAGACTAATACCTTGTCATTTGATGTTGCACTTTAAAATGAATATCAAAAAATGTTACATAGCAATGAGAAGTAATTTTGTAGGTAAAAATTCCAGTGCCACTTTAAGCTTTGTGGTTTTGTGCACATTTCATGCAAATAAATTTTAACTTTTCAGTAAGGAGTCAACTATTTAAACTGATGCTGAAGCACACTGATCAACCTAATTAGGCATAAAACCTGGTGAATGAAGTCACCAAGAGTATATAATCTCATGCCCCAAGTAACAGATTCACTGTTTTCACAATTACTTTATAATTCCTCCAGCTTTTCCTGTTACCTGGCCTCAGTAATTGGTAGTTTCTCATTCATGTTTTAAGAGTTTTCAGAGAAAAGATTTCTGAACATGTGCTATCTACTATAGAACACTTTCAATTGCATTTATTTCTACAATAGATTTCCCTAGTTAGTCAATTAATTACAAGGTACTGTATAAAGATCTTTTAAAGTACTTTGAAAGGAGGACAACAGTTATGTGTCATTGTTTCCATCTTGAACTGTGTGGAATAATGTATGCACTGCACATTATAAACACGTTTTCAATATTAGTAGGACAAAATATCAATATCTATCTATCTTTCTTTTTTTTTTTCTATTTCTTTTAAATACAGAGAGTGCACTTTGACTTGCATCCTTAGCAGTTCTGTGATTGGAGAATTTTTAAAACTCTGTCTATAAACATTTTTGACCATTACTTAAGAAGATTTTTTAAATCTGTAGAACCAATACACCCAAGGAATCTATGAACAATTACCGTGATCAATGTTGAAATACATAGATTTTGATAATTAAAGAAATGGGTTCACAATGCAGTGCAGATTAAATTAATTTCTCCATTTTGTGTGTCTGTTCTTGGAATTAGATAATCAATTTTTCTTTTAATTCTAGAGGGCTTGCTTGAAGGTTGTAACAGGGGAGTGCAACTAACTTCGATACACTTTATTAAAGAATGTTGTCTAAATTTTTAACAATTTTTCTCAGTTCTTTTAAAATAAACCGGAAAACATGACTAACATTTTTACTACCAGTTAGCTTCTCTTTAATTTATCACAAATGTGATTTTTTTTTCTTAAATAAGCTTCAGTTGCACCACAGTTCATGAACTTAATTCATTTCATGATTCTGGGGATGATGGCCACATTCATGTTCATGTGAGGAAGATGGCCAAGATCCTGTTTGTCACCCAAGGAGGAGTTTGTGAACGGAAGCAAAATTTTGCCAAATGCTTCTGTTTGAAGACCAAATTGTTCATGAACAGAAGCATTCTTGAACCAAGGTATTACTGCAATTTCAAACACATTGTATCAACATGAAAGGATATAAAATATTCTGGGAGAGGAATATTCCAGAAAATTGTTGATTTGATAATCTGGATTCAGAGTTAAAATATATTCATGTAGGGGTTGGGGATTTAGTTCAGTGGTAGAGCACTTGCCTGGCAAGTGCAAGGTCCTGAGTGCAAGCCTCAGCAACCCCCCAAAAAATATATATATATTCATATGAAGCTGAGAAAGCCCAGAACAACAGCAGAAATAAAATGGTAGGAGTTATGAGTCAAGACATTTTCTAGACTTAATACTATTATATATCTCCACTTAGAAAAGAACTTACCAAGAGTGCATGGCATATAGTAGCACATAATTCATGAATGAAAGGGCAAACTGTGTATGAGTATTCTTCACAGTTATATATTTGGCACATATTTACAAAATCAATGATTCGCCAATCTTACTCTTTTTCAAAATCAGTGATTGTATGTAGCCATGTACGTGTATTCACATGTAAGTCATGTTGGTATTTGCTTTCAAAATAATCTTTTCCCTTTTAAGAGATATTAGCTAGTAAATTTACTTATTAGAAGGGCACTTTGGGCATTTTAGACATGACTTTAACCCCCTAAGTAGTGTTTGAAATTTACAGAAATCTTCTCAGGGGCTCCAGCTGATATTTGCCTGGACAGGAGAGCTGGGCCTTTTCCCTTTGGAGTCACTGCCGATAATCCTGATATGGACCTCTCACCTCATCAGCATTGAAAAGGGCATTATGTTCCCACCTTGTATGTGAAACAAGACTTAGAGTTTCTCTAGAACAGTAGGAAATTCTGCACATATCAAGAAAAAGTGAATTTCTATTCTCGTGGACTCTTGCCACATTGAAAAGCATAATAATCATAAATGCACAGTGTTAAGAAACTCAATCCCACATATTCAAATATAGTTTTGATTGGTTTGCTATATATCTGAATAATAGATTTGAAATAGCTGCAAGATGTGGCAGACAAGATGATGCATGCATAAAATAATGAGAATGGAAAACAATAGCCTGGATATGATAAATAATGCATGGCACAGGGGCCGTTTAACGTAATAGCTGTTATTGCTACTACTATTACTACTACCACTACTGCTGCTGCTACTACTACTACTACTACTACTACTACTACTACTACTACTACTACTACTACTACTACTACTACTACTACTACTACTACTACAGGCCAGCTTTTATATTGTACTTATATACCAGATTCTGATTTTAATTGCTATAGGTAGTTTAACTAATTCAGTCCTCACAATATTCTATTGAGCTGGTACTGTCATTAGCTTCATAGTATAGATGAGGAAATTAAGACACTGAAAGATTGATCTAGAAAGTAACATAAGTGGATGTTAAACTCAGGCAAGGAGTTTCAGAGTATACTTGATGTAAGTCCCATATTTGCCACTTAGTATCTTCATGGCTTCAAGTCTATCACTTAAACATTCTGGTCCCCTGTTCCTTCAAAAAGCCAATGAAGGTAAATAATGCCTAGTGTGCATGATATTTATGGGCTAATAATTGTAAATAGTAATAACAAATATCTTTCAAGCATCTGCTTTATGACATTTATCCTCAGAAAAGTGACTAAGTTAGCTCTGTAGTCAGGTCCGATCAGGTCCTAAATTTCTTCATCTGTAAAGTGAAGATGATATTTTCACATATTCAGATAAAAGTTGGTAATAGCTATTTATTTTGATTCTTACCAAGAGCAAATAAAATGATAGCTATTTAACATGGTATCCAGCATATAATAAGCACTCAAGAACAATAATTATATATGAGAAAGTTTAATCAGTAAGAAACTCCTCAGAAGATTGTAGTTAAAAAAGACATGGACATATCGTGCCAAGTTCTTACTGACATAGGGCAGGGTAGAGAATTTGAATAGTGACTACCTGCTATATGTGGACTGTGTATTTCATGTTGCTGTGACTTGAGTAGCTCTGTTAAGTTGTTGAGGAATCGCACATCATCATTATTAGAGACCACATCACCCAAGTTGCTCAAGTTCATATTCTCACACAAGAGAAACTCTGAAATACTTAAACTTGTGTGTCTGATTTATTTCACTTGAGATTATGGTCTCAGGATTCAGTCATTTACCCAAAAATGCCTCCTATAAAAATAGAAAGCATTATGCTGTGAACATACATATACACAATTCCTAGAACTGACAACACTCAAAATTTTGCCATATTTAATTGATGTACTGTATTAAGCTGTTTTTTATATATACTGTATTATACTGTTTTTAATAAATAATTTTAAAATCTATTTTGGTAGACTAGGGTTATAATGTAATATCTTTAATTATAGTCTATATCATGTATGTATCCTACATAATCTGGATTTATAATAATATTGCATCATCATGTTTTATATATATATATATATATATATATATATACCATGAATAACTAATGCCATCCATTCAAGAAGTAATTCTGTCAAAGTATACATCAAAGCTCAAATATTCCTCATTTGTGCCATAGCTTTGACGTAGGAAAACAATGCATTATCATTGTATCTTCATCCAAATGCTCTGTATAGTCTTATTCTGGTTTCTTAACATTCCCATGGAATTCTCTTACCACATACTGTGTAAAATTGACACGTCTATGGAATCTAGAGCAATTGGTTTAGCCTATCGGCCAGAACTAAGAGTTGTACCTCTATCATCTATTGTATATATGACATTGGCAAGTTATTTCAATTGTATGAACTCATTTCCTCCTCTGCCATTTTGTGGTGCCAATGTCTTTATAGTGTTTTGAGGATTCAAGGAGACCATGGATGCATACCATCTTGCATCGTGTCTGAAATATGCTTTGGTTCTTCAAGAGTGTGTTTTTGTGACCCTTTTATTGTATTTATAAGATAAAATGCGTTCTGCTTTATTATTGAGTGAATATTTTTCATTCAATTTTCATTAGTAACGTCAATCCTACTCATTTATACAGTTTAGGTAATCCAGTCCATGTCCAATGTTGTACACCCGTATGAGGTTTTTTAAAATTGTAGAATGGATTTTGACATACGCATAGTCATTTAGTAGAATATAGACAATTGGGAAGAGAAAATCATTTGAACAGATTTTTGAAGTTATATATGTCATGAATATGATGGCTCAGTGAACACACTAACATGTTTTGTGTCTTATGGGATGATATGACTGGTCAGAGAGGCTTTTGTGTTAATACATGTCTTGAATCACAAGTCCTTAAAGCACTCTGGTGTTTAAAACAAGAAATGTAATTAATACCTGAAACCTGCAAAAATGTTATCATTATTATTCAGTGTCTAGACTCAAATGATGAAACTGACACAGAAACAATATCACACACTCTGTTTTACTGATCTAGAAAGAAATCAGAGCTACAATTGTTCGACACTCTGAACAATGTTTCATCCAGTAAATTTTGCAGTATATATATAAGAAAGGCAATCTGAAAAACACTATTAATACATTATCTTTGAAGGATAAATAGATGTGAAATGATAGCATGGAGCAATTGGTTGAAATTACAACTGTGAAACTGATAGCCAGAAACATACTTCAAAAATATATCTTATTACATTTGAGATTTCTTATGTGAGCCTTAAAATCAATAATCTGAGGTCCTTCAGGCTCAGGTGAGTCTCACAGTGATATGTTCATGAGAAAATATACCCTTGGCCAATTTTCTCTTAGTGCACAGTTATCTATTTTGGAGAGGATACATGGGTCAATGATATACCAATATTCTCTGCTACTAATAAAAATGTGAAAGATTAATATTTCTGATGCTTGAAACTCATTTCCGATCAACCGACCAAACAGAGTAATGGGATAGAGGATGACTATTTCTTATATTTTACAATCAACAATTCTACCTGTGAGGGACTTTCCTCCCCAGATACTTAAAGGAATTGCACTATAAGTTATTTTCCATCAAATGGGATTAACTTTGTTCTACGTGGAACACTCTTGATTTTCTCTGCCAAGGAGTGCAGCAGTTTGGTGTGTCATGCATTACTGCTCACTACAGACCGTCAAACTCATTTCATTTGTGACAAGAACTGGAATTAAACCTTGTTCTCCAGAGATGTGGTGTGCATGTATTAATCTAATCTGTGTTTCCTCCCAAGCACCTCATATACAGCTATAGCAGCCTCTCTTTTGGCTGCTAAATTCACCTTGTTTGTTTCATTCTGTAGTAAAGAAAAAGAATTTTTGTGTTTGCACTATCTATAGAAAGAAATTTCACTGCCATTCTTTAGCAGAAGTCAGCTTTATACTAAGCTCTAGCAGGCCTGGACAGGCTATCTCAACATATGTCTCTTTTATACTACCTACTTCTCTGGCTCTGGCTTCATCTCAGATTTAACAGCCATCTCTAATGCTTTAAAATAATATGACGTTGCAATATTCCAGGAGATTCAGACTGTCGTACTTATGTAAAAGGATTACCATTTTTAGACCTCATGTGAGATTGCAAATCATTGACTTTATAAATTTTGCTTCAAAATGAACAGGAGAGACTACAAAATATAGTCCTGGGTTGGGGGGTGAGATAGGTTCTGATCATTGTCAATTAATTATTATGAATGAATGACCGTTTCATTTTTTAAATTATATATATCTTGGCCAGCATTAACATGTGCTTTAAATCTTTACCTCTAAGACACCACAATTTTAAAATATCAGAAAATACAGTGGACCTTGGCACATGAATACTTCTGTTTGCAAAGAATTTAGTTCACAAATGGAAGCGTTTGGCAAAATTTTGTTTTTGTTTGCAAACTCTGCATTGGGTGACAAACACAACAGTGGCCATCTTTCTCACACAAACACAAAAGTGGCCATCTTTTCCAAAATCGTAGAACAAATTAAGTTTGTGAACTGAGGCACTACTGTAATAAATATACTTTTACATTTTGCTCAGATAGTATTTCCTAACTGAAAAGATTAAGGTCACTTACAATCGTCTTAATTGATTTTGAAGTTAAATAAACTCAGAGATAAAAAGAAGATACGAATGTGTCATATGCTAACATAATTTAATAAAAAGTAATGCACAGTCTCTGGGAATGTGTATTAGTTTAAATTTTGGTCAATTAAATTAAAAGCAATGCTGACTTATTGAATTGCAGAGTTTTGAGGAAAACTCTGAATACTATTATTTTAGAAAATAGCTTTTCAAGCTAAGAAATATAATTGGACTTAATGAAGAATTAATGGTCACATTGTGGTTTCCCTGACATTATAAAACACCCTTATGTTAATAGGACTGTTAATTTATGCTGCCTCTCAAATACTGAATGACTTTCGATTGGTCGTTGGGAAGGCCTTTTTTTCCATTGGCATAATATCCTAGCATAAAACTATGTTGGAGGGCATGCTTGTTGAAAGGAGTTTCAGGTATAGGCTGGGGTAGTCATCAGCCTTCATGTTAAATTTAGTTTAATTTGCAAACCCAAAGCCAGAACGTCTGCATACTTGAACTGTCTCTCTAATGGGACCTGAGGCTCAAGGCCCTTGCAGCAGTGCAGTCATCAGATTTTTTTCATAGAAATTTTTTTCTAATTTTTCCTTTTGCAATAAGTTAAGTCTGTGCTAATTAGGTGTTATTATTTTATGGGGTTAACTGGCATACTAAACACACAAATTAATAACCTGAGCATAAAAATTTTATCAACAGTAGTATTTCGATATACTTTATCCTTAGAGTTTCCGAGTGAACATGTAAGTTGCATTTTAATGGTATACTTTTTTATATAACAACTTTCTTAAACCTTTAAGTACATTTATAGATTGAGTGAGCATCAGGATACATATTGCGCCATTTTCTCCCATACATGGAAACTAAAGTACAATAGGATTTCCTCAAGGTCACAGTGCCAGAGGGAGACTGTAACTATATTTTAGAGTACCCATGGAATGTCCTCTGTTATGCAGTTGCTAATATGAGCAAATTATATGTATCAAGCCGACTTCTGTCTCAAAGTGATAAGAAACTCTGAGGTCTTCATTTATTCCTATCAGATCATGGGAAGTTTTAGAAAGCTGGTCATTTCATGGTAGGATATTATTGAACGTTTATTTAGTTGTAAGCACTGAAAATATTTGTGTATTTTATTTCTTTGTAACCTGATCTTTCTCTACTCTTTGCCAACAAACCTCAAAAGTCATGTATCATTATTACACTCATGTATTATTACTACATTGAGATGACAGTCTCAAAGAAAGAAAGCAAGCTTTCTCCATGAAACAGTGTCCATTTCATATTGTAAGAAAAAGTGTATAAAGTGGACTCCATTTCTGTAGCCATTTTGGGATCTAGAGTCTGGCACACTCTGTCATATACAAAAACAATAAAGCTGAGGTGCCATGGAAGATTAGTGAGGAAGGATTGGAATATTTCATAAGTTTTGTCAAGACAATTAACTATATATAAAAAAGAAAAGCATTGCATCCTTCTCTCATGAACTCCCAATCAATTTCCAATTTATTAAAGACTTAAATGTAAAAGACATAACCTGGAAATTTATGGAAGTGTAGTTTTATGACCTCAAATTTTAAAAGCTAAACATAAAACCCAAACCACTAACCATAAAATAAAAAGGAAAGATTGATAAAAGCCTGTGAGGAGATATTCACAACACTTAAACTGACAAAATTTAACTATCTAGAATACATAAAGAGCTCTCACAATTCAATAAGAAAAAGACAACCATATCAGTAGAAATCTGGGCAGAAACATAGCTAGGTATTTCACAGACTAGGAAATACAAAAAGGATACAAATATACTGAAACACAATTAACCTCATTAGGAATGAGAGAAATTCACATTACTAGCAAAATAAAATTCATCTTCAAATTAGTCAAAATTTAAAAATCTGAAGAAATTAAAAAGTATGATGGTTTGATTCTGTCATTATTGTCTAGAGCCAACAGTGCTTGTGAGAACTTGGAAGACGAATACGAGAAAGTGCAAGTATTCAGAAATAGAGGATGAACAAAGACCCAGACAGGAAAAGGAAACATGAACGAGAAGCTTACCAGATGATTTCCAGTATCAGGTGTATCTGGAAAGAAAAACTGCGCCAGCCCTTGATTCTGGCATTGCTTAAACCCAGCTCAGGTGAACACACCGTCTTGGGAGAGGATCTAAACACTCGAGGGAAGAAGTCAAGTACCATAGCAGCAACTGGCACTATCGGTATCCAGACTAGCAGCCACTCTCCAATGCTCACCTATCCTAAGGGCCTTCTCGCTAGGATAAGGAGCCCAGTGAGTGAAATATTTACATATCAGAGAGCCAGAGAAAGCGAAAGCCAGAGAGTCATTCAGAGGGCAGTGACTAAGAACTGGCAGGCCTTCAGGTGAGAAAGAAATCACAGCACTGTCCTGGTTATGGACCTGGAACCAGACACTGGGAGAGCCCTGAATCAGAGTTGTGGGGCAGGCAGGACTTGATACTGCTGTGATTTGGAGGAGGGGGAAAGACACACCAGTAGTGTCACAGTAGGCATTCTCATATCACTCGCCGCAAAAACCAATGAGTTCTCTGCCCACATGATAATCTGCCTTCCACTAGCTTTCAAGATTCAGCAGAATCTGTTGCCTGCATGGGAACTCTCACAGCCAGCCAAAAGATGTTATGCTTTGCCAGCCCAAGACACAACTGAGTTTGCAGACTGGATAATGACTCTATGAACTGCAGAAAACGTGGGACTAGATGCATGGCGAGAGGGAGTTACAGACCATGCTCACCCAAAGCAACATAGAAAGAGCAGACAAGGGCAGCTGCAGGCATTATTATTAAGGGAGGGGCACAGAGATTGAGAAAACCTCTTTAATAATCAGCAAAAGACCAAGAACTTGATCACATACACTGCACCCTCTCCCACCTCCCCATATAATTGATGACATTCAGTGATAAGACCAAGGTAAAAATTTCTAGCTAGCCATCCTCACAAGTGAACACCTGAAACCAAGCAGAGAACTACCAGAGAAAAGGAGGAGAGGCAGGCCCAATGGTCTATCCAAATCCCCATCCTCTTAGCTTGCTGAGAGGAAAAAAAAAAAAAATCATAAGACAGAAATCAGTTCAAGCAAGAGTAGACATATCGACAAATCCAACCACCTGACCACAGAGACTGTAGGTCTGGTCTGCTCCTCAGGACTGCTGTAAGTCAAAGTTTCTCCATTTGTAGAGTGAGGTGGTAAAGCACACTAGTCAAATTCTGACTTCCGTATGAATAGGACTGAAAGAATGTGTTTCTTTTGCATTTTGTACGTGTGTGGTAGTTTTTTCTTCTCTCATACTCTCTCTTTTATGACTCTTTGCTCCTTTTATGTGGTGTATACATGGTAGGTGTTTGTACATTTGAAATGGATAAAAAGAATTAATTAGTGCTTTAGTTTTAATAGTATCTTCATGGGCATGTCTGCCTAACCATCACCAATAATTGCGTATATAGGATTTGATCACAAGCTTTCTATAAGCATATTTCATGTAAGCATAATTGATTGTGACATTCTTATAGGCTTCATCAATATTGAATTATACATTCTTCACTCTTCTTCCAGTGCTCATCCCTACAAATAACCTCTCAAATACCATCTCCACTATCTCACCACTCTAGATACAAAAATAATATCAATAAAGTCCAATCTCTTTTCTTTCTTTAATTTGTTGTTACCATTTTTTACTTCTTTTCCTTCTTTCTGAATTTTTTTTTTGCCTTTTCTTCTGAACCACTCATTTCCTCTTCTTCTTCCTTTTTCCTTCACTTATCCTCTATATTCCAGGCTACTTGTCATCAGTATTAAATTTCTGGGTTATTGGTAAAAACATGAAATTATTAAAACAAGTTTTTATTCACATAACTGATATGGGTGATTCTTGAAGTTCTGATATGACTGGTAGTGGTTCTTCCTTTACGACAGAGTAACTGGGAGTGATGCTATTATGTTATCTATGTATAAAATGAAAATAATAGCAAAAAATTTCCAAATCTTGGGAAATAATTTGACTTCCAAGTAAGCATGTTATACAGCTCCTCAAATAGCCATGACAAAAAAGAACTTCTGCACAGCACATTATAATCAAAATCCCAGAAGTTCAGCACAGACAAAACACTAAAACTGAAAGAGAAAATCATCGACTAACTTATAAAGGCAAGCCAAATTGAATTATAGCAGATTTCTCAACACAAAACTTAGGGGACAGGAGAGCCTGGAATGAAATAGTCAAAGCCTTAAAAGAAAATGGTTTTCAATATAAATCAACATATCCTGCAAATTTATGTCTCAAAATTCATGGAGAAATACTGTGCATGGCAAAGAGTATGTAAAGACACTCATGAACATAAAACCAGCTTTACAAAAGGTACTGAAAGATATCCTAGACACAGACAGGAAGGCCAACATCACTAAAGAGCCCAAAGAGAAGAATACATTGTAGGGACAGACCTGGGTGCTTTTTGAGAGTAGAAAAAGGCTCCGTAGGAGGCAGCTTTGTGTTTTGAAGCTGACATTCTGTGGTTTTGATACCTGCCTCTGTGCACGCAGTACTGTCCCTCCTAGTGCGGGTTGCCAGGCCGACCCAAACTCCCCAGTTAGCCCACAAGCCCAAACCCCTAGCAACAAGCCCAATATCCAATCAATCAAGTATTGACCCACAGGAGGGTGGGGATGGAGCCCTTACCCCATAAAACAGAACTGCAGCCCCAGATTCAGTGGTGTCTCAGCTCTGGGCCCTGCCGCTCCACTGGAGTGGCTCTTTACAGCTGTTTCTTGCAAAACTTGCAATAAAATTACTTTTACTTTGCACTGGTCTTCTGTTCTGACTCCTCTTTCTCTTTCTACATTGGAGAGAGAGACAAGTCCAGCAAGGGTGAGTCTGGGGACCCTAGACCGGTTGTAATGATGTCTAATGGTTAGATTAGATAAACAAAAAAATGATCTTCAAAAGAAAATAATGTAATCACAGATTCAGTGAATACTTTTCAGTAATAACTCTTGAAGTAAATTCTCTTAACTCCCCAATCAAAAGAGATGATTGGGGCGATGAGGTGATTGGATCAAAACAAAAAATTCAATTATATGTTGCCTACAAGAGACACACCTCATCCACATACAAACACACACACACACACACACACACACACAGAAAATGAAAGGAAAACTATACATCATGCAAGAGGAGACCACATGTAAACAGGTAAATCTATCCTGTTTTCAGTCAAATTTGGGCTTCAAGCCAAAACTGATCAGAAAAGACAAAGAAGTCACTAATTCAGAAAGAAATATGTATTGCAAATATATATGCACAGCATGCTGGTGCACCAAATTCCATAAAACAAATATTACTGAACATTAAATGTGAGGTAAAAACTGACAAATTATAATGAAGGACTTCAATACTCAACTCTCACAAATGTGTCAACCAGTCACAAAACCAATAAAGAACTAGCAGAGTTTAACCAAACCATGTAACAAACAAACTTGACAGATATCTATGATGTGTTCATCCAACAAGAACAATATTTTTCTCAGAAGTACATGAAACTTTCTCCAAACGAGACCATATCTTAGGCCATAAAGCATGTTTAAACAAATGCAAAGGAATTGAAATAACCACGTACATACCTTGGGATTGCGGAGGAATGAAATTAGAAATCAATAGTAAAATAAACCATAGAGACTATGCAAACACATAAAGATAAAGTAATACTCTTTAATCATCAATGGGAAAAAGAAGGTATCAAGGAAGAAATTGAAGAGTTCATAGAATTAAATAACAATAGTTGTTTGATATAACAAAACCTACAGGATAAAATAAAAACAGTTCTAACAGGAAAGCTTATATCTGTGAAATGTCATATTAAGAAAAACAAAGTGATCACAAATAAATAACCTAATGATGCATGCATTTTAAAGTCCTACAAAATCAAGGTCAATCCAAATCCAAATCTTGTAGAATGAAATTATAAAGAGCATAGAGGTAATTAATGAAACTAAAACTGAAAAACACTAGAAATAAACAATAAATCAAAGAGCTGTTTTTGTGAAATAATAAACAAAATTGATAAACCTTACCCAAACATACAAAAGAAGAAAAGGCTCACCAATGCAATTAAAAATAAAAAGGAGAAATCACACCAGACACTGGCAATATTCAGATTATAAGAAATTAATTTGAAAAATTATATTCTAATAAATTGTGCAATCTAGACAAAATTAATTAAGTCCTAGATACACTTCAATAACAAGAACCGAACTAAGAAGACATGAATACCCCAAATAGATCACAATAAACAAGCAAATAAAAGCACTAATTAAAAACCCTCCCAGGTGAGAAAACCTAAGGTACTGATGGATTCACCAGTCAATTCTACTAGAACTTCAGGGAAGAACTAGCACCAATATGCCTCAAATTCTTCTATGAAATTGAAAAGGAAGAAAAATTGCAAATTATATTCCTTAAAATTGGCATTATACTGTTATCAAAAGTGAATATGGCCTCAATTCAAAAGAAGTACTATAGGCCAATATCCTTACTGAACATAGATGCAAAAATCATCAGCAAAATTCTGCAAAAACACAATAAATCATTGAAAAGATTATACATCATGGTGAAGTTGGCTTCATCTCAGTGACGCAAGTATAGTTAAGCAAAATAAGCATGTAAACCTAAGAAACCACATAAACAGAAGTAAAGATAAAATCTTGTGATATCTCAGTAGACATAGAAAAAGCATTTGACAAAAATCCAATATCCTTTTGTAATAAAAATGCTGACAAAAATAGGAATAGAGCCTTAGTTTAAGTTGTTAAAAGCCATTAATGACAAACCCACTGTAAACACCATACTGAATGGTGAACAACTGAGAAAGCATCCCCTCTAAAATCAGGAACAAGTCAAAGGTATCCACTCTCACCATTTCTGTTCAATATAGCATGCAAAGTTTGATTCTGAGCAAGCAGGCAGCAGAAAAATAATAAGTGTATGAACAGGAAAGGAAGAAGTGAAACTATCCATATTTGTAGATAGCATGATCCTTTACACAAACGACCCAAAAACTTCACCAGATGACTCATAGAACTAGTAAACAAATTCAGCAAAGTGGAAGGAAGCAAATACACTAGATCTAAATCAGTAGCATTCCTTTACATCAACAATGATTCAACCAAGAAGAACACCAGGCAAATAATCTTATTCATGGTAACTTCGAAAAAATTCAGTATGTAGGAATTAACCTAGTCAAAGAAGTAAAAGACCTCTATAATGACAAGTACAGTGATCTGAAAAAAGAGATTGAAGAGACATTAGGAAGTGGAAAGGCATCCCTTATTCCTGGAGAAGCAGAACAAATATTTTCAAAATGCCCATATCACCAAAATTATATACTCCCCTAATAAAAACACCAACATTTTTCATGGAACTTGAAAAACACAATTCTAAACCTTATATGGAAAATGAAGAGATTCGGAATAATTAAAGTAGTTTTGAGCAATAAGATCAAAGCAGGAGGCATTACAATCATGGATTTCAATTTACTAAAAAAAAAAAGCTTTCCTAATAGAAACAGCAAGGTACTAGCCTAAAACCAACATGTTGATCAGTAGAACAGAATAAAGGATGCACAAGCAATGCCAAGCACCTTCAGCCTCTTGATTTATGGATCAATAAACTATGATAGAGAAAAGATAGTCTCTAACAAAAGAAAGTACAAAAATCAGTTGTTTATGTGAAGAAGAAAGAATCTAGACCAATGTCTCCCATCTTATATCAAAATCAAACCAAAATGGATCAAGGCCTACATATAAAGACAGAAGCACTGAATCTGCTTGAAGAAGAAATCAGTAAAACCCTTAAAGACATAGGCGTAGGCAAAGACTACCTCAACAGAACCTCAGTTTTATGAGATGTGATACCAAGAATCAACAAATTCTATTATATCAGATTAAAAAGCTTCTGCATAGCAAAGGAAAACAGCAACACTCTGCATAATGGGAAAAAATTCTTTTGCAACTGCTCCTTAGGCAGAGGACTTATATAGAGAATATGTAGAGAACTCGAAATATTAGCTCCCTCCAAATAAGACCCAATCAGAAATTGACAATTGAATGAATAGACACCTTTCAGAAGAAGAAATACAAATGACCAGTAAGTACATGAAAAAATGTTCAGCATCATCTGTCATTAGAAAAATACAAATCAAAACAATGCTGAGATTCCATCTCACTTCAATAAGAATGGCTATTATCAAAGACAAAAAATGTTTTAAAATGTTGGAAAAGTTAGGGGAAAAGGAAGCTTTCTCCATTGTTGGTGGGAATGTAAACTAGTAAAAGCAATATAGAAATCTATATGGAAATTCGTACAAAAAATAAAAACTAAAAATAGAAATTCTATTTGACCCTCTTCTTGTGTATGTCTTCCGGAAAGAGTTAAAGTCATCATATTATAATATGAGTGCATACCGATGTTTATAGCAGCACTGCATACAGTAGCTAAATTATGGAAGCAGCCTATATGCCCATCAACATGTGAAAGATGAAGAGAACATGGATTATATACTCAACACTATTCAGCTATTAGAAGGATAAATTTGAGTGATTTGTAGGAAAACAGAGGAATCCTAGGACTCTAAAACTAAGTGAAATCAGACACAGCGGGTTAAATATTGCATGATTTCTCAAACATGAGAATCAAAAATATAAGTAAGTTAATGTGCAAAATTAAAGAGAGATTAGGAAATGGGGAGGTAGCCTCTGTGGAGATGGGAAGGGGATCTGCTGAGAGAGAAATAGGCAAGTGTGGGGTAGCAGGAAGGAATAAAAATGATCGCGATGATACATGTGTATATACCAATACTCCAAGAAGAGTATAATTATTATGTATCATAAACACATACTATTATGAACTGAAAAGTGTGAGGACATCAGGATGTGTACCAACCATAAAGCATATATTAGAATACTGTGCTTATGGATGCTTAATTTCTATAAGCATTCTGGTAGAAAATTTTGCACCTTTTTGGAAATTTGGTCATTCATATATTACATGATCCAACACTGCAGGAAAATGATATAATAGAATCTAGTTTGGTTATAACTTGGAATATTTTGTAAAAGGGAAAATGGATGAACCATACCCATACACCTTGTGCATAAACTCTTAATATGCTATTGATACTCTAGTTACAAAACACATGGAATGAAAGTTTATAAATGTCAAAAACATGTAAGTAAATACATTGCTCATGCATTCAGGGATAAAACACTGAAAAATGTAAAATACACACATTCAGCTCTAATTGGATTGCAGGTAATGTAAGCAAGAGAATGAGAGGGGAATGGAGTTCACAGAAAAATACAAAGGAACTGTAATGCCTTACTTCTTAAATAGAATAATGAAATCATGTTTATTCATTTTATTTTTGGGCTTCATAATATATATGACAATTATTTTCCTTTTATATAATACGTGATAAATATAATGAATTAATACATATATTACACAAAATTCCTGCATAATCGTGCAAAGATTCATGTCAGAAAACATTTATTTGTAGCATTATTTTTAATAGTGACAAACTAGAAAAAAATGTACATATAAGGAGAGTAAATAAGCACATCATTGTATATATAAAATGAAATCCTCTGTGTCCATTAAAACAATATGGTACATCTGTATGTTCCAGCATAGAAGTTTATCTTTGATATGTTGACTGAAAAAGGCAAGTTTCAGAGAAAATTTATCATATGATTAATTTCAAGAAATAATTTTATACATATATATACATTTACACATATGCTAAAAGATAAATTAAAATATTATTTGAATTCATTTCTTAACAGTACAAATGAATAGACAGAAGAATGTGCTCTACTTTTAACTGTTTGTGTTTCTTTATTTGATGATTTGCAAAAATCATATACTATTTTATAAAAAAAAAATCAAGCACAACTTTCCTGTCTTTCTGACTTTCATCTTCAAAATAGTCCTGACAAAACCAATATGTCCACATCCTGTTTTCTAAAGATAATCCAGGCACCGCTCATGCTATATTAGGGAAGGTCGCCAGGATGATATGGCTGGCAGTGCACTGCAATTATAATTTGCTGAGAAGGAAGTGTATCACAGAGTCCTTTTGTACATCAAGGCTGTTGTCACATAATACACTTTATCTCAGAGATTGTCTGAATATCAAGATTTTAAAAACGCATTCTTATCATGAGCAAAGTTTGCCTTAAGGTACTTTAAAGTATTTTTTCCACACTTGTGGGTAGCATCCCTTTTTTTGTTTTGTTTTGTTTTCCTGCATCTATTCCATTAACACAAGAGGGATTGAAGCCTGCCCTAGTGTATTTTTGTCAGTGTTTAAGAAGCAGTTAGATGTTTTGAACTTCTGAATAGGCTCTTATTTATCACAGCTATCCTCCCTTTCTCACACCTTTCCTACTAGACTTTGTATCAATAGGCTCATAAAATACAAGCATACAGACCTAACAAAAATATTAAGAAGTAATATGTTTATATCAGTGTTTACTCTCCTATTATTCAATCTAATGACATTTTCCCAGTAAAGGCCCTTGTATAAAAGCTAGCACTTTTCTCTCGATGGTGCTAGAGGCTGTTTCATACACAAAAGGAAAGGAAGGAAAATAGAAGCAAGGTGGTGCCACACTGATTTTTCTGACTGCTATACTTCTTGTCCATTATAACACAAAAGATTTCTTTCCCAGACCTTTCTGATTTCCCAACCCCCAACAGCCCTTCAAAGAGCCCTTTGCCTTGTAAAGTATAAAAGATTAAGAAAAATATCCCTGCTGTGAATCAAAGCCACAGACTGTCCACTTTCATTTTTTAAACAGTGTATGATGGATTTGGAAGAAATACCACAATAGCAGTATACAGTGAAGAATATAAAACATCTTGAGCTGAAAGCATAGCAAAACTTCAAGTTTTCTTTTAGAAAGCTGAGCAAGAAAAAAAGTTGTGAAATTCAAAACAGAAAAGGGAAGAGTAAGGTAATATTTGCAAATCATTTCTGATGTAAAGAGATAAAAACACCAGAAATGATATGAATTTAAACAAAGAAAAGTGACTCATCTAAAGCAATAAAATAATGATTGATTAGATAGACTTCACACACACGGACACACACGCATGCACACACACACACATTCACACACAGACACACACGCACACAATTTAAGCAGAAATTTATCAGACATTTTATAGAAGGGGAGAACAGATTTCTAGCTTAGGTTTTCTTTCATATATATGTTGACCAGGTTTAGTTTTTGTGAGACTCCTTTCTTCCCACTCATCCCCTTTTCATCACTACCTTTTCTGATCATTAACTTGTTTACACACTCAAAATTCCTTTTCTTTGTTACCACTCACTGAAGGAATTTTACAGTTGGCTGGGACAGGTTACCTGATCAGTCTTTAGTCCTGGTTTCCCATAGTTGAGTTCCCCTTGGCCTTTATCACTTCTATCACATTGGCTGCTCTGTTTTCCTCCTCCTTTCTCTATTTGTTCTTTTTTGTTTGTTCTATTGGTGTCTGATTTGGGCTATCAAGAGTATGAAAGGTGAATCATTTTAATTTGAAAATTAAATCTTTGACTTAGAAAATGAGGCTGTCTTTGGAGGGGAAAAAAAAAAAGAAACAGCTATATTTTGGTTGCTAAGTTTTAGCCAGACTAGAGTAAGAGGCCAGGCTGTCTGTCTATGCAAACACCTGCTAGGAGTTTGAACAAAATATTTTGGCTTCTCTCCTAGAGTAGTACCAGCATCTCGTGATTAGGATCATGAGAGATAGTTATTTCAAAATGCATTCAGAATATAACAAAACAGTATTTTAAAATTGAAATGTGAAGTGTATGTATATTTTTAGCATTAGTCTCTACTCTGATGAGACACATTTCCATTACATATTTTCTTTTGTAAAGATAAAAGCAGTGATAGTTACTTGTGGGGTCATCTTGAATAAGAAATGGCTAGTGGATTTGGCCCAGTTCTGGTTATTTCCCGATGATTGACTTGCTAAAGTGGGAAGACCCAACCTAGACATGGGTGGCACCAATAAATAGGCTTGTGTCCTGGATGGAATAAAAAGGAAAAGAAGAAGGAAGTTTCCCTTTTGCTTCTTCTGAGGAACTCCAGTCTTCACCATTACCTTTGGGTATTCGCCTGTAGGCTTTCAGTGCAGACTCTTTACCCTACCAGTGCAGACCTTTCGGCTTCCTAATACAGGCTTGCACGAACCTCTACAGTGGTCTCCAGGCCTTTGACATTTGACTGTATCCTTCAGGTCTCCAGTATGCTGATGGCCCTTTGGCATTCTTCCACCCCTGACCCTGCAAGCACCCTTTGTAAATCTACCTTGCAAATCCTATATATAATATTAAACCTGTTCCGCTAGGGAAAACTAACTGATATATATTTTGGTAGTGAGACTGGCTTTAATGAAACAGAACTGTAAGGATGAATCAGCTGTAAGGATGGGTTTAGTGGTTCCTGAAATCGGCTCTCTAATTTGATAAGATCTAAAGTTGCCACTGTCTTTTGTTCTGATAATGTGGCGAGTACTGATGATAGTCTCTGGTGTGAACTATTTAAAGTAATATGCAATATAGATCCATTTGCTTACCCAAATTCTGCACCTGTGAGATGCAAGGAATTTAGTGACACTATCTAAAACACTTTCAAATATTTGTGGCAGAGTGGGAAATATAATGATGCTGGCTGATTGCCCTTAGCATCTCCAGATAAACTAATAAAGGATTATTTTGAGTCCCAGACATGCACAGAAAACTAACCTCTTCTAAGAGTGAAGGCAAATTAATAAAATAAAGAGTGCAAGAATTAAAATTTCCAGCTCCACATACACATAAAGAATCTAAAAGTTTCCAAGTGTGTCCTGAGAGAGAATCTGTTCTCCTTTAGCCACAAGGCTAAGGTTTCAAAAACCCAAACACAAGCCCCTATAATATAATGGAATGAAAGGTTTTGGTTTAGGTTTAACTCTCAGTCCCTTGATGGGTATATGAAGTGAAAGTGAGGGTGCTGATTGAAAAAAACGATGTCTTATAAATTGAGATGGAGATGTTTGAGAGGATCCTGACGAGGTTGGGGATATTGAGCTTCTAAATCCTGATAAGATTCTTCTGCTAGAAAAAGAGATTTGCTCACTCTCAGTGGTGGAGGTGTCCCCTCTCCAACTTCCTGTGGTGTTGTCCTTATTTCTTATACATGAGAAAACGAGTCATGCATGTGTTGCCTGTTGAAGTTACCAAGCACGATAATGCTGGCACTCCTCAGGACACAGCCTCACCACGTGCTTCTGACTCTAGGCCTATAAA
This sequence comes from Hystrix brachyura, assembly GCA_016801275.1. NCBI lineage: Eukaryota > Metazoa > Chordata > Mammalia > Rodentia > Hystricidae > Hystrix > Hystrix brachyura. Next base: position 444,813 of record QZML01000858.1, on the reverse strand, counting down.
TAGGCTCAGATCTCAGAAGCCTCTTAAAGGTGAGTTAATGTGACCCATGAAGTGGCCTGCTGTACTCCCAAAGAACTTCTTGAGTTTTCTAATTCTTATAATCAGAGATCTGAGGAACAAGTATAGGAATGGGTTTTAAGGATATGGGATGCCTGTGGCAGAAACACACACGGGAATCAGGCAGGGTTTGTCATATGTACCCATTAAGTAGAGATTATGAATTTAATGTTGCAGCATGTGGAATTTTAAAAAAGGTGTCGATAGTTTATTTGGCTTGTTAGTAAAAATATGGATCAAGTTTGTGTTATATGTACAATAGGTACTGTAGTAACTTTATGTAGTTGTGACTCAATGCTGCATCTATGTGGCTGTTTACATTGCTCGTTGTGATAAGCAAAAGGCACAATGTATTGTGGTCTGTAAGCTTGTGTAATGGCCTGTAAGTTTGTGTATTTTTGGACAAATTGTAATAAAAATCTATAAAAAAAGAAATATGAATCAAAAGATCATGCACTGTGAATGAGTTAGGGATGCTTGATATTCCTTGGCTTACTGTTGATGAAGGAATTCAAAGGCTCAGGGAAATGGGAATGCTGGAGTGGATTGGACATGTTAAAACTAACCCTATACAGTGGAATGATCTAGAAAATGCACTCTTAACAAATACCTTAAGAAATGGATTCATGAGGGCAACACCAGCATCTCTGAAAAGCTCTGTCACTGCTGTTCTCTGTATACCAGACTTTACTTAGGGGCAGCAGTCACTCAGTTAAGAAATTTAAGGACAGTGTATTTAATTGGATTGTGAGGAGGCGGGGGTCAAGTGTCAGCACTCAACCTCCAAAGACAAGGTGCACATGTTACTCTAATGGATGCCAGAAGCAAAGCAATGTTCAGAATGGTCTGACACTTGGAGACCTAGGGCAATTAGTCTTGATGTTCCCCAATGTAAAATGGACAGGAAAATCACTAAATTTTTACTAGCTTTATATAATCAGAAAAATGTAAGGGCAAATGAGCAGAAATCTACCTCAAATTGAAACAACAGTGAATCCTGGCTCCTCAACCCATCCCCAGATTTGAGACAGTTTACAGACCCAGAATTGTTTTGGGGGTTTTTGTGGTAGTTTGATTTTTTAATAGATTTTCATTAAAATTTATCCAAAAATTACACAAACTTACAGGCCATTACACAAGCTTACAGACTATAGTACATTGTGCCTTTTGCTTATGACAACAAGCAATGTGAACAACTACATAGATGCAGCATTAAGTCACAACTACATCTACATAAAGTTACTGTAGTACCTAGTGTACATGTTACTGTTTTGAGTTTGGGTTATTATGTTCTTGTTTTTAAGATACCATTATTCCTCTGTGCTCCCATTCCCCTCCTCCTTTGCCCTCTTCTTGTTCCCTTGAACCCTTTGTCTATTAGCTTATATCTAATACTTTGCCTTTTTGTATCCATTGATTACCCTTTTCTTTTGTTTGTATTTTGCCTCACTAAAATGAGGGATACCATATAGTATTCCAGCTTGCAAGTCTGGTTTATTTCACTCAACATTATATTTGGAGGTCCATCCATTTTCCTATAAATGACTCTAGTTTTTCATTCTTTGTAGCTGAATAGTATTCCATTATGTATAGATACCACATTTTGTTTATCCAGCTACCTATTGATCAGTATAAAGGTTGCTTCCAGAATTTAGCTATTATAAATTGTGCTGCTATAAACATTGTTGTGCAAGTAACTCTGTAGTATGATGTCTCTAGCTCTTCAGGAAAGATACCTAGTAGAGGAATGGCTGGGTTGTATGGGATTTCTACTTTCAGACTCTTGAGAAATCTCCATACTGAATTCCATAATGGTTGTTCTGGTTTGCATTCCTACCAACAGTGTAGGAAGTTTCCTTTTGCACCACAGCCCTGCCAGCATTTGTTATTGTTTGACTTCCTAAATGACTGCCAGTCTTTCTGGGGTAAGGTGGAATCTTAGAGTTGTTTTAATTTACATTTCTCTAATAACCATAAATTTTGAACATTTTTTCATATGTTTATTGACCATTTGTATTTCTTCCACTGTGAAATATCTGTTCATTTCTCTGGCCCATTTCTTGAGTGGGACATGGATGTTAGGTAGTTTAATTTTTTTGAGTTCTTTGTATATTCTAGACATTACACTTCTGTCTGAGAAGTAACTAGCAAAGATTTTTTTTTCCCATTCTGTGGATTTTCTCTTCACCCTCTTAACTGACTCTTTTGCTATACAGAATCTCTTTAATCTAATGTAGTCCCATTTGTTGATTCTTGTTGTTACTTCCTGTGCATTTGAGGTATATACCAAGAATGAACAGGATGAGAAGGAAGTTGTGAAAACAATACCATTCACAGTGGCTTCAAGAAAAATAAAATACTTAGGAATTAACCTAACTAAAGAAGTGAAAGACCTCTACA
>QZML01000858.1:404444-417440 GCA_016801275.1 Hystrix brachyura | reverse complement strand
TGGAAAAATGTAAATAAACTTGTTACAAATAGAGAGGGGTGGATGAATGGAAGGGAGGTGAGGGGAAGAGGGGGGAAAACCAAGATACATCATGTACAGGTACAAAATAACCATGTTGATTATGATCATTATGTATACAATGTATCAATACATGTTCTTGGTTAAAAATAAATAAATAAATAATCTTTCAGAGAAACATAGAAATGACTAACATAATAGCAATTCTTATGAAAACTAATGATAGTAGTAAACGAAATCCTTACAAGTAACTCTTTACCATCGATGCATAATGATATCTCTGTATATATTCATTATTCTGCCCTGATTCCAAGGTAGGAAAGAGAAAAGAGGCTTAACTAAAGAGATGAGTGGAATACCAAGTAAGAGACACAGTATCAGTAGATTTGATTTGTTTAAAGGTATTGGCTGAAGGCTTTCTGCATTAGTAATATTCATCACTAAGACTAAAGTGGTTCTATAAAATGTCAGAATACAATTGGACTCTTCATTTCTATGAGATCAGAAAATATCATACAGATTTTTGACACATTTTCTTTCTGAGACTTGTATACGAAAATTCAAGTGATTTTAACAATCTTTGTGCATTTTTTATTGCTCAAACATTTTACTACATTGCCAGTCAATTTTTTTCTAAGCATTAGTTGATTAAGTTTAGAAAACTAATCAGGATGGATAACACATTCTCAAACTTTTCCAAGAAGAATGCCATAATGAAGATCTGATGTGTGAAATTAGATAGATGATAGATAGATAGATAGATAGATAGATAGATAGATAGATAGATAGATAGATAGATAGATAGATAATAGACAGATGATCAATGATACCATTACTAATTTCAAAAAAAAAATTAAGGGCTACCTCCTATTTTTATAAGATGATAGCTGGGCTTCACATTGTGAATTGAATACAGTAAACATGAAGCTTTTATAAAAGTCATGTATTCATGTACTCTCATGAACATATGACTGCTTGTATTTGTGCATGAAAACTCATAATAAATCTATTGAAAATCAGAACTTTTAGTCACATATACATTTTTCTAAAGTTTTTGACTTAATTTTTTACATTTGTAGAAATAATACACCTTTGTTCAGAGATATCTTTATTTTAATATCTTGGTTAAATGGAACAAATTAGAACTTCAAAAGAAAAGATATCTACTTCTCATTGTTCTCCTGTCTACACTGATAAATATCCAAGATAAAGGAAAAAAAACAGGAAAAGAATAATAAATGGTAAACAAGCAAATGTTCCTATCATTTTATCTCAAATTAACTAAGGAAAGAAAAAATCCAGTCTCCAACTGTAACCATAAGTTTGACTATTTCTTTTCTTTTTTTTTTTTTTTTTTTGTGGTGCCAGGGATCGAACTCAGGCCCTTGTGCTTACAAGGCAAGCACTCTAATCACTGAGCTAAATCCCCAGCCCCAGTTTGCCTATTTCTTTATCAAGGTTTGTTTTGTATATCTTAAAATTATGTTATTATGTACATACACATTTGGAGTTAGGTAGAGAATAAAGTATTAACTACATGTTTTAAGAAATGAGTTATGGATTCAATGCATACTTCATTCATTCAAGACCAACTGAAGCCTGACTATATGCTAAGCATTGTTTCAAAGTGCTGGGGGAGAGCAACAGTAAACACACATGTGCACGCACGCACGCACGCGCGCGCGCACACACACACACACACACACACGCACACCCCTGCCTCCATAAAGTTTATATTCTGGAGAGTAAGGAGCAAAAATAATTAAGATGTAAGTAAAGATATACACAAACTTACATGCAGAGTTTACACTTGATGAAAACTGCTGAAGAGGAAAAATAAAGCAAAGTAATGAATTTAAAGAATAACAACCGTATAAAGAAGAAGTTGTATTTGAAGCAGGATTGTCATAGTCTCTTTTTTTTCCTCTATCAAATGTGGATTTTATTCAGCTGACAAGCACTTTTTTACAGCTGCACTTGTGAGCATCACATGGCAAAAACAGGAAGCTTTTTTCTCTAGACATATTTTTAAGCTTATTAGAAATGAGATTGGTTTTAAAATATAGAAAGAAAGAAATTTAAATTCACAAAACCCTGTTCATTATCAAAAAGTCACTAAATCAATACATTTGGTTATATAAAAGTCAGTTCCTTTTGTTGTAAAAGGGAATGGAAACTTCCTGTTGTTGATGGTGTGTTTTCTTACTGTTACCAGACAGATAGAGGGGGGAAACAAAGGGACACAGATTACTGTTTTACTTTTAATCTGCTTTCCCTAACAAATACCATGGTCAATAGGGAAAAATCTCCTTAACTCCAGGGGAAGTGAAGACGAGCAAAGAAAAGTGAGCAATGGCCTCTTTGACCATTCCCTGCCCTCACCTCTTTTAGCCCCCAACACCCTTCAGAACACCTGGTTCCTGGAGAGAGAGGAGAGAGAGCAGGGAGAGAAACACAAAGCTGGAACAGTCGACACCTCGACCCATCCACCCCACCTCCAACGAGGAAATTTATTTATTTATTTATTTTTAAAATGTTATTTTAATTGTACATTTTAGATGTACATGGTGGTAACATTCATCATAGGGGATCTGTACCTGTTTTTTTTTTTTTTTTTTTTTTTTTTGTGCTGTGGATGGAACTGAGGGCCTTGTGCTTGCAAGGCAAGCGCTGAATCCCCAGACTTACATAATATATCTTGTTTCTTCTTTTTTCCCATTCTCCTTCCCTCCCTCCCCCCTCCTCCCTCCTTATTTAAAAAAGCTTTGTTTCCATTTTTTCCTTGCATTTCTTATTTCTCTTGTCATTCACAACATTTTATGCCAGAGGAAAACTGCCATAGGGAGAAAGATGAGCCCACAACTATGAAGAACAGTTCCAAACGTCTAACACAAAGTTTGTTAAGCAGTTATTTGATAAAATATGAATATTTATGCATAATATAAAGTCCATTCAAATATTCTTCAGTCTATCCCTTATTTAAAAGCCAAAAAAAAAAAGAAAAAAGAAAAAAAAAACTCAAATGAAATTAAAAGTTTCGAGGTTCATCTGACAGAAAAGGTGACTTCAGAAATAAACTGTTGCGGAGAAGGGACCTACATGACTAAGGGGCTGCCCCTGGACCTACACCTGCCCTCTAGTGGCTCTTCGGTGCTGCCAAAAGTACTGGAATGAATGCTCCACCTCACCTGGCGCCCTCTGCCCCACCAATGGACATTTCTCAGGTGCCCCGCTCTCTGCTCAGGCAGCCGGCAGCCACCTACCCAGCGCAAGCACCAGTAATCTCTGGTGGGAGGGGCTCTGCTGAGCAAGAGCAAGAGGCCAGGGGCCCCTGGCTATAGCTCAGAGTGGGCAGTTTTCCTCTCACATGTTGGAGGTTTAACTTGCCATAGTCAGTGTAGGGTGTGAACCCAGAACCGCCCCCTCCGTTCCTCCAGAAATTTTTGCTCCTGGGGAAGGGGTCTTGGGGTATAAGTAGGTAAAAGGAAGGAAAGAACAACTAAACCCACAGATGTTCAAGGGATTAGGAAAGATCCAGTTTTACCCCTCTCGCTGCAAAAGTTTAACAGCCAAAACTCCTGAGGGAAAAGAGAGTGCCTGCTGGAAGCATGCACAGTTTGAAGAGACTGGAACAGAAATGACCGGAGAAATCGTTCCCGTGTTTTCCCAATAATAAAAAAAAATGATGGTATCTGTATTACCTGGCTCTAAGGTACCCGCCCATAAGCTTGCCCTCTGCCAAAAGACAAAGGTCACAGGGCTGGGGGAAACTGAGGCAGAGGTGACAGACCAGCCCAAGAGCCAATCAGACTTCAAGGGCCAACCCAAGGAAAAAACCTCAATAAAAAGGGGCTGCAACAAAGGGCTTATGAATATTTCGCTTTCCAATGCTCCCTACTTGTCGAGTAGCTATCTATCATCTCCTTTCCCCCCTTTTTCACCACTTTGAAATAAATTGTCCTCTAAATAATTGTCTTCTCTTAATTAAAAAAAAAAGATGGTATGAAACAGTGAGAACAATGAGAATGAAAACAGACCCTTGGTGAAAACGAATGGATTCCATCATCAAACAAAACGGGGTCAGAATCACGGTACAAACACACACACACCTCTCTTCCTCTCTTTGATGCCAATCAATAATTGCCTGGCCACCATCTCAGAGGAGCACAAAGACTCAGCAGTAGATGTCTCTGAGGAGCTCCCAAGAGGGAAGTTTGGGAAGCAGGTGAGGAAGGAGGCTGGAAGGTCCAGCATGCCAGTCCACCCCATCCCCAGCCTCCGAGTTTCAGAAAAGGCTGGAAACTGAGCACGTGAGGAGCATCCAGTATTTTAGATGGGATAGCTATTAGCAGGAATATAAGGACAAAGAGAACTCGGGGACCTCGAAATGTTTTTCCTTCAAGGGGAAAACGATTTGAGGGAAAAGGAAAGAGGAACCCATACACAAGAGTTTTACATCATTGGATGAGAGAATATCTGAAAAACATTGGAGGATAGGAGGGGAAAAGAAGGGAAAGAAAACTGAGGGAAGCAGAATGGGGATCTGCACGTGGAAGCAACATATCCAGAGCTCCTGTAGGCGACACACCTCAGGGGTAAGCCCACTTTACTGCACGTCACTGCAGATCCACACATGGTACAGAGTATTTCTTGGTTTCACGCATTCACTAGAACTATTGCTATTGTTACATCACCCAAGAATGCTGGGACATGGACAAGGAAGGAGAGGAAGCTGGGGGATGATGTAGGGATTTCTTTCTCCCTCTATTTTTAATAAGGAAATAAAACAGAAAGAAAAAAGAAAAGTTTTTTCTTTCCTTTTGGCTTTTTAGTCCAGAAGGATCTCATCTCCACACCTCTTATTTGAGGAGCGAGAGGGGGAAGGGAGAAAGGGTACTAGGGATAAGAGGATGTGGGCACTGCCAAGTCAAAAGCCAGGTGGTATCTGCCTTGAGTCTGGACCTAGGGCAGCATCAGCAGTTGTAAATGGCAGGTTTTTTGTTTAGGAAGTGGGGGGAGATGCCACAAGGTGGCTCCCCACTTCCCTTGCCTCCCAGACTGGCCTGGTTTCCCTGATAAAACTCTTCTCAGCAGCTCTCAGAGAATTGGCACACGAAGTGCCCCACCTTACCTGCAGAGAAATTGAAGAGACAGAACACAATGTGGAAGAAAGAAAGGGGGCAATATGCACCTTTTTCCCTGGCCTCTGTCTTATGGCTCATGAGAAAAGAGGGCTGATTATACAAGAGACACAGTGAAAGTGGGGGCATCCAAGAACCTTCCAGGAAAAACACACTGGTAAAATGGACCAGAGGATGCCATGAGCTACAACAGCTGATGAGGGACTCGAGCCCGTGCATCTTTCTTTTCTCCTGAAGCAAGTTCTTGAACGCCATACCAAACAAGGGGTCAACTGAGTGCAGGACTCAGAGCAGCCATTGGTTGGCTTTATTTCAGGGCTCCCAGCTTTATACTCCCACAGAGATTGGGTGAGGGTCTGCCATGGGAGCCACCTGTGTTCAGGGACCTGTGGTCGGGCCAGAAAGAGACACAGAGTGTTTTAAACTAAAGACCCAGGTCCCACCCCCATGGCCAGAGGCCAGGTCCAGCCTGAATCTCTGAATTCCAAAGCCCCAGAACTGGCATCTCTGCCCTAATCCTACTGCCTGACTGCTTGTAACTATAGCCTAGCATGGACCTGGGCTTCAATTGTCTTCTTTATCCACCAGTGAGAGCCAGGGCACATCTTTAATTGGACACAACCCAAAACTGTACCCCAGAAGATAGCCACATATTTGAAATCATAGAGAAATATTTTTGTTAACGGTTTTGCTCATTTGGTCTGGTTCTTTCTTTCTCTTTTTTGTGTGTTGTTATTATTTAAGTGTGAACATTTTCTTTTTTTTGTTTGTTTGTTTTGTTTGTTTGGCTTCACTCTTTTTTTCTCTCTCTCTTCTTCCCTTCCTTCTTTTCTTCTTCACTGGTTTTCTGGGACTTGGGCAACCTTCCTTCTACTCTCTTCTTTTCTCCTCATTTTTTTTCTTCTTTTTCATTTCAGTTTTTCTCCTTTTGAGTATTTATGTTTTATTTTCACCTTCCCTTTCTTTTTTCACCTTCTTTTTTCTTTTATCTTCTCTTTCTTGCCAGTATTTTTGACTTGACATTATATAATTCTATAGATCTCCTTCTACTCCTCAATAAGATCTCTTTTACTACTTTTCCCCTGCATTTTCCTATGTTATGTTAAAATTTCAAAGTTTTTCTCTTGCATTACCCCAATCCCAAGCCCTATATCTATAATAGTATAACTACAAAGCTTTGTTAACCTTTCGATACATAACTCTGTAAAATTACCATGGAAATATTTTCTACCATTAATGAAGATCTAGTTTTCCCATTTAGTACATATTGGCTGTAAGTCAATACCTGGGTTACCTTAATGTTTACATCATAATTGCCAAACTTTTCTCTAGCATTGTCATGGTACAGAATTGATTTTTATGGTATATTAATATTAAATTTATCTTGGGACATATTACTGTAGCTGATTTGCTTCATATCAACAGGGTCACATACTTGTTGCTATATCTCTGTAAGCCAACACTCAGATTACTTTCATGACATTAATGATACTCCAGTAAGAGAATGTGGATTCTGGTTTAGTGATACTTCATCCTCAACTCTCAAACTGACCAAAGCAGTCAGACCTTGGGGCTTAGGAAAGTACTATACTTAACTATACCCAAAGTACATCATGAAAGAGCAATTAAGGAGATCTATATACTGGTACCAAAGTACTTAGACTATAGGCATCCACAAACCTCAGCACAAAACAAAACAAGCACAGACATAAACAATAGACACATGAGAAAAAACAGCAACAAAATGCCTCCCCAAACTTGCAACTTCCCTGAAGCCAATCCAGGGAGTACTGAAGGACAGAATAGCATAAGCTATAGATCCCAATTAATTAAAAGGATAGCAGAGGCACTTAGAAAGTGGCTCATAGAAAAACTAAGTGAGATTAGAAAAGTTATAACTGAACAGATAATGGAAGTAATAAAAAAATGCAGGAGCTGTTAAAAGACTCTAATAAAAAGCTTGATGAGCTAAACAAAACAATGGAAAACAGGAATGACGAGTTTACCAAAGAAATAGAGTCCATGAAAAGGTTTCAGTCAGAAATCCTAGAGATTAAAAATCATGTTGAATGTATGGGCAGTAGAGCTGAACAATATGAGGACAGAATCTCAGATCTAGAAGACAATAATGCCTTCAAAGATCAAGTACTCAAAGGTACATTATAAACACGAAAAATTGATGTGAAAATCTGCTAGATGATGCAGAGAAGAGAATAACTGATAAATGAAAAATCAAAAGATAACACAAATGGCATAAAAAACCTGTTCACAGAAATAATGGCAGAAAACTTCCCAAATATTAGGAAATAAATAAACATACAGCTAAGTGAGGCATATAGAACCCCAAATAGCCAGGACCACAAAAGAACCTCTCTGCCCCACATTATACTCAAAATTGCAGATGTCTATCACAGGTACAAAATACTAAAAGCTGCTAAAGAAGGACAATGAATAACATAGAGGTGAGCTGATAAGGATCATGGCAGGCTTCTCCACACAGATTTTAAAGGCCAGGAGAGCTTAGAGTGAGGCGTTTCCAGCCCTAAATAATAATGTCTTCCCACTCAGGCTTATGCATCTGGCAAAACTTTTCTTTAAAGTTGATGGATATATAAGGTATTTCCATGAAAAGGAACACCTCAAGAAATTCATGTCCAACAAACTGGCATTAAAATATTTTTTAAGAATACCCTAAAAAGAGACAATGAAGCCAACAAAGCCAGTATATGAAAAAGAATGAATATACCTTGCTGGATGAGCAGCTAAACAAAATGGGGAAAAAATGAGAAAATCAGCAACAGGAAATAATGCAATGACAGGAATAAGTCAATACTTCTCAGTAATAACTCTCAATGTGAATGGTCTCAATTCCCTAATCAAAAAACACAGACTGGGGTTGAGGATTAAGCTCAGCAGTAAAACACTTGCCTAACAAGCATAAGGCACTCAGTTCGATCCCCAGCAACCCCCCCCCCCAAAAAAAAAGAACAACAAAAAAAGACATAGACTGCTGGTATGGAAGAAGAAAGAAAACTCAACAATGTCCAGTATGTGACGAAAACATTTCATTCAAAAAGTTATTCATAGATTAAAAAAATCAATGGATGAAGAACAGTATTTCATACAGGAGGAATCTGGAAAAATGCAGAAATTGCTATCTTAATTTCAGACAAAGTGGATTTCAAGCCAAGATTGATCAGACATGATAAAGATAACTACATATTGGTTAAGGAAACAGTTCAATAGGAGAAGTTAACAATTATAAAAATATATGCACCAAGAACTGAAACACACCACTTCATAAAACAAATTATAGTGGACATGAAAAATCAGATGAACACCAATATAAATGCAATGGAGTATTTCAATGCCCATGGTTACAAAGGGACAGATCGACTAGGTAAATAATCAACAACAACAACAAAAAAAAATCAGAGCTGAACCAAACCTTCAAACAAATGGACTCAATATGTATTTATAGAGTATTCCATCCAACAACAAGACAGTACACATTCTTCTCAGCAACACATTGGCCTTTCTCCAAAACAGACCACATATTAGCCCACAGACCATGCATGAGTAAATGTAAAAGAACTCAAATTATCCCATGCATATTATCAGACTATAGTGCAGTGAGACTAAAAATAAGTAGCAAAAGACAACATGGAAATTATGCAAATACAGAGGAATTAAGTAAATGCCCTCTGGAATAATCAATAAATCATGTATGAAATTAAAGAAGAAATTTGATAGATTCTACAATCAAATGATAATGATAGTTTGACATACTGGAACACATGGGACTCAATGAAAGCAGTCCCAAGAGGGAAGTTTATGGCAGTGAATTCCCACACTAGAAAAACAGAACACACTCAAATTAATAACCTAATGATGTATCTCAAGGTTCTAGAAAAACAAGAACAAACAAAATTCAAAGCTAGTATGAGGTAGGAAATTATAATGATGAGGGCAGAAAATAATGAAATTGAGATTTTAAAAAGTATGAAAAATCAATGAATTGAAGAGTTGGTTCTTTGAAGAATTCAACAAAGTAGACAAACCCTTAGCAAACCTTATTTTAAAAAGGGAAGAAAAGACTCAAATCCATGGAATTAGAAATTAAAAAGGGAATGTCACAATGAATTCCGCTGAAATCCAGAATATTATTGGTAACTATTTTGAGAAGGTGCACTCTAATAAAATGGAAAACTCAGAAGAAAAAGACAAATTCCTACGTGCATATGAACTACCAAAGCTGAACCAAGATAGAATAAAAATTTTAAATAAGCTAATACCAGTCAGTGAAATTAAAGAAGGAATTTTAAAAAATTAAGGGAAGCTCAGGCCCTGACAAATTCACTGCCAAATTCTAAAATAACTTTGGAGAAAAACTAGCAACAATACTCCTGGAACCTTTATTTAAATCAAAAAGGAAGCTGTATTTCCAGAATCATTCCTGGAAGCAAGTATTACCCTGATTGCAAAAACAGAAAAAGGACTCAACCACAAAAAGAGAACTACAGACCAATCTCTTCAATGAGCATATACATAAAAATCTTTAAGAAAATACTGGCAAACAGAATGCAGTGAATTATCAAAAAGATTATACATCACGAATGAATAGGATTCATTCCAGGGATGCAGGGATGGCTCAACATACAGAAATAAATAAATGTAATTCATCACATAAATAGAAGCAAGGAAAAAAAAATGATCATCCCAATAGATGCAGAAAAAGTATTTGACACAATTCAGCATCCATTCATGGTAAAACACACTCAAGAAAATAAGAATAGAAGATCTTTATCTTAATCTGATAAAGGTCATCTATGACAGATCAATGACCAGCATCATACTTCATGGTGGGAAGCTGAAAGCTTTGCCTCTAAATTCAGGAACAAGATAAGGATGTCTATCTCCACTTTTGTTCAACATAGTTCTTGCAATACTAGCTAGGGCAATTAGAAAAGAGAAAGAAATAAAATGGTTATGAATAGGGAAAGTAGAAGTTGAATTATTATTTTCAGATGATGTGATCCTCTACACCAAAGACCATAAGAACTCCACTGAAAGACTTCTAGAAATAAAAACAAAATTCTGTAGTATAGCAGGACATAAAGTCAATACTGAAGTGGAAAGCAAGACCAGCCCACGGGCTGGTCTGCTCTCACCCCACTTGGTCGTGAGAGGGAGATGCAACCCAGATACAAAGAGCCAAATTTGAGTCTGATTGAATCCGCTTTATTAATAGCTGGTGATTGAGTGGGCCCTCATGTGCAAAAAAAACTTCTCGACGCCTTTCTGCAGTTTGACCAAAGCTTTTATACAGTAGGAAAGGTGGTTACATTTTACAATTGGAATTCCTTTGAGCGATACAACAAGTAATTGTTTATACCAGGTGTTGGCCTTCGTTTAAATTTATCTCTGTTTGTGTCTTTCTGCCTGAGTTTGGGAGGATGTGAAGTTGTGGACTCAAAGTAGATTTTATGGATGCTAGGCACTAGGGGGAGGCAAAAGGAATTATGTAACAGTAAGGCTTGGCGGGATTGCTTTGTGAGGGATCTTTGATATACAGAGGAGTGAAGGAGGCAAAAGGGTCAGGGCCTTGGTGCTGACTAGGAAAGGGAGAGTCCGAGGGTAAGGTGGAGATAGGAGAGTGTAACATTCTTCTTGCAATTTTGCAGATGTTTTGGTTACAATAAACAAAAGGCTCACAGACGGGGTTGTAAAGCTAGGCTGACCTCCATCGAGTTTGGAAGAAACAAATGAAGTGGGCTTTGCTTCTGATTAACCCTTCTCATTCCCCACTTCTCTTGGGCAGAATTAGCGTGGAATTAGGATGTCATTTCAAATACTCAGAATCAATAGTCTTCTTGTACACCAATAACCAACTCACCAAGAGGGAAATTAGGGAAATTTCAAAATAGCATCAAGAAAAATAAAATACTCAGGAGTTAAACTAACCAAGGAAGTGAAAGACCTCTATAATGAAAACTGTAGTGCCCTGGAAAAGGGAATCAAAGAGGATATTAGAAAACGGAAATATATCTCCTAGACTTGGCCACACTTCCAAAATTCTTATACAGATTTGATACAATCCCAATCAAATATTAATAACATTTCTTACAGAACTGGAGAAAGCAATCTTAAAATTTATATGGAACCAGAAGAGACCTAGAATAGCAAAAACAATTCTGGGCAACAAGGGTGAGGCAGGGGGCATTAAAATCCCAGAGCTCAAGTTACACTACAAAGCTACAGTCATAAAAACAGCATGGTATTGGCAAAAAACCCAGACTTGTGGATCACTGGAACAGAATAGAAGATACAGAAACAACTCCAGGCACACTCAATCATGTTATTTTGACAGAGAGGCCAGATGTCTTCACTGGAGGAAAGATAGACTATTTAGCAAATGGTGTGGAAAAAACTGGCCATCCACCTGCTGAAGGTTGAACCTAGAACCATATTTGTCACATACATTAAACTGAAACCAAAATGTAGTGAAGATCTCAATATTAGACCAGAAACATTTGCTGGAAGTCAAAATAGGTAAAACTTTCAAAGACACAGGAGTAGGCAAAGACTTTCTAAATGAAACTCTAGTTGTACAAGAAATAACACCAAGAATCAACAAACAGAGCCACATTAAATTTAAAAAGCTTTTGCACAGCAAGGAAAACAACCAACAAAGTGAAAAGAAAACCTACAAGATGGGAAAAAATTTTGCCAGCTACTTTTCAGATAAAGGACTAACATCAAGAATATACAAAGAACTCAAAAAACTTTGACTCCTCCAAATTTAATGACACAATAAAAAGGGCATCTGAAATGTATAAACACCACTCAAATGAGGAATTGTGAATGCCCAGTAAATACATGAAAAAATGCTCAACATCACTGGCCGTTCAAGAAATTCAAATTAAAACAACATTAAGTTTCTGTCTCACCCCAGAAAGAAGGGGTGATGTCTCACCTCATCAAGAAATTAACTAATAACAAATGATGATGAGGCTGCAGCAACAAAGGAGCACTTCTTCATTGTTGGTGCTATTGTAAAGTGATACAAGCACTATGGCAGTCGCTATGGAGATTCCTCAAAAAACTAAAAATATTAGTTCTATTTGACTCAGCTATTCACCTGCTTGGTATGTTCTCAAAAGAGTTTAAAATCTCATACCACCATGAAGTATGTATACTCATGTTTGTGCCAGCACAATTCATAATAGCTAAATGCTAGAAACAGATTATATGCCCATCAACACATGACTTGTTTAAGAAAATATGGTATTTATAGACACTGCAGTACTAGTCTACCATAAAGAAAGATACATTTGAGGCATATAGGAAAATGGATGCACCTTGAGACCACAATGTTAAGTGAATTGAATCAGATACACAAGCTCAAACATCACATGGTTTCCCTTATACGAAAAGGTTAATAGGAAAAAACAGAGAGGAGGAAAACAAGTTATTGTATTCTAAGTATGTTTCTCCTGTAAGTTTCTAGCTTCATTCCAATATGGTTTGAGAGATCACTTTACAGGATTTCCACATCTTTGGATATATTAAGATGTTTATTGTAGTTATGAACATGGTCTATTTTGAATGAAAATAATTTCCTTAAATAGGAAAATCTATGAAAACAAGACTAGCTCAGTGGGTTCCTAGATTTAGGACAGACTGTTTTGTTGGGGATAACAAAAATGATCTAAATTTGATTGGGCTCATTATTGTATAACTTTATCAATGTGCTAAAATCTTCCAAATCTTAAGCTGTAAATTGTGTCGTATGCAAACTTTAGTTCAACAAAGCTGCTATTTAAAAAAAAAAAAA
>QZML01000858.1:392384-404431 GCA_016801275.1 Hystrix brachyura | reverse complement strand
AAACTTTAGTTCAAAAAAGCTGCTATTTAAAAAAAAAAAAGGAGGAGTTATACATGCTTGTTCAGATGAGAAAATACATTAGGCAAAAACCCCTAAAAAATTATAAGTCCCCAAAGTTTCTTTTTGTCTATAAAGTACTGTACCTTTCCCCAAAATACAACAGAATTATATTATGTGCATTTTAAACTGATATGTGTGTGCGGGGTGGTCTGCCCTCAATTTGTGAAAATGTGCAAAACCTTTAAAGAATATCAACCTTTGAAGATCACGATTAGGAAGAAAGGAGTTTTTTACTTTAATTATATCTGGTTGTGCCAGTGTGTATAACGTATGTTTCATATATGCAACAGATGGTGGAATTATAGAATTTGTTTCCAAGAAACAAATATGAGTCTAATTTAAGTTTAAAAAATTTTATAGGTGATAAATTACTTGGCATATATAAAACCATACAAGGTGTGATCAAAATATAAGATGAATGTTTCAATTTAAAAAATTGTTACAGGAAAAGACACATTGCTCTAAATCCTCCTCAAAATATTCCCCCCTCACTATGAACACTCTTATCCCACCATTCTTGCCCTTTTGGAAGTAGTCCTGGAAGTCGTCTTTTATGAGTATCTGTACAAGGTATGATCAGTTATGGTTAATGCTGCTGTCCAGTGGCAACCACTTGAAAGACAGTCTCATAAAAACATTGCACTGTATCCTTACCCATCTTATTCACTAGATCTACTAACCTGAGGCTTCTAGCTCTTTCTCAGATCCAAAATGGCCAAGAAAGGTAAATGTTTTTAACCAATTCAGGACATCCAGACAGCCACAATAGCACAACTAAAGACGCAAAAGAGGATTTCCAAATCTACTACTCAACAAAGTGGCAAGAAAATGTTATAAGTGTATTCAAAGCCAGGTATAGTATTTTGATGGTAATTAATGGCAATGGGTATTTTACTGTCATAATTTTTTTTAATTTATGCATCCACAATATATTTCAATCACATCTTATTAAAAGGGTTATGGTACATGATTGCCCAACAACCTGGAATATGAAATAAATAGATTTCCAAAATCTCTATATTATTGGAAAGGCTTTATTTTACAATAAATTTACCAAAGATATGTTCAAATAATCATGAAAAATTACATTGAATATTTTCTTCAATAAATCAGTTTAAGCACATTATCAAATCATAGATGTATAAGATTTTAGTCATTCTAAAGACATGTCTATTGCCACACAAAGCAACTAATAGGAAATAATTTCCCTTGAGATAAATTTGCTTTAAGAAGAATACATTTTCACTAAATAGCATAATTTTCATACCATCTGTATTTTGAGACTTATTTAATATTTTTATACATTTTAAAATGTGAGTTTAAAGTATTTTCAACAGTTATGTCTAAATTTCTTCATGACTTGAAATGCAAGATTCCTTATTGCAACTACATTTTAACTTTGAAATAAATTGTAGAATGATTCGATTTATTGAAATGTACTTGATAACTAACTTTATTGAGTGGGGACTTAAAAGTTATAGTGCTCGAGGTCAACTATCAGGATACCATTTAATAATTATGCTGCCTTGGGTAAATGACTTAGACTCTGTGCCTCAATTTTCTCAGGTGTAAAATGGGGATTATAGTACATAACTTGTAGGCTAATTGCTGTAAGAATTAAATAATTGCATGTATGTAAAGTACTTGGAGTAATATATGACATCAAGTAAGCACTAAATGGGCTATCTACAGCTGTTGTGGTCTTTGCAAAAGTATGATATGTCCATGCTTCTATGGGGAGGGAAATTTAGTAAACAATGAATAAAATTGAATAAAAATTGTTTGTGAACATATATCTATGGCTATCATTCAAAAATTATATTGAATTAGGCATTGTTTTCCATCTAAGGTAGCCATAGGACAGAGGTGCTTAATTATGGGTGTATTAAATCAAGAGTTGAGAGAAAAAGGAATGTGTGTGTGTGTGTGTGTGTGTGTGTGTGTGTGTGTGTGTGTGTACATGTACGTGCATTTTGTTTTGTGGAGGGGATATAATGCATCAGCACTGGGGACATTTTTCTTTTATAGTACTGTAGTTAACTTAGAAATCTTGCAAATGAAGGATAAATAATCAAGAATATTAAACTTCAGGTCTAGACTCTCATTACTTTTAGTGAAATCTTTGCTTCAATCTTTCATCTACTGTTTTCTACATTTGGAAATAAACACAGCACCTCTCTTATAAAAGACTTTCCAATGCAAGCAAGCACAAAAAAGGGCAGTTCATTCTTCTTATACAGTATCTAAATTTTGCAGAAAGACATTTTAAGGGTACTTCTACCTCCCTTGCATAAAAAAATATCAAATTGGATAACTAAAATAATAAAAAATCTACATTGGTAGCAAACTGATTTAACAAGTCTTTTTCAGATACACTTTACTGGGGGTAAATGCTCCCTGTGTAAACTTCCCACAGTCTTGATAGCAAATTAAACCAGCAAAAGAGAGGTTAATAATACCTCTGAGATTGAAAGAGGAAATAACACATCAACATTAATGAAATTCCCACGGCTAGAACATCAGGAGATATTTTACAGATTCTCATTCCTTGAACCAATATAGAATTCTAGGGCAGAGTAAGAGCAATAGCTATAGTAGCAAAGCACTCTTATTCAATTGACATAATTTACAAACTCAATGAGCTTTCTCCTACATTCTGCACTCAGTATCATTAGCTATAAATGTAAACTGCTATCAAGCATCCATTATAGACCAACAGGTGAGACTGAAGTTGACTTTTATTGTATTTCTTTAATTATGACCCCATGACGAGAGTTGGCAGGTTACACAACTCCAAAGGGGATAATCCATACTGAGTTGTGGCCTATGTAAATTGCAACCTACAGAATAAATATACAACCCAAATGTGGCCCTTCAACATGATGGTCCTTCTCATGAATGTTTAAGCATCTACTTAGCAGATGCTCTATTTGGCTCATGTTTCTTAGTTTTAGCGATAACATCAGACAGCCTTGCCAGTTTGTGGATTACTTCTACTGTTTCTTTCAGATCAATAATCTCACCAGTTTTCTAGAAGCCAAACAGGGAATAGCACCAGAATGCTAACACTATCGGTGAGCATTGATAACTCAAGAAATAAATACAAGAAGTACCTTAAAGAGTTAACATGTATAATTGCTTTTCACTAGTGGAATATGTTCTATGGTGTTGTATAGTAGAAGGGATCTTAAGACAATTTCTACTTTACTTGTTATCAAAATGTTTCACAAACAGTGGTTGAAGGAGTTCAACAAGTAATCTAGACCAAGTTCCTGCAACCATTTAACTACATTTATATATGTTTCACTATGTCATATAATTAAGTCAAAATGTGCCAGATTGGTGAAGATGGGCAAAATCAGATGAAAATGGACTTAGGATGTATATGCAACTGAAAAGACAATAAATTGGGTTCCTAATACACACTGCACCATAAACTGTGAAGGAAAAATTTTAAAAGTCAATTTATCCTTTAACCCTTTGGAATTGTAAAATCAATTTTTTTTCCAATTCATCTCAGTTGTCTTACACTTTGAGAAATATGCAAGTCTTCCAGTAGAGACACAAAAGTATATGTGCATGTCATCTTATCCACTCTGTAAGCAAGTTCCACACTGCCAAATTTCTTTAGCTATGGACAGGAACAATCTAGGCCTAGTCATGATCAATAATGAAAAAAGTCATCACTTTCAACTGCTACCAAATTAAGCAGTCTTGGTAGCATTTACAAAAATAGATCAAGAATGTGAGTTACTTGGTTTCCCAAATGCTCATTCTGTCTCTACCCAGCCTTGAGTGAACTAGGCTTCTTGACTTTTCTTATGTATCTCTTAGATCTCCTATTTAATAAAAATGTGAAAAATTTCTTCCCTTGAAGTCTTAGATACAGCAGGCAGAAAGAGATACAGCAGGCAGTGATGCTATTGATTTGTACCTGTGGTAACATATGAGACGTGGAAGACAGATTTTGAAGTACCCACCTTGTGATCCCTGCCTCCAGGAATTCACAACTTTATACAATGTACTTTTATTTTGTGTAGATGGGGTCACTGGCTTGTGTATGGAAAATTGAATATGCAAAGGTAGCTCTATTTTTTGTGTGTGTGTGTGTGGTGCTGGGGATTGAACTCAGGGCCTTGTGCTTGCAAGGCAAGCACTCTAATCACTGAGCTAAATCCCCAGCCCCTGAATATGCAAAGGTGATGGAATGTCACTTTTATAAGTTGCATTAAATAAAACCCCATATTGTTAGTATGTTTTCTCTTTCTTGCTGTCTTTGAAGAAGCAGTCTATGAGGTAAGTGGTTTTTAAACAGAAGATCATGTAGCATGGTTCTGTAGGTGGCCACTAGGAACTGAGAAAAATCTTCGGAAGCAAAGCAACCCTTAGACTTCAAGCTTGGAAGCAGATCTTGCCTTAGTGAGACTGAAAGCCTGCTTGACACCTAGATTGCTGGGTGGCAGGACTCCAAAGCAGAGACTCCAGATAAGTTGTGCCGAAACTTGTGGGCTACAGACCTTATGAACTAATAAATGTGTTTCATTTTAAGCCAGGGCTCCTGAAAGATAATAGAATACACCAGTGGTACATGATTCAGTTAATATGATATTCTGGTCTCATCAGTAAATTATTCCAAATAATAACTCCTTTGAACACCCCGAGATTGTTTAGCATGGGGACTAGCTAATGTGAACATTTCAGTGAAGCTTCCTCTCAAAGCTAAGTTGATTAATAATTTAATCAGGACTTTATGTAGGGCTGGATGAAAGAGTGTGAATAAAGGAGCAGCACCCTGATTCTTCGATGTTTTGTTGGGCTTCTTTTCCTCCTCATGCTCTTATCTTTTGCCTGTACACTCTCTGTGGGGGAAAAAAAAAGAGTGATTCCAGTTACTCAATATCAGCCCTCTGTTTTTGTCTTTATCATCTTTTTTTTTTTTCTTTTTTTTTTTTTTCTGTCTCTACTCAATTCCAGCTTTATTCTCTAACTTCAATGTTCCCTCAAAGTAGGAAAGTAAATATTGGAATGGGTATATTCTGACTTTCAAGTCATAAGAAAGGAAGAAAGTAATTATTTATTTCTCTTTCTAGGCATTTACCTGCTTCAACTTCTAACCCTGCTTTGCTGTTCTATATGCAAGATTTTTGATCTTTTTAAGAGAGTATTAACCAGACATGGTGGCCCACGCCTATAATCCCAGGACTAGGGAGGCTGAGGCAGGAAGATTGCCACAAGTTTGAGGCCTGCTTTGGCTACACAGTGAGTTCAAGGCCAGCCTGAACTATACACCAAGACCCTGTCTGCAAAAATAAATAAATAAAGAAAGAAAGAAAGAAAGAAAGAAAGAAAGAAAGAAAGAAAGAAAGAAAGAAAGAAAGAAAGAAAGAAAGAAAGAAAGAAAGAAAGAAAGAAAGAAAGAAAGAAAGAAAGAAAGAAAGAAAGAAAGAAAGAAAGAAAAAAGAAAAAAGAGAGAGAGAGAAAGAGAGAGAGAGTATTCAAGAAAAACTGAATTTGCCCAAGTGTTTGAAAAGCCCTCAGGCTCGGTGTTTCAACTGTCCCATAACTAAAGGCTTCTATTACAACATCTACATAACAAGAGTTCCAGAAAGTGAGACTTAATGAGTAAATAGCATTTCTTTGTAGGACAGTTAACCAGCTTTTTAATACAGTAAAACATAGTAAAATCCTTTTGCTGCATTATAAAACATAGCATAAGACATATAAGACCGTTATATTGAGTTTTTTTCATTATTTTGTGGAATTAATTAACAAAGTTGTCTAGTCCTCTGAGATTGTACCTAACACTGTACCTGAGACTATACTAAGAATTAGGCCAGTCGAATACTGAGGAGAAATTTAAATGTTTCTAAATTAAATTTATTATTAAATGTCTAATTTGAATCTCAAATTCACAATCCTCTTTTTACTTCTAGCCACCCAAACTCCCTTACTGAAAGAAAAGCATTCACAAAGACTTTTTTCAATCTCATGAGCATAATATATCTTCCTTAAAGAGATTTCCATTGAGACAAAGCATAGTTTTACATACATCAATAAAAACTAGAGACATGACTATAATATATCCCAATTGTTACTGCACACCTTTCAAAGCACCAAACATATTTTGAGGATAACTCAATGCATCCTGAGTTGAAAATGACATAAGAAACTTAGCTGGATATTATAAACAATATTCCTCATATACTACTGTTTGTAAGGCATTGAGAATCATGTGAAAAAATAATTCTGATGATAGTTCTACTTTTGAAATTAAACATTTTAGTAAAATGGTACAGCTTATATTGAACACAGTTTGGCAGTTTCTCAAAATACTAAATATAAAATTACCATATGACCTGAAAATCCTATTTCTAGATATATACCCAAGAACACTGAAAATGTATGTTCACACAAATTTATATATTAATCTTCATAAAAGCCTTATTTGAAGTAGGGAAAGAGCTATAAAACATGGCACATAACACTAATGCCAAAGTGCTTTGGTGCCCTAACACGAACCCTAATCCTAACCCTGAAGCCAATTTTCTTGTGCCCTGCCCCTAAATTTAATCCTAACTCTAATATTTGGTGTGTCCTAAACATAAGCCTAAAGCCAATGTATGGTGGCACCATAAATTTAACCCTTACTCTCGCCCTTAACACTTAACATTAGCTTAACCATGAAGACAAAATGTAGGTGTGCCCTACTCCTAACTGTAGACCTAACAGTAATGTAAAGCTGGCTCTAAATTTTGGTTATCCTAACTCTAAAGCTAGAGCCAAAATATTTTGGTGCCCTAAGCGTCACCCTAACACTTTAACTAACCCTAAATGTAACTCATACCCTTACTCTGAAAAAAAAAAAGTGTGCCCTAACCCTACCCCTAAAAATCTATGTACCCCAACCCTAACTCTATGTTTTCAGTTGCCCTAATTCTATTTTGTTGCACTACTCTTAACCCTAATCCTCACACTAAACCTAACCAGAACACACTAACCCTAAACCTGAAGCCAAATTTTGCTGTGTCCTACAGCTAACCCTTTCTCTAAGTCTACGATTTGCTGTGTTTTAAACATAACACCAAAACCAAAGTATTTTGTTGCCCTAAATTTAATCTTAACCCTCATGCTAACACTAACCCTAACCCTAACCCTAACCTTGAAGACAAAATATTATTGTGCTTAATCCCTAACCCAAACCTAATGCTGATGTAATTCTAGCTCTAAATTTTGGTGTTCACTAACCCTAAAGCTAGAGCCAAAGTACTTTGGTGCCCTAAGCCTCAACCTAACACTCAAACTAACCCTAAATGTAGCCCTAACATTTACCGTAAAGCCAAAATATTGGTGTGCCCTGAACCTATCCCTAAAAATCAACCTGGTCCTAACCCTAAGTTTTCAGTTACCCTAACCTGAAAGCTGAAACCAAACTGTTTTGGTGTCCTAACCAGAACCCTAACCCTCACACTCACCCTAACCTTACCCCTAAACATGAAGCCAAAGGTTGTTGTGCGTACCCCTAACCCTAAAATTTTCTGTGCCCTAAGCATAACACTAAAGCCAAAGTAACTTGATGCCCTAAATTTAACTCTAACCCTCGTGCTAACACTAAACCTAACCCTAAAGAGAAAGTATTGGTGTGCCCCAACCCTAACAATAAACCTAGCATAACTCTAGCTCTAAGTTTTGTTGTGCCCTAACCCTAACACTAGAGTCAAAGTATTTTAGTCGCATAAACCTGAACCGTAACCCTCACACTAACCTTAACCCTAACCCCAAACCTGAAGCCAGTTTTAATGTGCCCTACTTCTAACCATAACCTTGACTCAACGATTTGCTGTGTCCAAAATATAATACTAAAGTCAAAGTATTTTGGTGCTCTAAACTTAACCCTAACCCTCACCATAACACTAACCACAAACCTAAAGACAAAGTATTGCCTTATCACTAACACTATCTCTTACACTAATGTAATGCTAACTCTAAGCTTTGCTGTGCCCTGACCCTAACACTAGAGTGAAAGTATTTTTGTGCCCTATGCCTAACCCTAGCACTCAAACTAACCCTAAACCTAACCCTAACACTAACTCTGAAGCAAAAATGTTTGTGCACCCTAACCCTACCCCTAAAAATCAAGCTGGCCCTAACCCTAACCCCAAGGTTAGGGTTCCCTGACCTGAAAACTAAAGCTAAACTCTTATGATGCCCTAAACTGAGCCCTAAGCCTCACAAACACTGAAACTAACCCTAACCCTAAACCTAACCCTAACCCTAACCCTAACCCTGAAGCCAAATTTTGTTGTGCTGTACCCCAACTCTAATTCTAACACTAAGATTTGGTGTGCACTAAACATACCACTGAAGGCAAAGTATTTTCTTGCCCTAAATGTAACTAGAAAACTTAGTGTTAGGGGCAGGTTGATTTTTAGAAGTAAGGTTACAGCACACCAATACTTTTGCTAAATTGTTCCGGTTAGGGTTAATTTTAGTGTCAATTTGAGTATTACAGTTAGGTTTAGGGCACCCAAATACTTTGACCCTAGGGTTTGGGTTAGAGCACAGCAAAATTTAGATTTAAGTTAGTTTTGGGTTTAGGGTTAGGGTAGGGCATACCAATACTTTGTTTTCAGGGTTAGGGTTATTGTTAGTGTTATGGTAAGGATTAGGGTTAAATTTAAGGCACCAAAATACTTTTCCTTTAGTATTATGTTTAGGGCACATAAAATTTTAGGTTCAGCATTAGGGGTAGGGGTAGGGCACAGCAAAATTTGGCTTCAGGGGTAGGGTGAGGTCAAGGGTTAATGTGAGGGTTAGGTTTCAATTTAGGGCACCAAAGTAGTTTGTCTCTAGTGTTAAGGTTAGGGCACTCAAAAATTTAGAATTAAAATTAGGGACTGGTTGGTTTTTAGAAGTAAGGTTAGAGCACACTATTACTTTGGGTTCATGATTAAGGTCAGGGTTAGGATCAAGATTCTTTTGAATGTTAGGTTTAGGCTAGCGCACCAAAATACTTCGGTTCTAGTGTTAGGGTTAGAATACACCAAAATTTAGAAATACGTAAGTGTTAGGTTTAGGGCTAGGGTAGCACACACCAATGCTTTGTCTTCAGGTTTAGATTTAGGGTTAGTGCTATGGTGAGGGTTAGGGTTAAATTTAGGGCACCATAATACTTTGCTTTTAGTATTATGTTTAGGGTACACCAAACCTTAGCATTAGGGTTAATGTTAGGGGTAGGGCACAACAGTATTTGGCCTCCATGTTAGGGTTAGGTTACGGGTTAGTGTGAGGGCTACTGTTTGGCTTAGGGCACCAAAATATTTTGGCTTTAGTTTTGGGGTTAGGGCATCCGAAAACTTAGAGTTAGTGTTAGGTGCCAGTTGCTTTTTAGTGTTAGGGTTAGGACACACCAATAGTTTGGCTAAAGTTTTAATTTTAAGGTTAGGTTTAGGGTTAGTTTAAGCATTAGGTTTAGGCATAGTGCACCAAAATATTTCAACTCTAGTGTTAGGATTAGTGCACATGAAATCTTAGAGCTAGCATCACATTAATGTTTGGTTTATGGTTAGGGATAAGTCACACCAATACTTTATCTTTAAGGTTAGGGTTAGGTTTAGTTTTAGGGTGAGGGTTAGGGTTAATTTTCCGACACCAAAATACTTTCACTTGAGCCTTGGATTTAGCTCAGTGTTTACAGTGCTTGCCTTGCAAGCACAAGGCCCCGAGTTCAATTTCTAGAACCAAAAACAAACAAACGATCAAACAAAAAATACTTTCATTTTAGTGTTATTTTTAGGGCACATCAAATCTTAGAGTTGGGTTAGGTTTACGGGTAGGGAACAGCAAAGTTTGGCTTTAGGATAGGGTTAGGTTTAGGGTTAGTTGGAGTTTTAGGGTTCAGTTTAGGGCACTGAAAT
This sequence comes from Hystrix brachyura, assembly GCA_016801275.1. NCBI lineage: Eukaryota > Metazoa > Chordata > Mammalia > Rodentia > Hystricidae > Hystrix > Hystrix brachyura. Next base: position 394,457 of record QZML01000858.1, on the reverse strand, counting down.
ACTTTTGCTTTAGTGTTAGAGTTAGGGCCCTTGAAAACTTTGAGTTAGGGTTAGGGGCAGGTTATTTTTTAGGGGTAAGGTTAGGGCACACCCATACTTTGGCTTCAGTGTTAGGGTTAGGTTTACTGTTAGAATGTGGGTTAGGATTAAATTTAGGGCACCAAAACACTCTGGCTTTAGTGTTATGTTTAAGGCACACCATATCTTAAAGTTAGCTTAGGGTTAGGGGTAGAGCACAACAAAATTTGGCTTCTGTGTTAGGGTTAGTGTTAGGGTTAGGGTTCGTGTTAGGGCACCAAAACACTTTGGCTTTTGTGTTCGGGTTAGGGCACCTGAAACCTTAGGGGTAGAGTTAGGGACCGTGATTTTTAGGGGTAGCATTAGGACACACCAATATCACTTCAGGTTTAGTTTCATGGTACCTTTAGGGGTAGTTTGAATATTAGGTTTAGGGTTAGGGCACCAAAATATTTTGGCTCTGGTGTTAGGGTTAGGGCACACCAAAACTTAGAGTTAGCATTATATCGGGGTTGTTCTGGGTCACCAAAATCTTAATAGTTTCAGCAGTGCCTTATGGTTCAGCCCAAAACTTCCTCTAAGTCTCAAGGCAAACTCAACTCTGAGAATTTGTAAAAATAAAATAGTTAAACACTTCCAACATATAACAGCAGCGGTTAATATTCTCATTCAAAAATGGAAGAATAGAAAATGAGATAGAAATCATATCAAACCAAGAGCAAAACCCTAAACCTCTTTAGAAGGGAGGGACTGGGGGACAAAAATACACCTTTCACATTGATGACCACAGTGACTTGTCTCTTCCAACCAGGTCCCACCTCCACACAAAAGACATTTAAAGGATAATTTAGATCTAAACCATAACACACACACACACACACACACACACACACACACACACACTTCCTAATTTTCTGACCAAATGGAATTAGGTGTTTCATCTTTATTTCCCCATACCATCTTCCATACAAGAAGATAAATTTGGGCAAAGTAAAGACATTTTGAGTAACAGAGTTTCTAATTATTATGCATGAAGTAGTAATTTACTACCGGAAATTTTCAGGGGGAATCATTTCCACTTAATGAAAGCTTCATTACTTCATGATTCTTTCAAGCTCTGAGGGCTATATAATTATCAGGCTTGTTTTGTTTTGTTTTGTTTTGTTTGTTTTTTTACTACATTCAATATACATATTCCATGGTAAAATGTCTTTAGCATGAAGAAATATTAGCAGTAGTAATGTACTATTGCTACATTAGTAATAGTTCAGCATTCCTCTGATGTCATGATCAATATCGAGATCCCTGGGACTCTCTGGTTTTCTGATATTTTCCTTTTTTTCTATTGAGATCCTTTACTTTACATGAGAAGTACCTTTGTTTCATAATTGGCCTTTTTCATAAAAGTCTAATTTTCAAAATAATAGTAACATCTTCTTTACTACGAGTATGTAACTCTTTACCTTTTCTATGACTATCTTAACTTATACAAACATAATATAAATGCCATAAACTGCAGAACAATAGTTACATCAGGATTATGACATTCATCCACTGGCAAGAGCTAGATTATAATATCTTGTAGTCTCTCATATAAATTCCTAAGCATGTTCTAAGAAGTCACTTTATGAGTAAAGAGACATGTTCTTAGATGGGTGTACTGAATACTAATTTTATTTGTTCCATATTTATTATTAGGTTTAAGGAAATTGCAATAAAATTATCAAAAATAAATTTTGTTAATGTAATAGAATTCTTATAAAAGCTTTCATCAATAGTAAACAGAAGATCAAAAATAATGTTATAGAGAAATCCAGCTATCATTGAATTATATTTAATTATATTAATATTTAAAATGGTATCATAATAGTATAAGACTAACCAAGTAAACAGAACAAAATAAGTAACATAAAACAAACTGTTGATCCCATAAACAGTATATGATAGAAGTGCAATAATAAATTATTAGAGAATCAAGGAATTATTTTTAAAACTCTGCTAGGAATATTGATTATCTTTTTTTCTTTTTTTTTTTTTTGGTACGGGGAATAGAAC
>QZML01000858.1:353373-386979 GCA_016801275.1 Hystrix brachyura | reverse complement strand
CTGGGGATCGAACTCAGGACCTCGTACTTGCGGGGCAAGCACTGTAACCACTGAGCTAAATCCCCAGCCTCTGAACTTCACTTTTAAAGATAACAATACATGCTTCCTAAGCCTCTGAGAGCTTTGCCACAAAAAAAAACATTTTAAGTTTCCACTGCAGGACCATAAATTTCACTTGTTTGGCAGATATCCTTTGCAAATAACTATACTTTTAAATTTAAAATCTATAATATGTACTGTTCATAAGCCTTCATGTATGTCTCCTTTGTAAGTTCTAGGATTAGGCTGTCACCCTTACAGTTCAATTCGGGAGAGAATTATTGAACGTACACTAAATGCCAGTTGCTGGATTAAGTGTTTGGGAGTTGAAGATAAATAAAGTAATGTCCTTGCAGTTGAAGAACCCTCTAGGATTTAGGTGCTCATTTTATCTGTCTTTGCACTGAAGAAAAAAGAAAAATATTGATGATTATCACTTGAATTATAGGTTTACATTTTGATAAATGGCATGTAAGGTTGTTCTTTATTTGTTAATGTGTAAGAAAATGAAAAATATCTACTCTTTTTGCTTTTCATTTATCTACTATGTATACAATGAACATCAGAAAAACAAGGCACCCACTAACATTATATTTTAAATTCTCTTAGTATTTCTCCTGTATTTTTATTGCTTTTATTAAGTGTCTTGACATGTTCATGTGAGTAAAATATAGTCCAACATTCAAGTTGCTCTTAGTCAAGTCTACTAAAAAAAAGTCATTTGAGAAAGCATAAAAATATAAAGGAAAATGCTAGAAGCAAATTCATTTCGGATTTACGTTTGAGTGTTCTTTTTTTTTTCTCTTTTATTAAAACTGCATGCAATCAAGCATTTGAGGAATATTATATTGATATTGTTTTTTCAATAGATACAAAAGTGGAACACATAGAGTGACCACAGTTGCTGACGTGGGACTAGAAAATCCTCTAAGGAATAAAAATGTTCATTTATATATACAGTGGCAGACCAAACCATAAAAGCACCTCGTTAGATCCATTTTCTTGGTATGAGGAATCCAAATTGTTATAGCACAGGGCTACTTGGGACAGCTTTTTGGTATCATCTCAACCTCAGACTTCGGGACTTATTAATGTGGAACTATTCCAGATGTCTTCTGTTACAGACCAGGGAATAGGGTCCCCAGTGCTTCAATTCCTGACACTTCCCAACACTGAAGAATTCCACTATCATATGGAGTCTAAAAATGCAAACTTCATGTGACAGCAGATAAATTATTAACTTCTCCATGCCTGTTTTGCTACATGCTTGATGATGATAGTATTTACTTTGCCGGTTTACTATGAGATTTCTAAACTTGGTACATACAATGTGTTTAGACAAATACAGGCGACATAGGAAATATTGATTGGTTTCATCAGCAACCTTTCTTACTAGTTAAATAAAATGCTGTCTGGATTTATGATCAAGATTTTTTATTTGGCTTTAATTTTTAGGAAGATATTGAGTACTTTCACCTTGGAATCAGACTATATTAGATGTTAAGAAACAGAAAAATGAAAAAACTGAGGCATTTAAATGAGTGACTGGCACCCATGTACCTTTTGTTCTCATGTAAGCTGCTTTCAGAAATTGAGGAGTCATTTCCCAAACAGTTCTGAAAGGGTAGGTTTCATTCCCCCATTTTCTTCCTTTTACTATTTTTTATTATTTTTGTTTACCTTTAGGGAAGTCATGTCCAATGTGGATTTGCCCCCCCCATAGATAGAGTTTGAAAAAATTTACAATCTATTAAGAAGATCAATGTCTTCACTATTCCCTCTCAGTGAATATTTGCAGGTAGATACTACCTAAGCCTTTAAAGAACTTGCATTGTGCTTATATTTACATGGATGACTTTTTATACCTCTTCTGACTGAATGGATAAGAGCTTTTTTAAAAAAAGCAGTATACACAAGTTAAATGTTAAAAGTATTTGTACCACATGTATGGCTTTCGGTTACACTACCTTTTCCTTAGATTTGGGAGATGCAGTTGTTTTGTTTACTTTCAATTTGGGGTTTTTCCTTTTGTATTCTCCACTGTAGTTACTTTACCAATAACTCTTCTCTTAATAAGGGAAAATAATTTGATACGTTCACATTGTTTGATCATAATCAGAATCTTGGAACTGTTTCATATTTCTATCTGTTATTTTTTGATGAAATTAATTAATTGTCTTTCAATGTAAACATTCTAATCCACCCTTTCATCTTTCAAAATATAAGCAAATTCTTTCTTGTTCTTAAACTACTTCATAAGCTTGCCATAAATATCTGTCAAATTCTATAAGTTTTCCTTAAATTTTGGCTTAGAATAAGGAAAATTCTATTTGGAATCCAAATTAAATTTTTTCCCAAAGATAAAACTGGCCAATGTGATTCAATGAGAGCACATTCAAGTACATTCTCTTACTGCACATGGAACAAGCAGCACTTTCCTTGCTTGTGACAAGGGAAGGATATGTCGATGTAAAGTTACGGAGATAAATGATTATCTCTTTCTTTTGTTTTCTTAAATAAAATCAGTTTGTGGTCTACCAAAACAAAATTAAAACTACCTTTTACCTATATTTAGATGGGAATATCTGGCTTGAATATATTAAACACCAATCTAAAAGCATCTAATGATAACAAATTTTTTTTTCAGTTTCTTTGTTATTGTCAATACTATTTCCAACAAACAACATTCTCTTCCATAATATTTGAGTTTTTACGTATTCGAAATGGGAAAGTGTGACACAATTCCGTTCTCTTGGGTGCCTTGCTCAGAACTCATTTGAGGTGTGACCTGCTTAAATTGCCAGGAAGTATTAATGTTTTTGTAAAATCTTTAAAATAGAGATCCAGAGTGAAAGAACAATGCACCAGAATTAGATCTTTTTACTCTATAGAAAAAAAAAAATACATATATATATATATATGAGAGGAGTTGTATTTTCTTTCATAGAAATGTTTTCACAACTTTCACCTTTTATCAGATCTTAATAGGCAAATCTTACCTTTGAAATTACCATTTTATGTAAAAACAGTTGTATGTAAATTGTGCATCTTGAATCCTAGAATTCTGGCTGGAAGCAACCAGATTTAAAGTTTGTGAACATTTAAAGCCAAGTATAAAATCTCTCTCTTCAGATACAAAGACTAATGTGAACTCTTAGGTGAATAAAGGAATGACTATAGAAACAGTTTGGGTAGATTTGTAAATTAAATTATTATATGATGTTAAAAAGAGATTTTTAGAGTTTACTTACATTTTAAAAATAAAAGAATGATGCTGGAATGAAGAAAAGAGTAACTGCTCTTAACTGAGATATACTTTTTAATTATTAAATTTCTTTGATTTCCATGACAATGTAAGGACAAAGAACATCCTCAGCATTATATCATCAAAAATTAATTTAGATATGATAAAACAAATGAGAATTTTCAAGACATTCAATATTTGATTGTGTTTTTGTTCTCTGGTTTTCTGCTATTTCTTTTGTGTAAACCATAATGGTCTATACATTCCTAATGCCTTCTTACTTAGCTATATTTCATCCTCTAAGGTCTCAACTGAAATAATACTTCTTCTAGGAGCCTTTCATGGCACTACAAGTTAAGGTTATATGTCTTCTATTGCTTTCATGACACCTTTGGCTTCTGTAGTGTATTGCCTATTACATTGCATATCACATTGTATTGAAATTGTTTGCACATCTTCCTTCCTCACTAACTGTGAACTCCTTTCCCTCAAAAATAATAACCACTAGTTTTTGAGTATATACTATAGGCAAGACACTATTGTATGCATGTTACATTTTACATTATGTGTACATCATACCAATGGTAGTTCATATATCTGTTTTGCAGATGGGCAAACTGAAAGGCAGAAATATCTTGCTTAAAACTACAAAGCCAGTTAGGAATAGAGACAGAACTTGAATCCGACTCTACAGTCTAAGCTCTTAACCACTACTTTGTATTGTCTGCTAATAGCAGAGATCACGTCTAGCCATTTCACTCTTGTTCTCAGAGACTGAAACTGTGCCTTGTAGATAGAAATTACAAAATGACGCATTAGTGTAATATGTTAATCTGCTCATGAAGAAAGGCACTAATTATTATGCAGATGGCTTGATTCTGTTATATGGTAACAGGAACATGAGTGGCTCTTGATTGAAACTCTTGTGAAATTAAAATTAATGCATCTAATGTTTAAATTTTAAATTTAGCCATGGGTACCTGTCCAACTCACATCTACAAATGAACAGTATCTTCATAAATCTCTATGTTTTGTTTTTCCAATTCAATACATGTATTCAGGGCATCGAGACAAACAAAATCTAGAGTGTGTGAATGTGGATTAAGGGTGTGTGAATAGGGATTAAGGGTGTATGAATAGGGATTAAGTGTGAAATATTTGGATTAGTCTGTTGATTAGTTTAGCATAGTTCTGATTGTGGGTAATGGGAGGACACACCCTGTATGTGGGTGGAACCAATCAATCGACTGGTTGCTTGCTACCTCCTACCTATCCTGCCATGGACTGTTTCTCTTCTGCAATGCCCTTCTGCCAGGTCACCTTGCCTTGGAGCCAGCAGACTATGCACTGAAATGTCTACAAACTGTGAACCAAAGTAAACCTTTTGTTCTTTAACTTTGTGTATTTAATTTTGTCTCAACAGTGAGAAAATAACTAAGACAAACATCTACCCTAAATTTTTCCAGCAACTGCAATTTCATCCAGAAAAGCCAATTTTTAGGAAAACCTGGTAAACTGGAAGCAACATAAACTCACATATGTAAACACATTGATTTAAAATAGACATGCTGCACTTGTGAATGTAATTTTTAGAAAATGCGAAAATTTATATATGGTGCTTAACATTTTTCGTAGGTTTTAAAAAGCTGGTTGGTTCATGAATACTGTTTAAATTCACTCTGCATGAGTTATTATCAGTTCCAATGTGTGGCAACATTGCCTAGAATATTGGATGGCTCATGATAATGCTCCAGAGAAACCAGATCATCTAGAGGAATATGTCATTGGATGGCATCCAGAGAAGGGATCAGAGGATCCCTTGAGTTTTCTTCACTTAAAAGTTTTCTGCTTTACTTAAACAAAGCTATCAGTAATGTTGGTAGTATGTCAACATAATTTAATTTAGAATCATATGAGCTATTGCCCTGAAATTATTAAGCAGTCTAACAAAAAACAGTAGAAATGATCAGACAGTGTAACTTCCAAGGGCCCTGAGGCTTTTGTGACCTTATGAATGCAAGTTATGTGTGAAAATTTTCTCCAAGGATGTCCTATAAAGAGTGTCTGATTACTACTAAGCCTCGGACTGAGATTGACATTCACATTAAGAAAATAAGTAATTTATCACCTTAGAAAAATTTTATATAAAAGTTCATGTTGTGTTTTCTTTCTTCTTCATTATATCAACATGAAAACTGCTATTCAACAAGGTTCTCTTGGTATAAAATTGTCTTTAGGGCTGGGGATTTAGTTCAGTGGCTAGAGTGCTTGCCTAGCAAACACAAGGCCCTGAGTTCAATCCCCAGTACCAAAAACAAAAAACCAAAAAAATAAAAAAAATTAAAAAAAAATAAAAAAAATAAAATTGTCTTTATAGGGGATGGGGATTTTGCTCAGTTGTTAGAGTGCTTGCCTTGCAAGCACAAGGCCCTGAGTTCGATCCCCAGCACACACACACATACAAAATTGTCTATATAAAGTCAATACAGATGAGTCATGATATAGTAAATAGTCACATACAGGGATATAAAAATATTTTGTCTTGCTTGTCCCTGATTTTCTGGAGATATATATATATATATATATATATATGTGTGTGTGTGTGTGTGTGTGTGTGTGTATGCATTAAATTGTCAAGAAACATGATTTTTACAATTTTTTATTCAATTATACTTTGTAAATTGCAGATTATCACATGCACTGAAGTAAGAAATATGTAGAAGCAGTGATTTACAGATTGTTCCAAGGATGGCTGAAAAGTAATTCATTATTTTCATATTTCAATCCATTCAGTTATATCTACAATATATCTTCTAAGAAATGTCACTGAACTGAATAAGATAACAAAATAGACCCATTCTGTTTTCCCTACCTTCTTCTTACAGTTTTAATAGCCTTGAGGAATGCAATGACCAGCTTTTGTTTTTCTAAGTTTTGTCCATGCCAGATACCACTGTGTATTTGGGTATTAAATTAAAATTGTTAAAAAACAGTGAGGAAAAACAATAATTCTGAGATATGCATATGAAGAGCTCATTATCACTTGGTGAAAACCGCTATGTGTAGTTTGGGAGAGGGTTTATACTTCCCTCTCCCAAACTTGTTAATTTTGTAAGATAGCAATTGAAAAATACAGATTTTTTCCTTGAAGATATTATTATTCTAAATCCTATAAACTGGAGGTTTCTGAATAATGTCCTTTGTCTTCTAAGGAACTTTCAAACAGTTTTCTTGTGTTCTGGGCTTCAATGAAGGCAGTTAAAATGCAAATGTACGTAATTTTTTGTGTATTAGATTATATATATGTATATATATATGGTAAATATACTTAATTTGCTGTCATTTATTGCTAAATGATAATATTAAGAAAATCGATGGAGACCATAGATTATATATTGCTTTTCCATTCCATCGCAAGTTGAATCTAAAAAGAGAACTGCATTTTAATCTCTTAACACTTTAACCTAATTCCTTGCAGACTGGAATTTCAGATAAGTGATATAAGTGATGTTAGATGCTGATCTGATGCTACTACGTCATTCTATAAAGGATGTCAGAACAACCCACGTGAGAGTACCAATGGATCAGAAGAAACTGTCATTTAAAAGGTTTTCATATGTTCTCCTGTACTTCTTCATAACAACTCAATAGTATTTGATTGATAGGCTAGTTTTTACTGTCACAAATGTACTTAACAGATACATGAAGAAGCTATGTACTTTGGCTCAAAAAAATAATAGTGAATATATTTGAATATGGATGATTGAGAACTATTGGGAAAAGCAATTGTAACTTAAGATATTTCATGCTATGAAATTAAGTTTTTGGAAGATTGGGAGGGGAGGTATAAATATCTAACCTACCTATAATTCATTAAGATATGACTGAATACCCTGGTGGGTAAAGTAATATTTCAAATTAATGATAGGCTCTGTTGGAAAACTTCAGAATATGGGTTGGCTAATAAATTTCTACATAAAGAGATCTTAGGGTATCAATCAATAAATTTATTAGATTTTGCCTCTTTATAAGTCACCTACACGATTTGTAAATCTCTTTGACTATTTCAGGCAAAGGTATATTAGTTACTTATTAAGAAATTAAAGCCACAGCTAATTTATTGTGGTTAAACAACAGTATAGAAATAAATCAAGGAGGCCCTCACAAGCCAAACTGAAGTTTTCGTAGCCTTGAGGTGGCACCTTAAAGGTTTTAAAAGGAGCATTACAATGGACGTATAATGCCCACATTTATTTTTTAGGAGTGTGTCTACTGGTGAAGTATTTATTTTAATTTTCTGAATTTTATTAAATTATACAGTGTATACTTAACAGGAAAATAAAATAAAATATTAAATGTTTAACATATAATGTGTGTTTTGAATGAACATCACCATATTCAACATCAACTGTTTACTTGCTTACAACATCTAAAAAAGAACAACAAATTCCTATGTGAATTACAATGAAAATACAAATGAAACTCTACAACAAAAATAATCTTTACTTCAATAATCACACCTACAAAGGAAGCAGAATGTATTTTACAAGGGGAAATTCCTATCCCTCGTTTTTTTTTTTTTTTTTGTGCTGGGCATTGAACTCAGGGCCTTGCTCTTGCTAAGGGGAGTTTTGACACTTGAAAACAACATATTCCATACATAAGTATGGCTTACAGTGATAGCATGTGTGTTTTGTGTTCCTTCCTGTCTTTTTCGCTAGGACATCCTTGACATCTCATTGGTCTTCCTGTTTTCTTAGAGGTTCGTCTGATGTTTCACCTGTCTGTTCACTGGTCTGCTCCATAATTCTTTTGCAGAGTTCTTTGGGTAGACACATATCTTTGTTCTTCTGTTGTAATTCCTCTGTCGTAAACTGATCATTTATCAGCTGCAGTCCCAACTCTCTAAAAAAATTTCTCTGTGATACTTTGTGATCGTTATTTTCTTTGTAACCTTTGAAATTATTTATGCTAGACATGTTTAGGATTGAGTAAAACACAACCATTGGCCAACACCTTTTGTTTCCAGTGACATCACAGTTGCTGCACAAGTTGTCAAAAACACCTATTCTGCCTTTCCTTTTGTTGTAAAATGTGACCATTTCTGGCTTCATTTTTGTTGAGGATTCACTATCAATCTTTTTGTTGTTGTTGTTGTTGAGACAGGGTCTCGTTACATAGTCCAGGGTATTGTGGAACTCACTAAGTAGCACAGGCTGACCTTGAGCTCAGAGGAACCTCTTGCCTCAGCCTCCTGAGTGCTGGGATTACAGGTGTTCGCCACCACACCCAGCTTCACTATCAATCTTATCATCATGAAGTAATGTTGATAGAATCAATTCTACTTTGTTTCTCTTCACCATATACGAGGCCAATGTTATGTCTTTCTAAAATTCAAAAATTGCCCTACACTTTCATCTCCTGTGAACTTGCAATATTTTGGGGGGAATCTCTGCTTTTTTTTTTCTATTTTTATGGTACATTTTAGATGTACATAGTAGTTACATTCATCATAGGGGATTCGTACCTGTACATGATATATCTTGTTGCTCCTTTTTTTCCCCCTGCTTTGTTCTTGTGAATAATTCCTATGCTGGTCAACTAGTGTTCTTTTAGCAAATGTAACATCAATTGGTAATGAGTGAAGCAATTGTGGAAGGTGACATTTGGATTATATTTTGAAATAGATGCAACAAGTCTGTTCACAATGTCGTAAAGTTTATTACTGCACAGATAAAGACCTGGTGGCTGAGTTCCAGGATTAATTTCTAAATTCAAGGTGTGAAATGTCTTTGCATGTACCAGGGCATATTTTTTTTATGCCATGCTGGGAAGTTTATTTGTCATGTATCACCAAAAGCTTCAACAACCACGAAATGATGCAAGTTGCTTGTCAATTGCTATGTATTCAGATGATGCATAAATTGCTTCACAGTTCGAAACAAAGCTTTCAAAAAATGACCAAATGGCAGCCAAATTGTTGGATTTTTTTCATTCTTGGCAGGCTTTTTGTTGTCAAAACATAGGCAATTTTGAAGAAAACCAAATCTCTTGAGTGTCATTCTTATTTTAAAAATCTCAAGGCCACATCTGTCACTTCTCCATAAATCCTTTAGATTCTGATGATTAGAATGGTAAAGTCCTGTTATGAAAGCTTTTAGTTCAGATAGTGAGGTGTCATTATAAATACATTTTTGAGTATTACTATGGGTGCATATAGAATGTTTTACTTGTATTTCATTATTAGAGTATTTCACAACACCTTGTAGCATATTGTTCATTAGAAACAATTCCCAGCATTGAATCACAGTGCTGGCATTCCATCCGATAGGTTTCACACCTGGTAAGAACCTAATAGCCTTTTCTGACCCAGTTCTAACTTTGGATCCTTCAGGTGTACATGACAATTTTGTAGCATTTTTACTAGTCAAATATTTATTTACACTACTGTTTCCTCCCTCATCTGAATCAAGGTCTTCATTCTGTTCTTCTCTATCTGTCGTATCTCGCTGCATCTCACTGTTGCAACATCTTTGGCTTACATGATCCAAGTCATCATCAGTCGCCGTCACCTGATGATGCACTTTCAACCTCCCCTGCAAAAGTTGTAAACTTGGATCATTATGTAATGTTGCACTGAATTAGGCTAATCTTTCCAGGAAAGATCGAAAGAAAACATTTAAGAAAACAAATTATAAATACACAAAAGTGTAACGTGGCACATAATGGGGATAAAACTTACTTGTAATACTTTGACACACGTGCATACTCCTTGCCGTCAATCTGCCAAATAGATGAACCCAAAGATTGCTTCCCGCATTCCCCAAGCGAAACTACTGAGGTGCACAGCAGGCTGCTGTTATGCTAAAGTAAATATTTTCATTAAGAAATATGGTATGGGCCTCTGCTACAGGGCGAGGAACAACTACAGGTTCTCTCCCAGTTTTCAATGTAATTTTTAGATTTGAAAAGTGAAAATTTTCCTCAGTGTGTCTTACAAACTATAATAAAGATTACATATGATTTCAATTAAGTTCTCATAAGGACTCTAGTACATAAGATATGTTCATTAAGTACGGTTCAATTTGAATTTTTCAGTAAATTTCTTAGAGTAATGGCAAGTGGACACACAAAGCACATGTTTAGTGTACTGAAAAAGATAACTGATTTTGCCAGTGGGTGCTTAGTGTGCAATGGCTGCGAACAGCAACCTTCTCATTAGTGTATGCAGCCTGTTGCTCATATGGGTTGCCTTGAGGGACCTTGGTGACACTATTTCCTGATGGATGTTCATCTATCAGACCTCACCCTCTCACCGATCTAGGCTCCAGATGGGCATATGGGGTGCCTCTGGAAAGCCCAAGGGCACAGTGGCTAGGGTTCACATTGAACAAGTCACCCTATCCATCTGCACCACGCTGCAAAACAAGGAGCATGTGATCAAGGCCCTACACAGGGTCAAGGTCAAGTTCCTTGGCATCCAGGAGATGTACAGCTCAAAGATATCAGGCTTCACTAACTGCAATGCAAACTAATTTGAAGACAGGTGGCCGAGAAGCACTTCATCCCTGACGGCTGTGGGGTGAAATACATCCCAAATTGTGGTCTTCTTGACAAGTGGAGGACCTTGCAATCCTGAAGGCTTCACTGTGCTGTCCCCATCTTCATAACAAGTTCATCAATAAATCTTATCTCTGCCAAAAAATATAATCCAAAGCAAGGAGGACTGAAGGAATACTTAAATCATTATGTGAAATGCATCCTCAAACAATAAAATATAATCATAGTTGAGAATCCACTACAATTATCAGATCTGTTTTCTATAGTTTCAACATGGTTGTTTCGGAATGAAACACGCCTATGCATCCAGGAAGAAGAGTTGACATTGCCTTGGTCTCTGTAACAGCACTCAGTGCAAATTGAGCCGACTATGACAAGTACACTTAGAATGAAACTGAGTTGTGAAAAGTATCATAAGTTCCTCATTGAATTTATAGGTACCAGATATTGGTGAAAGAAGTCCTGTTAATAGTTCCCTCTTCGAGGAAGAAAAACAGAGAGAGTTACTATGTTTTTGAATGACTTATAGTATCAGCTGAAACAAAGCAAAATTCTTGGTTTATGGAAGAAAGAAATAGAAAATGTATGGAGGATAAATGAGGCAAGGGAATAAAAATCATTTAACCCATGATTTTACTGGGATGTTTCTGATGGACTCCCTTGTTGTGTTAGTTTGAGCCAAGGTCTGGAATCACTTAGTGATAAGTCCAATTCTTTTTTCTTTTATATCTCCACATTAAATTACTATTGATAAGTTTTAAAAAACTTATTTCAGTTTTTTAAATTTAGCTTTTATTAGTACATTTGCAGTACATAATGATTACATTCTTTATAAGGAATTGGGATATGTACATAACACATCTCAATTCTTTTTTCCCCTTACCTCCACCCTCCTTTTATTTTGCCAGCATCATTTATTTATCATTACAAAGTTATCCATTTGTAAGTCATTATAAAGTTAATTGTCATATATACAGATTAACAATGGGATTAATAGGCAAAAAACCCCAAATAAATAATATAATTATACAAAATGGAGGTACACTTTTAGATACTTTGTCCATACTGGATAAATATGCCCAATTCTTACAACAATAAAATTAGGTTAATTCTTCCTCGAAGATTGTAGAGAGTCTGAGATCACCAGGTTTAACCCAGGATTAGTGTAAAATGAGCTCCCTCTTTGTGAGGGAGGTGTGGGTGGTCCAAAGTGGTTAATTATTATTCCAAGTTTTCGCATTTGTCCAAATGTCAAGACTATTAAATGTGTTTCTTCTCTATTGAAACTTGATTTGATTTATACAAAACACTATCTGACAATCTTACCTACATGCAGACAACGAATGTCCTTTCTGTGAAAGAGAATTCAAAAAAAGAAAAATTATTTGGTTACAAATTAAACTATTAGAAATATTGAGCCAATATAGCACAAGGCATAAGCCATAAATTCAGTAGACCATCAGACTGTTTATAATGGACTGATCATAAATCATATCTGAAGAGCAATGTATTAAAATGAATTAACTCAAATATGAATTTACATGCTTTACATTACGCACAGTAAAGTGGTGTCAAAATTATGCTTCTGTCACCCTAAGAATTTTAACAAATCACATTAAATTTAAGGTTATAAATAATTTAAAAGCATACTTGCACATATTAGACTTAAATTGATTTCTACTTTTGGAAAGAGTAAATTGAGGTGACAAAATTGTGTATTATTTAAAAAGTAGATCTCATAAATTTATCACATTATGATAATTCTGCTGTATATTTTTCTAGTCTGTCTCTCCATCTTCAATATATATCATTGTTTAAATATAGCTATAACTGCATAGTATATACACATTTGTATTAATTTTCTACTTAGTACTATATGCACATGCTTCTTTTGTGTTGTTTTCATTGGGTATTTTATTGTCTTAATTCTCTTCTGTAACACTCATCATAACTTGCATCGTAATTTGGTCATTTTTATATAAGGACCTTATTCCCATATACATACATAATTTAATCACTTAAATCATTCTTATTCATTTCTATGTGGAGCACAGACTTCATAAAGATCAATTTTGGTGTCAGCCTAAATTTCTCTCACTGGTGGCTGGATCTTTAGCTTCCCTCCATGGTTATAGAAAATGCTTATAATTTCTATTCAAGTTTTGCAAGTGATATTTGTTTAATAAAGGTGATATTATTTCAATTTTATAATATATTTTAATAGAAATGGTAAGAGATTCCATTTTTCATTGCATTCCTCCTCTACTTAGTTTAATAAAAGAGACAGATTAATCTTACAGCTTGGTTTAAAAAATTCATGTAGAATAGTATCAAACATCGACTCTTCTAAAGAGATTCCTCTACCAATATTTGCAACATTTACACTCTCTTTTCTCTCCTTTCTTGTGCCTTTCCAGTTCTTTCTGCACATTGAAGCCAAAGTGATCCTTCTAATAGCCATATGTGAATACAGAATTAAGGGGAACTGAATACCAATACTAGCATTCAATCAGTGGTTCAGATATATATTACATATATATAATGTATATAAACACATATATATAATGTATATGAACACACACACACATATATATATAATGTGATCAAACAACATGGTGAATGTATACATTTTCATGTATCACAGTCAGAGACACATTGCCATTAATACTCCTCAAAACACTATCCATTGCTTCAAGCACACTTACCCTTTCATTTTTGCCACTTCGTGAAGCAGTTCTGGAAATCTGCATTTGTCAGTGTCTTTATTTGCTCTGTCATGGCTGTCTCAACGTGCTGATTCAATTCAAGATGTTGACCTTTCATGGTCATTTTGACTTCGGGGAAGACCAGAAGTGGCATGGTGTTAGATCCAGTGAATAAGCTGGATGAGGACACACTGCAATATTTTGATTTGACGAAAATTGATATACATGTCTGATCAAGGTGGGATGATGATAAAATACAGTGAATGCCTAAATTAAAAAAATGTAAAAACATATTGCCATCAATCTACCTCAAAATACTCCCACTCTCTTCTAATACATTTATCACATTTTTTTGGTCAATGAATACTTTGCTTTAATAAGATTTTTGAAATTTAAGCATACACTATTTCTTTCTGTCACCTTGTGTGTGTGTGTGTACAAAGAGAGAGAGAGAGAGAGAACAATATTGCATTTAATAGTGCTGATTTGATCTGAGGTAACTAGACTTTAATAAGTGGAATAGTTTACTTTTTCTAATCAAAAGCTCTGATTCTAAATATGTGCTTGAAAACCACTTGGGAAATTTGAGCTGAAAATTTCAGTTTAGAAAACCTGTCTAGGTAAGAAAGAAGCCTGTTGGAATAGTTTCATCCATATGATCACATCCTTGAATGGAATCTGTGGGAACAAATGCATATGAATAGCTAGAATGGAAAGCAGGAAAAATAGAAATAGGAGTGAATAATTTAATTATAATTATCACAGATACTTGTATTCAGTCAGTGATTTAGATAAAGCTTGAATTTTTTTTTATTTTACCCAAATTATTTCACAGATCTCTTCATTATTTTTTCATGTATTACTGTACTTATGCTGTTGAACATCATCATCTAGTATTTATTTAACTTCCGCAGTCTCCATTATTTACTTTTTAGTTTAGGCTGTCTTCCTGTCTGAGTTACTTAAGTGTCAGTGATATGTGTTGTAAAAATAGAAAGATAGAAAACAGCAGGGTAAGGGACTTTCAAGACACTTAATTGACTATTTGACAAGTATTCTAGGCATGTAGCAGGTAGTAATTAAGACTGCTTAATTAGTTTCTGAATATTGGAATACGGAATAGTAACAAAACTGAATAGTACTAATGAAAGACTGAATTACTATAATCAAAACATTTTATTCTTCTCAATAGGTAAAAGACTCACATACAATTAATGTACTGCCTTTCTTTTTGTATGAGAGAAATAAGAGTTGAATTGCCACAGTGATTAAACCAAAGTTCTGGCATAATTTTTAACAGTATTCTCTAATTTTTCAGATGGGACTTAAATTCAAGGTGAAATTTCTCACAAGAAAGATTACATGGTGAAGCAAATAGTATTTCAGTTATATTGCTGTGGATACTTAATAATTAGTTGGAAGAGGTTATCCTGTATATTGGGTAAAACAAGAAAATTACTAAAATAATAATCAAATCAGAACAGAGTATTATTTTACATTATTTATTTGTCTGTGAAATTGAGCAGTTCTGTTAGGACAAAGACGTCCCCTTCCAGTTATTCATCACGTCTTAAATCTAACTTTGCACTCTGAGATCTTATCAGATTATATATGGCCCATCTGGTGGGTCTATGGCATATTGATCTTTGTATCTCTGGAATCCATTACTTATATACATGGTCAGTAAATATCTGTTCAATGGAATTTTAAACAGCCATCAAAATGAACCAACAACTCCAAGAAATTTCCCAATCTTTTTCTCTTTTTCTCCTGTTGATCAATTGTGACGACGTGTGTGCAGTTTTCCTGTTCAAAGCCGAACATTTGGAGATTCCCTCACGATTAAGAGGTAGCAACTGCCAAACTCAAGTTTGGAATATTGCAAAATAAAATTCCAAGGGGAGCTTTGTCCCAGAGCGTGTGGAATTTGAAAGCAAAAGCAGATGGGAGCCCAGGAGAAAGACGGCTTTGTGATGATGATTTTAATGATTAAATTGAAATTGAATGAGGGACCACCAAAGAGTGGAAAAGGCTGGGAAGCTGTTAGAGGGTCACAGGAAGAGAGGAAAGGAGAGCTTCCGAAAATTGCCCTGAACAAACCTAGCTTTCCCGAAGCAGTAACTATAGGCAAGAACCGTAATGCTCTAAAAACCCTGAATCCCAAGGACAGTAGATGTGTGTACCTTCCTGATTAGTGATGGCAGGAGACAGAGATGGCTGGTTAACCCATTAGGTGGTCAGGAAGGGCAGCCGCCAGGGAATATATGGCAGTTTCAGGAAGCCAGACCCAGACAGGTGGCAGGCAGCTTGAACTGGGCTCTTTGTGTTTGATTTCTGACCTTATTTAAAATAACATTAATAAAATACCACTTAGTCCTTTACTTTAGTGTTTTTTTTTATTATTATTCTTTTAGTCAAGCATTGGCAAATAGAAAAGCTACATCAGGAAGCTCTGTCTCAATTTAGCTTTGACGTTTTTATTTTCCCCATTTCTTGAGACATCTGAAACCATGAACTTTCTCTGAAAAATGCAAAGGAAAATGCTCGATGGTGACCCATTTAGTTCTTTAGATGCAGTGACTGACTTCTCACCCATGAAACGCATCCAAGTCACTCCCACGCTATACAGAGCAGTTTCCTGGATCTGTAAATGTGTGAAATTCAAGGCCACCCATGTTAAATGCAAATGTAAGAGCAGGTTAATTCAGTAGGTGAACAGATCTTTTGTAACATGTTTTACTTATTGTTTGAAATACAGAAAAAATTATAAAGTGTATTATCCATTGGATAGGCTGATGCACAGAATAAGTATATAACCTATGCGTTGCTCCAAGCATCTTTTGATTTGGGGTTAATCCAATTTTTGTACCTGCTCAATTTTGCAATTAATCAACAACAATTTTTAGTGCTGTAAAAAAAAACAAAAGTTGTTTTTCTTGTGTAACTTCAAAAAGTTAAATTTGCAATCTGAACATGCCTTTCATATAGGGTGTTTTTGACACAATATTTAACTGCTTCAGAAAAGTGTGTTATAACCTTTGCTTTCCTCATAATAGAAGAAAAAGCAAAGCAAGTTGGAAAAAATGCTTTAGATAGTAGCTAAACAGGACCAATTTCAGACCAGGAATCCCATGGTGCTATCCCAAAATGGTTGTTCATCCTAGGTCAGAAAAATATTTAGAACCAGCAAGAGAGAAATGGAGGAAAATTTAAACTTGGGATTCCCAGCTTTTGCTGCTTCTTCAGGTGTCTAAGATATGCTCCAGTAATAGGAGTTAGTTTTTCCGAACAAATAAATTGGGAAATTTTCATTCAAACAAAGTTGAACATTTAATCTTGTTATAAGGCTTTTCAACGTCTTTTCTGTGATTATGCACACTATGAAAGGTAAAAATTGTATTTGCAATGTTTGTTAAACTCATTTGATTATTTTGACTTCTCTGATCTTTTTGTTACAGACCACCTCATGAGTTAGTGAGCTGAGAGACAAAAACTTTTTCACAGCTATGAGGCTGAGCCATCTGCTATGTCACATTGAAGCAAAAGTGATGTATCAGCTGAAAGCCAGGTAAGACACAAATCTGTAAAAATAAAAAGAAAGTCATGGCTTCGATTTCATAACTTTCTAACTCAACATTAACCAATACGTATTCTGCAGATGACTCTTTCAGAATTATATTATTAAATTTGGTGTAAGAAAAAAAAATAATAAATTTGGTGTAAGACTGGGATTTTGTAAAACTGGTTCAAAAAGTTAAGCAGAACTGTTCAAAAGACACTTCCTATAATATTTTTAAATGAAGACAATACATGGAGTGGCTACTTGCCTCACAGAGAGTTTTCCTCTCTCCTTTGGTGTTTCTATAAAGATAACTTAGATTGCGTAATTTATAAATAACAAAAATATGTTGCTCATAGATTTGGAGGCTGGAAAATCCAATGACGAGGTGACAACAGATTTGGTGTCTGATGAGCATCTGTTCCTCATAGGTGGTGTCTTTTATATGCTCCCATGTGGTAGAGGGGGATAACGAGCTCCTTTATATCTTTGTAATAAGAGCATTAATCCAACTCAGGAGAATGGACGCCTCAAGATTTAACTACTTGCCACAAGCCCTACCTCTTAATACTGTCACACTGGCAATTGGACTTCAACATGTGAATTTTAGGGGGACACAATCCTTCGGATAAAAGTATGTCCCTATTATTCAGAACGTCTTTTCTGCAATTGAGTATGGTCTTATTCTCTGTCACAGAATAAAATATTTGAATCTCAAGGACCAAATTAGTAGGTTTCCTCATCAAATTTTGAGCTGAGAGACACAGAAAATGGATATTTCTAGAGTCTGCATCACTTGATAATGGTACACTAAAAATGGTACCTAATCTGACTCTACTTCTTTCTCTTGTGGAATTAATGCCAAAATGCTGATTGCCGGGGCCCACCTAAGGTGTCTAGGTCAGAATGTTTTGTGTCTGTTCTAAAAATGTTTCCTAGAGATAGCTAAACATTTTGAAGACTCAACCCACACTCTGCGCCACACCCTGTAGTTCTTGTTAAGATTGCTAGGAGAACTCAGTGTTCTGGACAACGCTGGTTGCAGCACTCATATTTGGAAAGTTCTGAGAACTCTTGCTGCTGAGAAGTCCTAATTTCTCCTCGTACTAAGGTTCAGTAGTTTGTTTGTTCTTTCATTTCTATCAGTGAATATAGTACCCTTCTAATAAATTCCCTTTTAAGTTTAGATTAGTTCAAGTTGGTTTCTTACTTGGAATGAAAAGAAGCTTGATTAATAAAATATTGTGAATTTCCTAGAAGGAGAGTATAGCATACAGTGCTTCACAATCTTATTGGCCACAGAATGGTCCCCTCCAAGGACCTTCTAGTTAAACCAGTGTTCTCCACATGTTTTGGGGAGACACTAGTAGGTAATTGATTTAGCAGTGCTGTGAAATTCCTACAGGCTGTATTTAATATTGAGTGTTAAGCCCAGTTACTGAGTGTTGCACTAATTGCTTTAATATATGTTCATAGAATGAGGGACACGCCATGGTTACGCTCACTAGTAGTTGCAAATAAAGCCTCAATAGTCAGTTTTAGGATTTCTCTTGGAAACAAGAAGACAGAGCTCCATTTCAGATGCAGTGGTATTTGCACAGATTTTTTTTTTTAATCAATTCTCCCTCAGGTTTTATAGAGAAGACATTCTACAAGACATTTAGAAACAATAGAGGCAAAAACAGTTGTTTTATTACTGAGATGATCACTGTACAGCCACAAGTGAAGAAAAAAACTAAGTATTATTAATTTAATAGATCAAAAAGTAGTAATAACATTCTTCTCTACATATCTAGAAAGTAAAGAAATGTCAGGGAAATAACGAGACAAAATATAATGGAAAAGCAGCAGACACAGTTAAAATCTAAATTCAGCCATTTATTAGCTCTGTCACATTGAACAAGGTCTTTTAATCTAAGCCTATTTCTGGTTCTGTAAGGGAAACAATTGTCCTATGGTTTTGAGTTAGAATTAACTGAAATAATATGCATTATAGTAAGAGTTATTATTTATTAAACTTTACATATTAGACACTGTGCTAAACCTTTTAAATTTATCATTTATTTAATTTTCTAAACATTTCTGTGAGGTTGACACAATTCTCTTTTGTTTTCATTTTGTAAATGAAGAAACCTAAGCTCAGAAACATTAAGGATATTACTTAAGGTTGCTCAGTAGATAGAATTCAAGACACAAATCCAGATTCTCTGACTCCAATGACTGCATATTTTAAGCACTCAGTATTTATTTTTTCTAGGAAGTCTCTCCTTGCCCTTTGACTAATTGGCAATAGTGAAATAACTTATCATTTCAATATATTTATAATATGAGAGAAAAATTATAAATCTATGTGGATGACACTTGTGAATTCTGACTTCTATCCTTAGTCAAGCTAGAAATCTTTGAGAAAATGATTTAAATGGACGAGAGAGAGAATTGATTCACAAATATATTAAAACAAGGAAAATTGACTGGAGCAGGCGCATCATGTGAAGGAGGTGAAGGAGAGATGGAATTGGTATAGGGTGAGTGAACTTCTGTCACTTGAAGAACTGGTTTTAAGCAGAGTGGCAACATGGATTGGTGGAAAATTCAAAGGCTATTACAAGTGGAGTTATATGTTCAAAGTCTGAGTAATAAGGATGAGAAAACTGATTTATTTGGATGAAGGGTAAAATTTACATTAAAAAGTAAAAGAACAATACCAATAGCTAGATTGAGAAATGGCCCCAGATAAAGTCCTCTCTCCCAGTTAATATGTGAGCTAATATTTATTGAATAGTTACTTTGTGCGAAGCACTCTCCTAATCGTTTTACTTACATGAAATCACCTCATACCAACTCTGTGAAATTGGCACAATTTCCACATTTATTTTACCATTGAGGAGAGTGAGTTCCACGATAGTTTAATGATGTGCAAGGTTACTAGGAAGTGGAAGAGCCAGAATTCAAACCAATAATTGAGTTTTAGACTCTATGATCTGTACCACATCATAGCTTAGATTTGCTTTATTATGTTATTCCCTTTTTCATAAAGTTAAAGTGGTTGAATATTACTTTTATTATCAAATCCACATTCCTTTGCCTGACCTTCCGTGACCTCTGTCAACTTACAGCTCTTGATCATCTTGATCTTTTGTCACTCTCCCTAAACATACACCCTCCTCTATTACAGATAAACTGTGTCCATACTAAGATGATCTCTGTCTGCTGATTCGTGTCTCTGACTACTTTACAATTTGACTCATAGCATCTACCTATTGCCTCCAACAAGTCCCATCTGATTTTTCCAATTGAATAACAACATAAGTTACTCTTTTTCCTTACAAAATTGTTTTATCTCCTTGACTGGAGTGGATATTGATTATTCTGTCCTTAGTAAACTCACTTGATAAGTAATACTGAATCTATGTGTTTTGAGCATGTGTTTTCACTAAATTAATTATCAATTCCTTGGAATTAAAAAATTATACCTCTAAATTATCCATTTTTTTTAATCTGGATACTTGGTGCAAAGCACCCTCCTAATCATGTTACTTACATGAAATCATCTAATCCTTATACCAGCTCTATGAAATTGGCACAATTTTCACATTTATGTTACCACACAAAACAAAAATCACATGAAGGTTTGCATACATATCCATAAGCGCACTCAAATTGCATAGTGTTTATATGTATCTCTATTATCTTGGCTTGCATAGTTTTTCCTTTACCAAAGGATATCCCGCAACAGTCATTCATGACAAAGAAGTACTCTGAACATATCCACTCAAAGGAAAAATGTTCCAAGATCAGATAATAAAGATACATATAAACATTGTGGGATTTACATGTGCTTGTGGATATATATGCAAACCTTTGTGTGATTTTTGTTTTGTATGAAAACAGATAGAAATAGGAAAATACTAATAAAGCACAGTAGGGTGAAAGGTTGTCTCTTCTCTCCATGTGTTCGGAAACATTTATTAAAAATTCTACTTTTCTCTTGGAGAAAATTAAGTTCGGACTGCTAATATTTTTCACAACTAGAAAGTAGCAACCAATGTTGGAAAGGTTGAGGCTTCTTTCCAAACTATGAAAATCAGATCATTGGTTCAAGCAACAACGGAATTTAACTTACAAATATTTGTAGATTAATCATGCCTTTTCTTATTCAACAGTTTTTATTATACACATCCCTGCAGAAATTGATTATTTTGCAATTACTTAAAAATGACAAGTGTCCCATACAATATCCCTTCATTTTGAATACTGAAATGCACTTACACAAGTGCAGATATTTGTTTGGTGTGTAGACAGTGCAGAAGAATTTTATTTCTGCTTCGTGGATTAGAGTTAGTTGGTCCTCACTAATTTAGCCAAGTTGTCTCTACTACTGGCAAAACATTCATGTTCCTATAGCTAAGCAAACACTGGGCTATTCATTTTCCTTTTGCAAATGCCATTGTGGATATGCTTAGAGTACTTGGTCACGAATGACTGTTGGAGGATATTCTTTGGGAGAGGAAAAACTGTACAAACCAAAATAATAAAGATACATGTAAATATTACAGAATTTGCATGTGCTTATGGATGTATATGGAAACCTTCATGTGATTTTTGTTTTGTGTAAAAATATTCTGTTTGATTGCAATTCTTCTTTTATGAGTTTTCACACTTAGATTAAGGGAGCTAACTTAAGTGACCTCATGTATATTCAAGGCTCAGGTAGCACATGAATTTTATCAAACACTTAAAGACATATAATAAAAACCATTCATGGATTTTGCCCTCAAAAATCTTATCCTCAAGTGGTTACACAGTACAGCCATTTTATTATCAGAGTGAAGTAATTATGAATCAAAAGAATATATGAATTAGATTGAAAAGGGCAGGAGATGATGGAAAGTCATGTGAAATAACACAGGGAATATTAAAAAATAATAAAATTTATAGAATGTTTTGTTTCCAATTTGTTCAGTTTATTAAACAAGATGTTACTGAGGTCCAAATATAATAGGATTAGAAAGTAAGTAGGAATCAGAAGACCTGAATTCTAGTTTCAGTGTTACAATTAACTAGCTACTTGACCTGAGCAAGCAGATCACTCTTGTTACCCTCCCAAATAGGAATAAATATTTTCAAAAATATAGTTCAGATTTTATTAGTAATAAAACAGACATCTGACTTTGATCCCCAATACTTCCCCAACATAAGAACAATAAACAAAAGGGACATCACTAGACCAGAAAGCTTAAATGACTCAGTTGCACTTAGTTTTCTTTGAAAGCAAAAAATTCAGAGAAAGGATTTTTTAAATGAGGGAACAATTTTCTCATTCTATTTGGATATTTCATAAAGGATAGTCCACTAGTACTTGCGTGACTGAAACAAAGTATTTAATCTCCCTACACTATATCCTCTGCAAAAATAAGAATGAGAATCAAGTGAATTTATGCTCATAAAGCTTTAACATGGTGCACAGAACATAGTAAGTAGAAAATAAACTCTAGAGGTATCAAAATATTAAGAATACGGCCAATAGGATCAGACTACCTGGGTTCAGATCCTGGATTTTCTACTTAATTGCTCTGTGAATTTGAGCAATTTTTTTAACCTTGCTAAATTTCAACTTTCTCTTCTACTAAATAGGCATAATGGTACCTACTCCATGGAGTTCTTGTAGATATTAAAATGCAACAATATGTGTAAAATAAGTTCTGGCACATAAAGTTCAATAAATGTAATTTAGTCATTGAAGAAAAATCTATGGAGCATTTATCATATGTCTGGCACTGTTCATGATGCTACAACTCAGCGGTGAACTGAGACATTAAATAGTCTGCCCTCACAGAACTCATATCCTGATTAGGAAGACAGACAATGCACAAGCCAACGCACAGTATCAGATAAAAGCACCATGCAGAAATTATAGCAGAAAAAAGACCTAGAGGGAGACCGTATGGGCAAAACGCATGCTTCCCCCCCCACCCACCCCTTAGGGCTGTTTGGAAAGGCTCCTTCTCTAAGGATGTGACACTTGCTGAGAGAACTGAACAGTACAAAAGAAGACAGCCATCAAAAGATATGGAGGGAGAAAATGTGGAATAGAAAGAACAAGAAGTGTAATATTTCTAATGAAGGAAGAATGATCTTAATCTTCTCTAGGAAAAGCAGAGACACAAATATGACAGGGAAATTGTGAGTGAGGGAAGAACAAGTAGGAGATGAAATCAGATAGGCAAAAGGGGCCAGATCATGATGGGTTGAGTCAAATGCTAGATATTAGCTTTGCTATTATTGTTAAGCTCCAGGGGCTTTGATTATTGAAGTAATGCTTTATCCCATTTAGTAAATCCTTTTAAGATCCCACAAAACAGAAACTTATGACAACAATAATAGCAATGATGGCAGACTATCATTTGACCTTTCTTAAAGTGATTTTCACATACATGATTTCATTTACTCTTTACAACAACCATTTAAGTTAGATAATTTTTAGTATCTTTCTTTTGAGGAGACTGGCTTGCAAAAGATAAAGTCCTTGTGCACAATCACATAGCAAAGTATGTAGGAGATATGGAACTCATAGTCTTATTCTTGATTTTTGCTTTATTTATATTATACCACTTTGTGCCTTGTTGGCTAATAACAAAAGTGATCCATGAAGGAGGATATGAGTTAACAGAGAACTAGATGTCACTTCCCCAGTTACTTGTAGAACTCAGAATCCTGATTTCATTTCCTTAACATAATTAAGAACTGAATACAGAGAGCCCACTTACTATTAAGAAATAATTTTTTGTCCTTAATGCTGTGAATTTCATGAATAAAATTTAAGTGTAAAAAAGTATCTTTGAAGAGACAGTACAAATCTATAATATTTGAGGTTGCTTTTATTACAATAAGATTCTGTGATAAGTGAACACTGCTTATTCTCACCTGCTGGTGCTTTCCATTAGTTCAAGGATAAACTAGACTTATGAGGGACAACATCTGAATTTGATTGAGCAAAAATATAGTCTTATTTAGAAGGAATGATACATTTCAAACACAGAGATGGTGGAACTTGACACCAATCCATTCTCTAAATAACATTTACTAAGAAATATTAAATGCTGACCAAGTTTATTGTGAAACAGAAGACATAGACTCAGCCTGCTACTTTGTCTTTCACTTCAGATATTTTGAAAGTGTTTTTTTATGAAAAAAACTCTAATAATGTCTACATGTATTAAATCATCACTTTTTACCCTGTAAATTTGTAAAATTATCAGGTCAATTAAAAATAAAATTTAAACTTTCCAGTGATACAGCAAATACTTAAAATACAGCAAATACTTAAAAAAAAAGTCATGTGTGTTACTCAAGAGTTTTTTTTTTTTCTTATGTTTTTGTTTATCTTTTGCACCCTGACATCCCAGTAGCCAGTTTTGTTGTGGTTGCCTTTGTCTGCTCTGTGCCCTCAGGTAGGACAATCTGGTCAGCAATTCTAATTATATTAATGCTCTGCTGATATTTTCCAGAGACCTAGTTTGCTGTTGTGAACTGTGTAGCACTAAGGTGAAGAAAGTGTGTTGATAAAACAGTTAAAAAGTCTTGTCAATAACATTGATATGCATAATAAGAGATATAAAATATATATATAGGTTTTTTTTGTTGTTGTTGTTTTCCTCAAGGAGTAT
This sequence comes from Hystrix brachyura, assembly GCA_016801275.1. Classification (NCBI taxonomy): domain Eukaryota; kingdom Metazoa; phylum Chordata; class Mammalia; order Rodentia; family Hystricidae; genus Hystrix; species Hystrix brachyura. The sequence continues at coordinate 362,205 of QZML01000858.1, read as the reverse complement.
GAAACTCAGTTAGGAAAGACAAGTACATACACATAAAATTTGACTGGCATGCAAGAAGTTTATAATGTAGGTCCAGTCAATTTGACACACTTCCATAATCTTATGTGTCAGATTTTTTTTGGCTTTGTAGAAATTTCTGTTTCAAAAAGCGTCCATCTTAAAGTGCTATAAAAATGACCTACAATAATACAAGTGAATTCTACAACACAATAATAAAAATTCTTTAGCATCCTAAACTGGACAAGTTATATGCTGAATCCTAATTATGTGGTTGCATAAAGATTGACTTAATGGTGTGGGTTTTCTTGTATGTAGAAATGAGCAGAGGCAGTAAATTATTATTGCCTGTTCAACAGCATAGAAAAATACTAGGAAACTTCTTTTCCTTTGAATAAAATCAGAAATTATAGTCCGTACTCAATTATTACCATATCTGTGAACATTTGGTGGAAAATGTGGACAATTCTTAAGGATTTTTGGTTAAATTTATTTTTATTTTAATGATTTTCATGGTGTGGTAAATGAAATTGCTTTCTTGATTTCCTTTTTTAAACCTAGTTCTTTATTAATGTATAGAAATACAGTTATTTACATATCGGTTTTGTGTCCTACTTTGCTGATTTGTATGATTCGTATATAACCTTTAACAGGCTTTCTCTTTTTTCTTTTCTTTTTTCATGTTTTTGTTTTTATTTCTATATTTCTTTAGTTTTCTTTTTTTTTCTGTTTGTTTGTGAATTCATTTGTATTTTCTAAATCTAAAATAATGCCACTTGCAAAACAAATAATTTTATTTCCTTTTAATTTGGATGCCTTTTTTTTCTTGAGTAATTGTTCTGGCTAGAAGTTCCAGTAGTAAATTGAATAGAAATGGAAAAATGAACATCATTTTCTTTTTCCTGATTTTGAGACACTTAGGAACCATCATAGCATGACAGAAGGCTAGGAAAACAAAACAGACTCCTGGGCACAGTGAGGTATTACACTTTGTAGCATGGTATGTTTCAACAGACCCAATATGAGATGTGACAAAACCACAGAAATAGAATGTATACATAAAATTAAAAATCATTACCAAGAAAAAAAACAAAGTCTCCTAAGGTCACTTGATTTTGGTCATTTTAAGATTCTTAATTTAATGGTCACATAGCTGGGCAATATCTTATTAGCTTATCACTATCTTTGCTATAAGTAATACCTCTGATGTGTGGATTAATATATCAATTTCCTGGGTTATTTTCTAGGGACCTGAAGATTGCTTTTGCTGAGAACGCTGACTCTCCTCTTGGTCCTACAGATATCTGGTGGGTTACTAAAATGGGATAAAAGGCTTTCATCTCTGTCTTTATAATGTGCTGGTTTCCTTTGCTGTCTAAAGAGTCTACTTATCTCTGCATGTAGGCGGGTTGGTCATTTAAAAATTTTTTTTTTTCCAAGATGGTGATACAAGTTTAATATAGCTAATTGCCCATTGGAACAGGTATTTGTTTCTTCCACACTGCCCTTGTGCTTTTTCAGTACTGCAAGCACTGACCATCCTTCAGTGCTATCATAAGGCCAGGACATTAATGCAAAATGATGATACCAACTGCAAGAGCAGCTTTGCAGTTTCTGAGCAAAGTGGACCATCTCTTATTTCACTTGGCTGAATGCTTTGTGCAGGATGATGGAACTAGATAGAGGAAAATTAAATAGTTTCTAAAATGAGTTGACTGTGACCACTTATCATGAAAAGAAACATCTTTAAACTTTGTCCCAAGCCAATGGAAATTTCTGGAATTTAGAACACCCCCTATATTCCGAAAAAAATCCTGCTGTTCTCTCTTTTCTGTGAACAGCAGCTTGGTCACTCTCTCTCTCTCTTTCAATCAGTTGTTGACTCCTTTCAGTCAAAATACCAGTTTGGGTGAAACCGCCTCTGACATAAAGATTTTCTTGTGTAGGAATGTGTGTGTCTCCAATATTTGCCCCAGTTTCATTTCCATCTTATCTGGATCAAAAACTCCATTTTCTGATAAAAAAAATTATGAAAACAGTTTTAACTCTTTTACCACTGAGCATGATGTTAGCAGACAGATTTTAATATATATAGCTATTATCAAACAGAGGAAGTTACTTTGTAGTCTATTATGGTTTAGATCTAAAATGGCCCCCAAAAGTTTCATATTCAGAGGTGGGGCTTAGTTAAAAGGGTCTGACGACAAGGAACATAAATTCCAAATGTTTATTCTTGTCTCTATCTCCTCCCTTTTCTCTCTGCTTTCTAGGTGCCACGAAATGATCAGTTTTCATGCTCCTGGTCCTTTGAGACAGCCAATCATGAACTGAACCCAGTAAAACGGTGAACAAAACTAAACTTCTCTTGTTTTGAGTTGTAAATGTCAGGGGTTTTATCCTAGCAAGGGGAAAGTGACTAATAGAGAAACTTGCTCCCGAGAGTGGTATCATTGCTCTAACTGTGTCTGAACATATTGTTTAGAATCCTTAGAAACTTTTGTTTGGAAGAGTTTGGAAAAGTTTGGCGAAGCAGGCAAGAGAAGCCTTAGAATAGAGTAAGTAGAGACTGATGGGTGATTCTGGTCAGAGCTCAGAAGATCAGACTGCTTATGGGAATGTGGACAGTTAAAGCCAAATTCGGGATGTTACCAGTTGCATTTGGACCTGAGGCCGTATGTGTTACACTCTGGCAGAAAATTTGTTTATACTTTGCCTATGTCTGGAAGCATCGTGGGAGACTAAAATTAAAAGAGGTAGACTAATTTACTGGGTTCAGGTTTACTAAAGTTCAGACTGTTGCATGGTTATTGTTGACTCCTCTTAGCCAGCTCTGCAGTGAGAATCAGAAATAAATGGCAGAAAAAAAAAAAGAAGAAATAAATGGCAGAACTAAATAATTTGAAAAGTTTGTGAATTCACAGAAAGGAAGCACCTGTAAATTGGGGCCATGGAGAGCATGGTTTCTGAAAATATTAGAATTAAAACAAAGCCAAGTACTTTGTACAGGGGGAAAAAAGATGCTTTTGCAGGCATCCCAGAAATCGCTAAGACCACACCCTTTGCAGGGTCAAGAGTGCAAAACTATAAATATCTCACTTAAGAAGAGCTCCTGGGGGGTTGGGGATTTAGCTCAGTGGTAGAGCACTTGCCCGGCAAGTGCAAGGTCCTGAGTTTGGTCCCCAGCACCACTCCCCAACAAAGAAGAGTCCCTTGGGCTCCTGTTCAAAGAGAACAATCTTGTGAAATATAACCCCAAGTTCAGCCATCTAGGCACTCAGAAGCTGCTTCAAGCTACTGCTCATGGTGGTTGAAGATCTTGCCTTTATCCACATGGTTCTGGTATTTCAGGCATGCAGAATACAACTTCTGATGTCAGTAAAGCTTCTACCCAAATTTCAGGGTAAAGACTGGGAGGCCAGGTCAAAATGTGTAATAGGATCATGTTCCCTGAGTGTAACCCCTGAGAGGGAAATGCATGAAACTGTGAGAGTGAAGCTAACGGTACAAGAAGTTGGACATGCCAGAACTGTAGATCATTTGCTGAGGAGCGCCATGGGCAGTGAGTGAAGCCAATTCAAGGAAGTGGCCATGTGGGCTGGAACTAGCAATACCACAGAGGCAAGTCCTCTAAAGCCTTTTGGAGTACACATCACACTAGAATTTGTCCCTAGCGCTGGACATGGAGCTACAGGATTTAATGTATACTCTGTTATTCTATCCTTTTATTTCTGCCATTTGAAATGGAAATGTGTACTTTGCGCCATTGTATGTTGGAAGTTTATTTGTGGTTTTTACAGAGGCTCATAGCAAAGTGTTGGCCTTGACTCTCAGAGGAGACTTTGGGCTTGGACTTTTCAGTGGTGTTGGAACTGTCAAGACTGTGGGGAATCTTAGACTAAATGCATTTTGCATAATGAGAGGAACAAGAGCCTTCTAAGGGCCAGGGTTAGAATGTTATGTTTTAGATTTAAAATATCTCCCGAAACTCATTTTCAGAGGTGGAATCTGGTTAGAAAGACATGTCACTGGGGACATTTCTTGTAAGGATGCATTCTCCTCACAACTACTCCTTTCTTTTTTGCTTCCTGACTGCCATGAAGTCAATAGCTTTTCATTACCAGGCTCCACTCCATGGCTGACCATGGATGGAACCCACTGAAATCAAAAGTCAAAATAACTCCTCCTCCTTTAAGTTCTAGATGTGAAATATTTTGTCCAGAGCATGACATGGTGATTAATATATATTTGTTGTTCATTAGATTTTTTAAAAGGAAAGGGTGATGATTTTAACAAATGATTAATTTTGCATTACTTGGCATGATTATGCTTTTATTAGTCTAGACAATTATGTTTATTGCTCTATATATGTGCAACCATCGTAACACTTCTGAAATGAATCATACTTAGTCCTTGTATATTTTTCTTCATAAATTCAATTAGGACATATTTTTTCTTCAATATTTATAAAAAGTCTGAGAATCATTGGTGCTAATTCACTGACTGTTTGGTAGAATTAGACAGTGAAGCCATCTGGTCCTGGGAATTTGTTTGGAGGTTCTGGATTATTGATTAAATCTCCTTGTTTTTCATAGATCTATTCAGATTTTCTACTTCTTCCTAATTCATTCTTTGTAGATTGTGTTTCTATAAATTTGTCTATTTTGTATCAATCATTCAATTTTTTTGGTTTACAATTGTTCATAGTATTCAATTATAGTCCTTTCTTATTGTCAAAATTTTGTAAAAATGTCCTCTTTCATTCTGAATTTAGTAATTTGAATCCTGTCTTTTTTCTTTATCCAACCTAACTAAATTTTACTTATTTTTATTTTCTGTTTTGTTCATCTGCACTATAATCTGTTTTACTTTCTTCCTTCTGCTACCTTTTGGATAATTTTACTCATTTTTTGTAGTTTTTTTTTTTAATGTACCATAGTTACTTATTTGTGATAATTCCTCCTTTCATGTGTCTACATCTATGAATTTTCTTTTAAACACTGCTGTAGTTGAATCTCATACATTTTTATATGTTGCATTTCTGTTTTTCTTCAAGATATTTTCTAACTTTCTTTAGAATTTTTTTCTTTGGCCAATTGGTTATTTAAGAGAATATTTAGGGCTCACATTTTTGATGAATTTTCTTTCTCTATTGATTTCTAGTTTTATTCTATTGTGCTTAGAAAAGGTACTTTGTACAATGCCAAAATTTTAAACTTTATAAAGATTTGTTCTATGGCTAAGCATGTGGTCTATTTGAAAAAATATTCCATATATTCTTGAGAAAAATATGTATTCTACTGGTTTTGGATGGGGTTTTCTTTTAAGGTCTTTGTTATGTCTGTCAGTTTCTCCAGTCATTTATTTATTTTATGCCTTGGCATTCTAGTCATTATTTTAAGTGAAGTGCTGTACTTTGAATATCTGTGTCCCTTTCAAAATTCATGCTGATACATAATGCTCAATTGAATTTTATTTAAAAATGGGGAACTCGGGAGACGATTGGACATTAGGGTTCTACCCTCATGAGTGGGTTAATGCATTAAAAAGGAACTTGTGGGGTCTAACTGGAACCTTTCATCCCCTCTACCATGTGAGAACATAGCAGTCATCTGTTACAGAATGAAGCAGTAAGATACCATCTTTAATGGGTATAGGGGTAGATTTGGACAGGAGGAATAACTTCTAATGTCCTAGAGCACAAAATAGGTTAACTATAGTTGGCAAGTGTTATTTGAATATTTCAAAACAGCTTGTAGAGAAGATTTCAAATATTGCCAATAAAGAAAGACAAATGTCTGAGGTGATAAATATGATAATTACTATGATCTGATCACTACACAAATCATTGAGCTTACACAATCCCCCAGAAATATGTATAATTACTATGTGTCAGTTGAAAAAGAAATTTAAACACCATTTTGGAGGAAAGAATCCTAACCAGACACTAAACATGTGAGTGCTTTGATCTTGGACTTTCCGACATTCAGAATTGTGAAAAACACATTTTTACTAATTATAAACTACCCAGTGTGGTATTTTATTATAGCACCACCAGTGGACTAGGACACGGAGTATTGAAATAATGAAATCTAATTGTACAGCTGTATTTCTTCTTTTGAGTCTGTAAATTTTGCTTCATGTATATTCAGGCTAAGTATGCATGTTTATTATCATTCTATTTCTTTATTTTTAGTTTTTAGCTTTTTACTTTATTAGTACATGTTTGCAGTTCATGTGGTTTACAATCATCTTGAGAAGTGGTTACGTGTACATACCACAAGTTGTTTCTTTTTTCATCCCCTTCCCTTTCTCTCCACCTCCTTCCCTCCTCCTTCAATTTCCCTATCTCATTTTTCATTCTTGTCGATATTATTAATCTTAGCTCATGTTATGGCATATAATGTTTATATTAAATAAGATTGTTACGTTTCTATATGTAGCATATCTTTATTTTACAGATTTCTCCTTCCCTTCCTCCTCTCCCCTCAAGCTTTTTCCCATGAATCACTTCCCTACTGCAAGAGATCCATCTCCTTACCCCTTCTATCCATTCTTTACTATTCTCTTTGTTTGTACTTTGCCTCACTCAAATGAGAAATACCACATGACATTTAAACTTATGTGTCAAGTTTATTTTACTGAACATTATATTTTTCAGGTGCATACATTTTCCCACAAATGTCTCAAATCTGTCGTTCTTTATAGCAGAATAATATTCTATTCTTTTTAAGTGGTTTAATATTTTGAGTTCTTTGTATATTCCAGATATTAGTCCTCTGTCTGAGGAATAACTGTAAAAAAATCTTTTTTCTCATTCTGTACATTGTCTCTTCACACTACTGAATGATTCTTTTGCTGTACAAAAGCTTTTTATTCTGATGTAATCCCATTTGTTGGTTCTTGCTCTTATTTCTTGTACTATTGAGGTTCTGCTTAGAAAATCATTTCCTACACCTATGTCTTTGTTTTACCTAATTTATCTTTTAGTGTGTTTAATGTTTTTGTTTTAATATTTAGATCTCTGATCCATTTTCATTTCAATTTAGTATATGGTGACAGATGAGGGTCCAGTTTCAATCTTCTGCACACAGATAACCATTTTGTCCCCAGCACCACTTGTCGAATAGGGTATCGTCCCTCCAACATATGCTTTGGACCTTTTTATCAAAGATCAAATAGCTGAATGTGTCTAGGGAAGTTTCTATATACTCAATTCTGTCCCATTGCTCCATTTATCTGTTTTTATTCTGGCACCATGCCCTTTTTTTTTTTTTCACTATTTCTTTTTAGTGTAGCTTGAAGCCAGGTATTTTTTCTTGTTGCTCAAAATTGCTTTTGCTGTTTTGAGTCTCTTCTGGTTTCATATGGATTTTAGAATTTTTTTCTCTAGATCTGTAAAATATGTCTTTGATATTTTGATTGGGACTGCATTGAATCTGTATAATACTTTGGGGAGTACGGGCATTTTGACAATATTAATTCTGCCAATCCAGGAGCAGGTGACATCTTTCCATTTTTTTTCAGTCTCCTTTTTCAGAGTACTGCAGTTTTCCTTCTAGGGGTCTTTCACTTCTTTGGTTAAATTAATTCCTAGGTATTGCATTTTTCTTGAAGCTACTATGAATGGTATTGCTTTCATAATTTCTTTCTCATCCCATTCACTGTTGATGTACACAAATGTGAATGATTTTTGTGTATTGATCTTGTATCTTGCTACATTGTTGAAGTTCATTATTAATTCAAAGAGTTTTCTGTTGGAGTTCTTTGCATCTCCTGTGTAGACTATCATGTCATATGCAAAAGTTGATAATTTGAGTTCTTTTCCTTCGTGTATCTTTTGTATTTCTTTTTCTTGCTTAATTGCTTTCACTAATATTTCAAGTACTATGTTCAATAGAAGATGTGAAAGTGAAAATCCTTGTTTTGTTCCTGATTTTAGGGGGTGGGTGGCTTTAGATTTTATCCATTTAGTATGATGACAGCTATTGATTTGTTACATATAGCTTTTATCTTATTCAGATATGGACCTTCTATGTCTTTTTTCTTCAGGGTTTTTTGTCATGAAGGAGAGTTACGTTTTGTCAAAAGCTTTTTCTGCATCTATTGAATGATAATATGGTTTTTAACCTTGCTTCTGTTTAGGTGATATATTACATTTATTAACATATGTATGTTGAATCCTCCTTGTTTCTCTGGGATGAAACCTACTTGATCATGATGTATGTTCCTTTTGATAAGATGCTGCATTCTGTTTGCTAATATCTTGTTGAGGATTTTTGCATCTATGTTCATTAAGGAAATTGACCTATGGTTCTCTTTTATACTTGGGTCTTTATCTGGTTTGGAGAGCTGGGCAATACTGGCTTCCATAAATGAGTTTGGGAGCACTCCGTCCTTTCAAAGTCTTTAGGAAGCTTGAGAAGTGTTGGTGATATAATATTCTTAAAGTTTTGTAGAATTCAGCATTGAATTAATCAAGTCCTGTGCTTTTTTAGCTGGTAATTTCTTTACTATTGTGTCAATTTCGTTGGTTGTTATTGAGTTGGTAAGCATATTTATGTCTTCCTGGGTCAGTTTTGGTACTTTGAATATACCTAGGAATCTGTCCTGTCCCTTTTTTCAAAATTTGCTAACTTGTTGGAATGTAATTTTTAAAGTGGTTACTATGTTCTGGATTTCCACAGTGTCTGTTGTGATCTTACCTTTAATTGCATTGATGCGAGTCCTTCCTCCCTTTCTCTTTGAAAGTCTGGCTAGGGGCTTATCTATTTTATTTATTCTTTCAAAGGAACAGCTCTTTGATTTTTTTTTTTTACTGTTTTCTTGGGGTTTTTT
>QZML01000858.1:331694-342491 GCA_016801275.1 Hystrix brachyura | reverse complement strand
GTATGCCTCACTTATCTGTATGTCCAATTCTTTTTCCATACTTGGGAAGTTTTCTGCCACTATTTATGTGAACAGCTTTCTTATGTGATTTGTGCTGTCTCCGTCTTTTTCATTGACTCCTATCAATCTTATGTTATTTTTCTTATGCAGCATATTTCTGGGTCTTGCTTCTTGACCCATTCTGCTGGTCTGTTTCTTTTGATTGGTGTTGAGACCATTTACACTTACATTGATGGTAATAACTGATACACGTTGACTTATTCTTCTCATGTAATTTACCTGTTGTTGGCTCCCTATTTTTCCCATCTGTTTAATTACTTGCCTTGCTTGAAGGATTCATTGTGTTGCAATTCCTATTCGTCATTTTCCTAAGCTCTTCTGTATTTTTATCTGTATCTGCTCTAGAGCCACTAATCATGTCTTTCATTTTGGAAATGATTTCTTTTTTGATGTTTTCTAGAGCCTCATTCATCTGCTTTGTTACTTCGGCTGTTACCGCCTCCAAGAGTCTGGGTGGGAAATTTTCAGTTTGTTCCACTTCATCCCCCCCACCCCGGGATTGCTTTTGGTGAGCTAGAGGTATGGGGTTGCATCTTATAGTCTGCTGTGATTCTGATGGGCTTTCCTTGATAGGTTATTTGTTTCTTTTCTCTAAGAGCTTTCAATATTCTGTTCTTGTGTTGAATTTCTAGGAATTTAACTATTACATGCCTTGGGGTTTGAACTTGGCTCCTTTTTCTCCTACCAATTTGAGTTTGAACTCTGCTCCGCCTTGCCCTGCCTTGCTTGCAAGATCTTGCCTCTTCAATTTATTGGGGCTGAGAAGTTTCTGTCTATTTGGCCTACTCTAGTTCTTTGACTGTAGTTTATAGTGTTATTTGTGATCCTCTGCTAAACTCAATCTTGGCATGCAAGGAAGAACTAGCAGCTGTCTTATTGATTTTTCATGGTCCCTTACCATTATGAAGAATTCTTTCTTTTCTCGGTCATTAATCACAATCTTGTCTTCTATATCTGAGATTCTCTCTTCACATTGTTTCATTCTACTGCCAATACTTTCAATGGAAATTTAATCTCTTGGACATCTGTTTGAATCTGTTTCATGCATTCCATTTCTTTCTTGTGTTGGGCATTTTTGGTCTTCGTCATTTTCCTAAGCTCTTCTGTATTTTTATCTGTATCTGCTCTAGAGCCACTAATCATGTCTTTCATTTTGGAAATGATTTCTTTTTTGATGTTTTCTAGAGCCTCATTCATCTGCTTTGTTACTTCGGCTGTTACCGCCTCCAAGAGTCTGGGTGGGAAATTTTCAGTTTGTTCCACTTCATCCCCCCCACCCCGGGATTGCTTTTGGTGAGCTAGAGGTATGGGGTTGCATCTTATTTGTGTGTCTTCTCATTTTCTATTTTCTCATCTTTAGTTTAGTTCCTGGGTTGATGCTTATAAATTGCCTGTGGCAGGTAACTTTCTTTGTTAGTTTTGAGAACCTTTTGGAAATGAGTACTTCCTCAGAGATGTCTTACAGGTGTAGCTGGTTTTTATGTTATGAGTCTGTTGCAAGATCTTGCCTCTTCAATTTATTGGGGCTGAGAAGTTTCTGTCTATTTGGCCTACTCTAGTTCTTTGACTGTAGTTTATAGTGTTATTTGTGATCCTCTGCTAAACTCAATCTTGGCATGCAAGGAAGAACTAAGTAGAACAATTTTGTTACCTTGGCTAAAGTAGTACAATCAGCAACAACAATAACATCAAACACAGTCTAGAAAATAAAAAAAAAAATGTGGTAACCATTGATCTGCCACCTTAAACCATATGAACTAAATTTGTGGTTATTTAACAATATCCAAAATAAACCAGAAACTTGTGTGCAGTAAATATGCCATCGACACAGTGATTTTACTTTCAGGGGAGAAAATTCAAAAAAGTTAGGAGGAAAGGATAGAGAAATAGAAGAAGAGAAAAAGATGAGAAGCAAGATTGGAAGCCAGAGGGAAATTACACAAACTTTGGGGAACTAGTAAAGAAAACAGGAGGGAAGGAGAGAAGGAAGAAGTGGAAACAAGGACAGAACATAAAAATAACAGCAAAAAACTAGAAAGTTACTTTCCTATAAATCAAGGAAAAAAAAAACAAGAAAAAGAAGAGCAGATAGGGAAGAAATATTAAAAAAAAAAAGTCCACTTCCAGGTGTGTCTGTCCTGTCACAGGTAGACAGAATAGACAGGCCTTGGCCCTTGTTGATCAATCCCAGCAGTAGATTTTGGCAGTGTAGTGAGTGTTCCCAGTGGGGTTCAAGAGCAAGGCCTCACCAATTCCACTGAAGTTCAGCCTGATCACTGGCTGTGGGGTTGAAACCTAATCCTTTCAGCTGGAGACATACTGCATTTCTCCCACTGGCTTGAACTCAGTTCCCTGCAAGTTTGAACTTGGCTCCTTTGCCTCCTGCCATCTTGAGTTTGAACTCTGCTCCACCTTGTCCCGTCTTGCACCAGCACCAAAAGCCACTAGCAGCTTTTCTGAATTCTGAGCTTGGCCCCTTTCCAAGACTTTCCAAGATGGCAATTGTGGCAATTGGCTGATTGCCACCCTCTCCTGGGGGCCGTCTGAGATCAGATGACTCAGGTAACTCACCAGCCACTGCAGTCCTCAGTGTCCACTGCTCCACTCTGTCTGTGTGTCTTTCCACGGAGGTCTCTGGAGTCTCCAGTACTCACCATGTGTCTGCAGCCTCAAACTGCGTCACTTGCACTGAGAGCTGGGGCTGCAAGTTGGGGCCATGAGCAGGGCTGTGCAGCGGGGGTGTGCAGGGCTGTGCACTGCTGCCGTGACCCCAGATGAAAGCTGGTGGCCATGAGCTGGTCTGTGACCTGAGGCTGTGAGCCCAGACCGTGACCCAGGGCTGTGCCCTGGGGGCTGCAAGCTGGGACTGTGAGGGGGGGTTCTGAGCTGGGGGTGTGAGCCAGAGCTCTGGGAGAAAGCACCGTCTGTCCATCACCTTCTTCTTCTGGTCTGGTCTCTCCTTTTGCTTTCCCTGTGTGCTTTATCTCTTGCTTCAGCTCCTTGCTGGGTCCTGAGAACATGCTTCCCTCCTCTCCTTTACTTTTAAAGGACAATTTTCCCACATTTAGATTTCCTTGGTTGACAAATTTGTTTATTTTAGTTCCTTTAGGACTTTATTTTTATCTCACTACTTTCTGACTTCCATGGTTTTTGATGATGTAATAGCTATTATCCTTGAGGACCAATTCTACATAATAAGTAAACTCTTTCTTGATTCTTCAAGATTCTCTTCTTTGGCTTTTGCAATGTGTATGCACTTTGGCTCACTGTGGATCTCTTTTTTCCTACATGGAATTCATTGATCTTCTGGAATGTATAGATTAAAGTTTTATATCAAATTTCAGGAGTTTGGGGCCATTAATTCTTCAAATACTTCAACTCCTTTCTCTGTTGCTGCTCTCTTTCTGAAACTTCCATATGTATATCTTGGTTTGATGAACATAGGTCTATTAAATTCTGTTCCATTTTTTCTTTATCCTTTTGCTTCTCAGACTGAATAAGTGTTCTATCTTCAAGTTTTCTGATTCATCTTTCTGCTTACTTAAATCTAGTCTTGAACCTCTCTCACAATTTTTACTCATTTTAGTTATTGTACTTTTCAGCTCAGTAATTTGCTTGGTACCTCTTTGGAATAAATATTTTGGATGAATATCCTTATTTTATTCATGCATCATTTTGTTCTTTTAATTTCGCCTTATAGTTTCCTATTGCTCTTTGAACATGTTTTAGGCATTTGATTTGAAGTTTTTATCTCTTAAATTAAATGTTACAACTTCCTTGGAAGTGGTATCTGTCAGTTCATTTTTTTCTGTGACAATTCTTTTCTGCATCATTTTATACTTTTATAATTTTTTTGTTGAAAACTTGCCATTCATTATTACAATGTAGTAGCTTCAAATCAGGTTGTCTTCCTTCTCCATGTTACACTATTTTTGTTTGTTGAAGGTTTAGCTTGTGTTTAACAAGTGATTTGACTGAGTTCATCAAATGCCAGCAGTTAGGAAACAAACTCTCCCAAACTTTGCAGATTGGCTCTGTGCTAGGCACTCATTCAATGCTTAGCTGACCCTTTTACAATTTCACTTCAAATAAACTCTATTCCTGGCTTTTATTCTCATGATTTACATCTACAGTGTGTCTCAGTTTTAAACGTTTGCTCCTTTATGACTCTGCGTTGTCTCATAATACTTTCAAGCCGTATACACTGCTTTTCCAGTTTGAGTGAGCTCTGCATTAGGCAAAGAAGAAAATAGTTCTTTGCTATAATCTTCCAGATTGCATCTAGACACTTTAGAATAGGTATTCACAAAAATTTATAAAGACTACTCTGCTCCCCTAAAGAACCAGGGGTCAGAGCTTCATATTGGGAATATAGCCTACTTTCTCAAGATCACCACTGAGCTGAGGAGGAAGTTTTCTAGAGTTCTGATAACACTGGCTTTAAAAGTTTCTTTCTTTTTGAGTGTGTGTGTGTGTTTTTGTGGAGGCACAGCAACTTAGAACTGCCTCTCTTACATTTTTTTCTTATGCCTTTCTCATTGCTTCTTAAAAAGTAAATTCCATACATAAATTTCCATATCATCTTAATGTATTTGAAGAAGAGTGCATTGTACTGTAAATTAATTAGATTAAAAAGTTAAATGAAATAGAGTACCAAGTTTAGAAAGAGGACCAAATATACATCACAAGTAAATACACAAACATGTTACTTGAAATCTATGAGAAAACAAAATTAATTCAATAAATTGTATTAAATAAATTGAAAAAGAGAATATGGAAAGCTACTCATAGCTTTTATTGGTATAAGAAATTCAAAGTAGATCAAATATACAAACATAAAGTAGTAGGAAATGAGATATGTTATGGAAATATGACTATAGAAATCACGTAGAAAGCAGATCTTTAGTGTATAATACTTGAAATGAGATAACTCACTTGTCAGTCAATAGTAAGTGCCCAATTACAGCATCAGTAGAATCACAGTGTTGAAATGCAATGAAATACAGGTGAATGGACAGACCATACTGAAATTCAAGCATTTGTTTTCCATGAGGTTTCAGGAAAATCTCAGAATTTAAGATTATTTGCATGTAGATAGGAAAGCCAATCCATATTTGAGTTGCTGTTGAATTTGGAAAGGAAGACTCACTGTTCCTTCCAGTGTTGAGAGGGTCCAATGTAATTAATTTGCCATCAAGTAGATGATTGGATTCCTTAAAGTATTTTACCAATTCAAGGGCTAAACTCTAATCTTCGCCAAGTTTTAGAGAGGTCAGAAATTTGGCAGAAATAGTAGTTACATCATGCTTTGTGAGAAGATGTCTTGGTGTTGAACCCATGCAGAATTTCTGTCTCTGTTGTCTTACTCAATTTCCTCTTTGCTGGGACAAAATATCTGACACCTGTCGCTTAAAGGAGAAGAAGTTTGTTTATCCTTGAGTTTTAGAAATTTCTTAGTTCTTACATGGCAGGTGGCGTGAAAAGCTGCTCATCTCATTGTGGACAGGAAACAGAGAGAAAAGGGAGGAGTTGAAGAGGGAGACATGACTTCCAGATCACCTCCCCTACTCTCCTCTTCTGACAAGACCCCACCTCTTACATCATATTTAGTTATAGTATCTCCATAACTTAATGACCTTTCCAAAAGTTCTGATTATGAATTCATGAGTACTAGGGGCACATCAAGATTTCAACCATTAACTTTCTACCTCTGACCCCCAAAGACTCATGCACATCTATTTATGCAAAATGCATCTAGCCCATCTTTAAGAGTCATCAGTCTTAACAGTTACAGCATTGCTGAAAGGTCTAAATCCAAAGTCTTCTGTAAGACTCAAAGCAAACTTTTAGCTGTAACTCCCTGTAAAAAACAAAAAGAAAGTTAAGCTCTTCTAAATTTCAACAACACAGGGTAAACACTCCCTTTACCAAAGGGAGGAATGGGGAGCTAGAAAACAATGGGACCATAGAAATATTGAAACTCAGCAGGACAAACATTAAATTCTGTAGCTCCATGTCCAGCACCTGGTGCAAATTGTGGCAAGATCCTAACTCCAAACAGCTTAAACAGCCGTGCCTTTAAGGTGCCACCTGCTACAGTTACCTTGTTCTCTTTCTTGGACAGGCTCCACCAATTGGCTTTTCTCAATTGTACTGCTTTCTTGGCGTCTTCGAATTAGGGGGGCCTCCATTGCACTTTAAGCTTCATTTCCATAGCTTCATGCACTGCACTTTCAGAGGCACACTACCTGGCCTGCCTAACATTCATCTGAAATCTGAATGGAATCCTCCCTGAGCCCACGATTCTTGTATGCTGCATGCCCATAAAACTAGCACCATGTGAATACTGCCAAAGTATGCTGCCAGCTCAAGCAGTAGCCAGACCTCCTTGAATAATGGCTGTCATGGTCTCTGAGTGTTGGAGTAGCTGAGCACTGTGAAATGAATCCCAGGGAAAGAATTTCCTAGGCAGCCCTTGTGTGTCTTGCGACTCTCTTCTCAAAGCATAGCTTTACACTCTTGCAAACTTAAACCTACATGGTTGGTGTCTTCTCAATTCCGGATGTGCCTTCAAGCCATTTTTCATATTGTTTTGATATAAAGTGCTTGGCTTCACTTTAATGTTAATCTTTTCAACAGACAAGTTTTTGCGTCTTCAACTTTATATGCCCCTTTTTCTGGCAAATGTGAAAACGTTTTCGATGGGATTTCACACTGTTTTTCTGTGTAAATTTTGGGAGAAGCAACAACCAGTACTATGACACAGCCTTAACAGTAGACTGCCTTGAATTTCTTTTCGGCAAGATTAATTAGTTTACTGCCTTTAATCTCAGACTTCCTCAGTCTCAGGGCATAAGCAAAATGTGCACAAATTTTCTGTCAGAGTATAACACCCCGTCTCTTGTCCAACTGCCAATGGCATCCTTGTTCTCAACTGAAACCTCCTGAGCCTGGTCTCTATCATTTTCCTTATTAGTATTCTGGTCTTCTGTGCTCTGACCAGAGTTTCACATCCAGCTCAGTTTACAGCATTTTAGTATTGCTTCTCCAACCAGTAATTCCAAATCTTCCAGAACTCCTCTGCTAACTAGTTCCAGAGCTATCTAAGCCACATAGACAGGTAATGTCATAGACATAACCCCACTTTTCTGGTACCAAAATCTGTCTTAGTCACTTTCCTCATTGCTGGAGCAAAGTACATGAGGCTTTGGGCAGAAATCTAGTTATAAATCATAACACCTGCTGTCATGTTTCCTCTGTTCATACGCCCAACATGCAACCCTAGGATGGTCAAGTACAGGTACTCATTGATCTTCCCTGGATGAGTTAGCCCATTCATCTTGTTGTTCAGTGCCTCCCTATGGCAGATGATTTCCAGTGGGCATTAACACAAAATACAAAGTACCATCCACTTTATGCTCACTCCCATTGGTCCACTGAAATACCTGTTCTCTGATTTAATTTTGGTTCTTCCATATCTCTAACCAGATACAGGACTCTCCACTAATGACGACTCAGTGAATTTTTATCTATGGATATTTTTATTCTATAGTTAGTAGGAATGGAAGGTTTTGGGTGATATGGCCCTTAGGGAAGTTTTCCTTGCTACTGTGAAATGCTACTATGTATCAACAATCATTTGATCAGACCAATATACCGAACTTTTCCACTTATGAACCAGACTCAAGAATTACTCTAAGAATTGCTTAGTTTATGAAACAGCAATATCATTGAAACATCATGGAATTAATAAATATAAGGATTGTGGTGTTGACTTTTTTAAATTTCTTGATGAAAAGAAAATTACAGGTTCAAGTCACTCCTATTTCAGAAAACACATAAAATGCAGCTGAGAACCCAGGGCCTTTGCACTGAGTTACGTTTCCACCCTTTTGTTTTACTTTATTTTATTTTATTTTTAAATTTTGAGACAGGGTCTGAATAAATCACTAAGCAGTCCAAGAATCCTATATATTGTGTTTATTAAAGCTTTTGATTTCATCATTTTCTTTTGTGCTTGATTTAATCTCTTCCATGCTGTTTTGTTTATTATGACTCAAGAAACAACAGATAGTCAAAGTGTGTAGTAGGCTGTATGATCAAGATTAGTTTAACTACACTCTGTGATGTTCACTTGATGGCAAAATCACCTAATGATTCATTTCTCAGAATACAGCCCCATCGTTGAGCAATGCATGACTAATACCTAGAAGGATAATTTCAACCTAATTATTTTTGTCCTTTACGTTTTATTTGGCTGAGCTTTTATCATCTACTCATTTCCAAGAATTTTCAGATAACCTTGGAAAGTTGTGCAGTGAAACCTCCTGCAGAGTTCTTTTTAGAGTTTGATTGAGTTTATTAATGAATTTTAGAAAAACAGCCATCTTCCTATCTCATTCATGAACTTGATGTGTTTACCTGTCTTGTTTCATAAATTTCAATTAAGTTGTACATTATCCTTTTAAAATGTCAAACACCTATACTATTAGATTAATTTCCAGTTTTCTTATATTTATTGATGCTATTGTAGTATTATTAAATCTTTAAACCTTCATTAAATCCTCTCGTTAGCTGCTACTTTTCTATATTACCCTTTATTCTATATGTATCTAATATTGTGTGAATTTTATGTTTTCTCTCATTGGTTTTAAGAGTTGGTCTGCAGGATCTCTTAAAGTTTTAAAAGGAAATAATCTACATTAGGGCCATGGAAGGGGGAGAAGGTGAGCACCAGTACAAGGTAGAAGAAGATGACATGATCAAAGCTCAGTATATGAATATATGAAACTGCCATAGTGAAACCCATTAATTTGTAAAATTAATATGTGTCAATAATTATAACAATATAATAAAATAAATAAATGGAAATTGTCTATAGCATGTAATATCTACAAACTGAGATTTCTTTTCTGAATATTGGAAATGCTACCTAATTTTGTTGTGTATGTACATAATCTCAGAATTACAATATTAGAAACTGCAATAATACACCTTCTTGTACTGTTTCTGATTTAAATGTAAAATATTTCTAAGGTCACACTATTTTTTAATATTTTGTGAAAGGTTTTAATTATTACTATTTATCACGTTAAGGAAACTGCGTCTCCTTCCAAATTCAGTACAGTTTTATCACAAATGAGTAGTGAAATTTACTAAATATTTTTCAATCTAGTGAAATTTCCTATGACTCTTTTCTAATTGTTGATATAGTAACTTTTCTAATATTAAGCCATCCCTATTTTCTCCAGATAAAGGAAACTTAGTTGATTTTTTGCACATTGCTGAATTATTTCCAAATGTTTTGTTATTTACAGTTCTTGAATCTGTATAGCATTATCCTACATTTTCATTTATTGCATTATTAGCATTTAGTCTTGAGGTTAATGTAAGACCACATAAAATCATTCCAGAAGTTTTGACTTTATGCAGTCGTTAGGCTTTGTTTAAACTGGAGCCTTACCTCTTCCACAAATATTTGATAGAATTTATTTGTAAAATATCATTTGGGTTGTTACCAGGATTTTTTATTTTAAATAAACTTTGTTTCAATTTGTAAGAAAAAAATTCAGTTTTTTAGTGATTACAGGCCTATTCAAATCTTCTGCTTTTTAAAGTCAAGTCTGGAAAAAAATGTTTTCGAATTTATCAGTACAAAATAAATATAATTGTCTTGCATATTTTGTCTTCTCTACTCTATTTGAAGTTGTGTTAGGTTTTCTATTCATGGTATTTTATATTTGTAACTTTACACTTTTCTTTAAATAAATATTTAATCATTACATAGATTCAGCTTTTGGTTAGGTTGGTTTTCTTGTTTTGCTTTGTTTTGTTTTCAATAGCATTTATTTCTGGATTTTCTATATTATATTCTTTCTCATTACTTTTTCTTTTCCTTTTAATTTTTTTCCCATACATTTTTCATGTGTATTTTGCTTTACTTGTATATCACACATTTTCCTGTGTTTTTTATTGTTTTTGTTGTTGTTGTTGTTTTTTACATTTTCACTTTATTTCTTGGTCAGTAAATTGTGTGCTTGAGTGTTCTGAAGCATTAAAATCTATGGACGTTTTCTATCTCTGTTGCTGATTTATAAGTTTACTGCATATTAGTCAAAAGAAGTGGTTTTTGCACTGACTTTTTTGGTATTTATTCAAAGTTATTTTTCAACCTTGTGAGTGCTTAATTTTCATGAATGTTTTATGATTAACTTAAATGAATGCTAAATCTTTAATTGTTCAAGGGATTTTATCAGTCTTATGGTGAATGCTCATAATTTTATATCTGTATTAATATTTTCCATAGGTCTATCACATATTGAAAATATTTTAAAATCTTCCCTAGGAACTATGTTTTTTTTTTATTTATTTATTTGGTTAGTTTTTGGCTCTTGCTATGTAGTTCAGGCTGACATCAAACTCACTATGTAGCCGAGGCTGGCTTCAAACTGGTGATGTTCTCTATTGCTGCGCCTATCTGTTTTTGAACTTCTATTGCTATCATCTCTGAGAGTTCGGTTGGGTGTCTTCTGACATCCTCGATGTCATTGTCCTCTGTATTTATTCTGGTTGGGCTGGAGGTCTGGGGTTGCGTTTTGCTTCTATGTCTGGTCATTTTCTTTGTATATATATGTACTTTACTCTTCTTAGCTTCTTCTCCGAGTTGGTTTGATATTTTCTTTGTATGAGGTTACAAAAAGATAGGTAATAGTGTCCTCCTTGGGAATGTCTGTTTTT
>QZML01000858.1:307027-322697 GCA_016801275.1 Hystrix brachyura | reverse complement strand
ACTCTGTTTTCAAAAGCAACTTCACTTTTTTTTCTTTCTAATTGACATTTATTTGTTTGTTTTTAAAGCAGCATTCAGTCAAAATGCTGAACTCCACTCCCAGAGATGCACTTTTTTTGCAGTGACTACAAAAGGAAAGCACACACAGAGGAAAACGGTTCCATTTTGTGAAGTAGCACTGTCTTCTTGTCTTCTCAGATTAATGCTATATGACATGACTATTGCAATTCACTGCATCATGCAGAAAATGTAAAAGGACAGATTTTATGCAAATCAAACCATAGCTTTTAGAAATATAACTAAAATGAAAAGCACTGTGTAAATGGGCTTCTAGTCAGGCACATGGAAAATGTTGTTTATTTGGCAGAATTTATCCAGAGACCAAAAGAGTTCTCAACAACAACAACAACAACAACCAAAATTTGCTATTCTTATATCTGTGGATTTTTCCTCCATTCTTCCCCACCTTACTATTTCCTTCTTACATTTTATTCACCTTTTTCAAAGTACCTTTTTTGCCATTCCATTCCATGCTAGCAATCAATGGAAAACTATCTTATTGCTTGGATATCCCTTCCCCTTCTTTCTATCTCCCACTAATCCTCAATACTTCCTAAACCATGAAAATGCAACAGGTAGTATATGTGGATTGCTCCAAGGAATAAGACTCCATCCTTTGGCCTGTTTTGGAAAGGAAAACTACAATAGTTCATGGTTAAGGAAAACTTAGGCCTGTTTTGGAAAGGAAACTTATAGTAGTTCGTGATTAAGGAAAACCATGAAAATGCAACAGGTAGTGTATGTGGATTTTTCCAAGGAATAATACTCTATCCTTGTTTTATATATTTAGTAATCATTTCACCAGTCTACTTCACTATAGGAACAAATAATTCATACTCACTATTCCAAATATTTGGCATGAATTGGGTAGTCAATTAGTATTTCTTTAAGAATCAATTATGAAGATGAACATATTGACACTGTGCTCATCAAATCCATAGGATCAGGAATTAAAAAAAATAAAAAACAATCTCAAGATATTATTTATGGCCTTACAAATGATCCAGATCTAATAAGAACTTGACTGCAGACATATAACAAGTTTTCAAATATAAACAGAGTAGAAGTATGGTTTAAGGGCAGACTATGTTCAACGTTGAATGAAAAAAGTCTGAGATAGACTTAGCTCAAAATATTGTAAGAGTATGATAGGGCTGCAAATTAAGCTAAAGTAATCTTAGGCTACACTGAAAGAAGAATAGGATCATGATCCAGAGTGTTGATGTTCTAGTCTAGTTTCCAAAAGAACACCCATAATGACTAAAATCAGTTTTACTAGTGATCCAATTATCCAATTATCTAATTCATGTTTGCCTAATATGGAACATTCTTATGAGTGTTTTTGCATCCATTCAGGGATCCTAAAGATGAAATTACATCAAAATTAAATCATAGATACTTTAGACAAATAAGCCCAAAAATTCCTAAGTAAACCCATGTGGAAAAGACAAGAAGCAGCAAGATATATCACACACAGGTACAAATCCCCTGTGATGAACGTTATCACTATGTATATCTAAAATGGACCATTAAAATAAGATTTTAAAAAAGAAAAGACACCCACCCATTAGAAAACAAAGCATTTCCTTATACACAAGATACTGCACACTTGAGAATTACAATTTAAAATGCAAAATTACATCAGAAATTCCATTTTGCATATTAGATATAAGATTCACAAAATTCCAAGAATATAGTAAAAGAGACTACAACAAGCTGTAAAGACAAAAGCATACAGAAAAACAGTACACTTCAGATAATTTAGCATACAACTTTAGTCTATATCGGGAACATTATAGCTGGAACACTACTTCAATTCTGAATGCTCACTGAGAAAATGCAACATGTTGACAGAAGAGAAACAAGGATGTTTGGAAGACGTGTGAAATCATTGTCATTTTAGGAAGAGGTGGGGCGACTCCAGAATATTCAAATAAGAGAAAAAGAAGACCCATATTGGACATGATATCTGAGTTTAAACACTCAGAAAACATTCATTATACTTTTTCCACTGATGGCAAGAGTAAAACTCAGAATGAATAAAATTGATGTTTCAAAGATAATTTAGGGCTGACTATGTGAAAGAAGGCCTGGTCAATTGTAGCTTTAAAATTTTGGAGGGGGGGTATTTTGAGACAGGGTCTCTCTGTGTAGCTCAAGCTGGCCTTGAACTATGTAGCCCAGGCTGGTCTTGAGCTTGCAGCGATCCTCCTGCCTCAGCCTCCCAAGTACTGGGATGACAGGCATGCTCTACCATGCTTAGCTAGCTTTAAATTTTTTAAATGGCTGCCTTGAAATTGCATCAAGACTGTCTTTGCATGTAATTGTGTATTTTGGTTTCAATTTAAATTTACTTTTAGCTGATATATAAAAACATAAAACGTTACACATATTGGTGTTGTACTCTATGTGATGTTTTGATATGTGTGTTCTATGCATAATGTTCAAATCGGGGTAAACACGCAGTGGGGATCAAAATGTGTGATGAATGTTTAAAATATTATTACAATAAAGGACGTGTTGCCATTCACCCCCTCAATATAATCCTCCTTGCTTCAAAAACACTTATTTCATAATTCTTGACACTTTTTAATATAATTCTAAAGTCCCATTTAATGAGTATCTTTATGAGGTGTGATAACAAAAATATTGTGAATGCTGCTGTCAAGTGCTATCCAATGGAAAGGTAGGCATTTAATAACATTTGAGTATGTCCTCATTCACTTTATTCCCCAGATCTAGCACTTATCCCCAAACTCGAAATGAACATAAAAGGTAAATGTTTTGAAATGATTCAGGACATAGAGGCAGCTGTGAAAGCACAACTAAAGGCACTTATAAAAAAAGGGCCCACAAAATTGCTTTGGAAAGTAGCAAGAATGACAAGATATGTGTGTTCAAAGTGAAGGGAGTATTTTGATGGGTATTAACCGCAATATGTCTTTTACTGCAATGATTGTTTTAAATTAAACATTAACCATACTTTTCTATCATGCCTCATATCTCTTCAAATACTTATCATTTCTTTACGATATATTCAAAATCCTTTCTCTGACCTTTTTTAAGTGTACCATGTAAAGACTCTGCTGTGCAATAGCACACTGGATATTTTTACTTGTTCTACCTGTAACTTGGTATCGACTGATAGGCCTTTCACATTTAGTCTCTCCATCATTCTTATGTCATTTAGCATACTTGATTACAGGTTCATCCATAGTGCCACAAATGGCAGGATTTAATTCTTGTTATGGTTGGATAGCGTTCCATTGTCTTATATGTGCTTCATTTTCTTTATTCATTCATCCATTGACAGACAATTAGGCTAATTTTATTTCTTGGTTATTGTGAATTGTGCTGCCAGAAATATAAAAGTGCAAATGTTTCTTCAACATACTGATTTCATTTCCCTTATATATCTAGAGAAGGACTGGTGAATCGTCTGATATTTATATTTTAATTTTTTGAGGAAACCTCAGAGTGTATTGCAGTAGTTACCTTTCTAGAGCTAATGGTTTGCAAGAGAGCAGATTTAATACAGGACTTTTACAAGTTACAACATTCACCCATAAGCCAAGTGCAGGAAGAGTGCTGAATGTCTGTCTATGCACTGGAGACCTGAAAGAAACAATCAAGGGCTGGGAGCCTGCAGCAATGTCCTGTGTACATCTGTGTCTGCACTAAATGCCTGAAAAAAATCTTTACTGGAACCAGGATATGAAATTCACAGCAGAGATGAAGACCGCAGCTCCCCGGAAGCGAACAGCAGCCATCCTCAACAACAGCAAGGCCCCCAAGCTCTTCTGCGACGAGAATGGTCGCATTCCCCTCTAGACAACCAGCCGAAACAGATCTTCTGGGAAACAGCCGGCAACTATCTTGTGCTCCTGTTCTCCTTTATGTTGTGTTGGCAACAATCCTCAGGTGGATCTTCTATGCCCAAAACCACACCAACTCGGTCCGGCTGTTCATTACTGCTCAAGTTGACCATATCAATACACAACATATATTCCTTAGTGGCTGTACTAATTTACACTCCCACCAACAGTGTGCAAGGGATCCCTTTTCTACATCATTGCCAGCACTTGTTATTGTTGTCTTTTTGACAATAACCATTCTAATTGGAATATGGTAATAGCTCCCTATAGTTTTATTTTGCGTTACTCTGATGATTACAGATGTTTATATATTTTTTTCAAATACCTGTGGGCCATTTGTATGTCTTCTTTCCAGCAATGTCTACTTAGATGTATTGCCCATTTAAAATTAGGTTTCTTTTTACTATTGAGTTTTCTGAGTAATTTACATATTATTTACATCCTTGATGTTAAAATATAGATCCATAAGGTTGTGTATAAAGAAATTGCTGAACTGCAATGTAAGATTATTCTACTGAGCATTGAAATTTTATATTTTTATCATAATCCTGATAGTAATATTTTTATCTCTGCAAATTCTTTCCACCAATAAGGCCTCTAGGCCTTAGGATTATGTTTCTTTTCTGATTTCCTTTAAAAATGAAATAATGTGAACTATACTTTTTGTTTGAATTTTGGATTTCTGAAAGTTTCAGCCACCCAAAATGAGAAGCTGATAGAAAGAAACTGAAACATTAGCCATCAATCCCCCAACAAAGTCTATATCTATTAGTATCAATTATAACAGGCTTAATCATTTGGTGTCTTAATCTAAAATGCAACAGAAATAGTGAATTAGAAATGTGGTAAAAACAGCAGTGCATTGTAGGCACATTGACCTCACTGAGAACTTAGAGCTGATAATCCTGAGAGACAGGATAAACAGAAATAGCAGTTTGAAGCATAAACAATGTGACTTTGTTTACCATTTATACAAATAACCCTACAACCTCAGTAATATCTGAGTAAATCTCACTTTTTCAACACAATATACTGTAATAACCATTTTTATAAAAATCAGGAGTTATCAAAAATAATAATTCACTGAATTGTCTAATGGATATTTTCCTCAAATAGTTATAGAAATATTATATTAATTTCACTGATTTTTTCTTGTACACAGTTTGAATTTAAAAAATCAAGACAATAGAGTGATTCACATCATTTACATGGAAGGTCATTTATGTAAAGTGCACCATACAGAAAGATACCAGACAAGCTTTCTTATACCTGATCTGTACTTCACTCTTCAACACTGTTTCTTTCCTTTAGATTTATAAAACTAGGAATATTACTTGACCTTATGAAATTGACTTTATGCAACTTCCTATCCTAAGGTTTTACAGTTGCTACTAGTTAATATGATGTGGCAATGGTTAGGAGGATAGAAGTACTTTCACACTCTACTGATTGCATCAATTTATCCCAAGAAATAAGGGCATGAGAATTACATACCAACTTAATAAAATGTTTATTCTTTGGCTATATTTTCAAAAGGTGTTTATTTCTGTCTTGAAGTATTTTACTAAATATTGGCAGTTCTTTTAATATTATTGTTGCCTTTTTAATCAGTGGCAGATTTGACTATATTTGAGCATTTCTTTATTTAACTAATAATTATCACACAGAAAATTAGTTTGTAAAAATTCATACATCAACTTAACTGTTTTTCAATCAACCCTTCCAATAATGTAAGGTGTGTATCCCTGAATTTTATTTTTTTTTAATTTTTTGCCATCTCTGAATAAAGATGATTATAGCATAAGATGGGTAGAGTTACTTTGGTAACTCAGAACATCTGCCACCTGCCTGAAGCCATGGCTCAATTCAGGCACAGGATGCAGAAAGCCCTGTTCATTTTACCTGCTTTAGTTTCAAATGTTTGCCTCCTGCAGGCAGCTTCTCATCCCCCACTGCTATAGCCTAAATTTGATGGTGCATCCAAGATCAGGCTGTGGGAGATATGAATAGCAGCTGGTCACTTCCTGCTGTTTCTGTGGCAAGGTACAGACAACTGGAGAACTCATTTTGTATATGCATTTGGAAAATGCTTGTCTGCTGGCAAATTTTTGTTCACATGAGGATTCTAAAAGCATGTATTGAATTTATTCCCTACTTTGCTGAAATGTAACTTTCTGGTTGCTGAGATCCCATGTAATGAGGTACACCTGCACTGTTGAATCAAGAAACTTGGAAGCTGCACAGTAAAATTAACAGTTGGCATTTGGTGTTAGGACATGTTAGTGAATTTACAAATTCATTCAATAAATATACAGACATTTTATGTTCCACTATATGTGGGGTTGTGGGTTTACCTTATATATCCAGCTAAGAAATAATCACATCTCTTGATCATTCTACACTGTCACTCAGTGTTTAGGTAACACTGAATTAGCATTGTAGGAGACACTGTTGCGAGCTTTGTCTTTTAGTTAAAATGTACAATTGAAGTACCGACTGCTTTGTACTTACTAATTACCCTATGCCACTTATTCAAGGGTATTGACATTAGCTCCAGGGTCCTACCCTAATTTTAAATTAGGTGATTACATTGTATATCTTGCAGTTTCTACAGGAAATATGTTCTTCACTTCTCGTATCAAACTGATGGCCAGTTGCTAAATAGCTTACACGTTTTCCCCAGAAATGATTGCACATCACAAAAGATTCCTTTGTAGAATGGTTTCAGAATGGGCAAGATGAAAGGAACTATATAAATGGAATTGTTTTGATTACTATTCTCATTATCAGTGACAATTCTCCTCATAGCATCATAACATTAGTAATTTGGAGGCAAATAACAATTTCTAAGATGCACTTCAGGGATTTTTAGAATAATTTTTACCTGTAAAAATAATTCGTGTTATTCTAGTAGTCTTCTCAAGTTCCTAGTAAATGTGTGTATGTTATGTTTCAAGAATTTTAAATGTGTTCTGATTTGAGATTTTTATCAAACGTGAGGGGACAGGATAAAAGGAGAAAGCAACAAGAGGCCTGTTTTGAAGAACACTAAAAATATGTTTCAAAATCTTGAGTAGTGATATGGATAAAATATCTACTAGTTGTGAAAGGAAAAAGTGATGCAGAATTTGCCTTATAAGCTTCTTATGTGTCCTCAGTCAGAAAGAGGTATCTGCTCTTAAATACTCTGAATAGATTTCATCTTCCAAACAGTCTAATATAAACATGTCACTTTCAATTAGAGGTCAAAATCACACATTGGCACTCATCTTGCCCCCTTTTTATTAGTATATGTTTGTATACATAATAAGTATATTCATTGTGGGGAATTGGTATATATACATATTGCAGTCCTTATCTTTTATAACTCAAGTTTGACTAGTCACATATACTCCTCCAAATTAAGAAGTCTGTATAATATTGTGCATTTATGTACAGGTAAAGTACCTGAAATACTTGGGGCCCAAATGTTCCAAATTTCAGACATTTTTGCATTTTGGAATATTTACCTATGTGGCATGAGATGTCCATATAAACTGGGATGGAACAAAGTCTAAATGTAAAATTAATTTATATTTTAAGTATAGCTTACAAACATAGCTTTAAGATAACTATATGCAGTCTTTTAGTCCATCTTCATTTTGATTGCAATCCATCAAACGTGGTCAGGTGTAGAATTTTCTATTTGTGCCATCATGTTGGTGCACAAAAAGTTTAGACTTTGAAATATTTCAGACTTCAAAGTTTCAAATTTAGAGATGTTCAACCTGTAACAACAAAATTAGAACACTGAGATTCCATCTCACTCCAGAATGACTGTCACCAAGAAATCAACCAATAACAAAATTCTGGCAAGGCTGTAGGGAAAAAGGAACACTTCTCCATTTTTCATGGGACTATAAGCTGATAAATCAGTATGGTGTCTCTTATATGAAAAACTCAAAGGTTAAATGAAGTGCAAAATAAAAGACAGGTCACAGGAAAAATGAGAGAGAAAAAAGTTATTTTAATTGAGCACGGACAATATATCTAAAAGTCTACATTCATTTAGTATAATTCTCATGTCTTTCATAGGTTTTGGCTTATTAATCTGGTTGTTAATCTTTATATATGATAATTAACTTCATATGGCCTTACACGATAAATAAGTGAATTTGATGCTGGCAAAATAGAAGGGGTGTAGAAGGAAGGGAACAAAAGAATTGAGATGTGTTATGCGAGTGTACCAATTTCCCACAATAAATGTAATCATTATGTACTGCAAACATATTAATAAAAATTTTAAAGAGTAATAAATTAAAATACTTAATTTGAAAAAAATCTGTAAGATATGTTATACGTTTTATGTATGCAATATGTGCTGGTCACATCAATCGTTTTGACAGTCATTGAAAAAATTCATATCAAGTGTTTGTATGTTAAAGAAATTCGTGTTCAAAGTGGCATCATCACAGTAAGTGTGTGTATGTGATCCTCAGAGAGGGGAGGCATTTTAAAGGTGGTTAAGTCTAATCATCCACTGTCTGAATGTAGAAGTCTGACAACTTTGTAGGAACTGTTCTGGATAGACATAATTCCCTTCTGTGACTTACTGTTCGAAGAGTAAAAGTATAATCACAAATATCCTTGTCTTTTCTTAATAACCCTTTGTAGATTTGAAAAGCATGTCTTGCATGAGATTAACACATTTGTGCTCCTTTAGGAAATAAGCTATGCCTTATCCGTCTTAATAACCACTGCTCCTAGTAGAGTAGTATACTGCAGAAACTCAATTTAAACATTTGCTATTTGAAAAACTTAATAGTTTGTCTTTTTTTTCAGTCATCTCATTTCTTGAATGATAATTTATATTATACACTTTGTAACAGTATTGACTTTAATTCATCCTATAGCTGTTATTTCAGAGGCTATCATTCTGGGATTTTGTGAATGAATTTATGGTTACCCAAGTTATTTATTTGCTCAAGGACTATTTGTCTAGCCACTCTTATACACAAGGAACTATGGAGGATACAAACATGAAACAGTCAGGGTCCTAAAAGAGTTTCTATTCAAGTGTAGAAAGATGAGACAATATAAAGTCAAAAATATCCTAAGAGATACAGAAAAGTAGTGCACAACTCCAATAGAAACAAAAATGATGATGCCTGAGACACAAAGTAAGTGGGAAACTATATAGCCTTCAATTACAAAGTGGGACTAGCTTTTTTGTTTGTTTAGGAGAGGTCCATTTGGGGGATTTAGATCCGTGGTAAAGTGCTTGCCTAGCAAGTGCAAGGCCCTGAGTTCACTCCCCAGCACCTAAATAAATAAATAAATAAATAAATAAATAAATAAATAAAATGTTCTATTGATGGTATGAATTGGTTTGTCATCTTTAACCTCTTTGTCCAGCTATTTTACTCACAAAGTTACTGTCGTCTTGTCAAGGTAACATGGACTGCTCAGAGGGACAGCTTAATTCAATGGTTACTGTATAATGTGATGCCATGCACTCAGGTGTTCAGTGTCAATAGAATGGTTATCTTCCCTAAGATTTCCCAGAAAATACTCTATAATATTCACATCACTTATAAAAAATTACTTTGCAAGTCAAAAGTTAATCTAGAAAAGATCTTATTTATAAAATCTGTACATAGTTACTGGTCAAGCCAATCAATTTCTAAACGAAATTGCTTCTTCAGAGCAGAACTATCTTTCAGATCATCTTAATTTTGCTTTGAAATAAGTTCTAGAGGAGCAGGTCAGGTATGTACAAGTCCCTGGTCAACTTGCTATTTCTCAGTTAGTGGGAAATGTCTATTATTTTTCCATTTATTATAAATTATTATGATAAGAAAAGAGCAAGTACCAACAATCATTAGTCAATCTGATAAAATAAATCAAACCACGCTGGAACTGAATGACAAAATACTGTAGCCCATTTCTTTCCTGAAATCCATTAACCTCTCTTTCATATGAAACCTCCCATAGAATTTATTTTTATCTGAATACACATTTATTTTATGATAATTTACTGCACCACACACTCTGTAAAATGTACTCTACACTCAAATAGAAGTTAGATGGCTCAGAAATTAAATAGTTAGCTTGTCTTATGATGATACAATATCTTTCTGGAAAATAAAGAGGCCCTCAATAACAGTAATCTGAAATTCTAAAGGATAGTTGTCTAGATTAATGTGTAATTAAGGTCTCATTCATGAAAGAGAAAAATATATTATTTCAAAGGTAATCGAAAGGAAATGACCATATTTTACATAATATACATTTAATGCACCATCTTTTTGGTCCTCCACCTACTTCTGCTTATTGAACTAATTAGACCTTTGTTACTGTAAGACAAAAATATTTATTGATTGACTGGTGAGAAAATGTGTTTCCGATAAGTGTCCATTTGTTCCATCCTACAAAACGTGATTGAAAATATATTTTTTCACTTTGAGTTCTAGGTAGAATTCTCAGTACCCCAGCATTAATGAATATAATTTAACTGTTCTGAAACCATTCCATCTTACATATGCTTTTCTGTGCTAAAATGGACACTTTAAGGAAAAATATTCTGCGGAATACCACAGCAGTCAGTCAATGCCTGCTGGAAATCTATATTAACACTCTGAGACAAATACATTCAAAGTAGTGTTATAGATAGATACCTCAAAGGGAACATATTTTTGAAAAATAGGAAGAGAAGTAATGACAATAGCAACCGCAATAACATAAAAGAGAAAATTTTCCAAAAAATAAAAATAAAAAAGGAAAGAAAACTTTCAAAAATCAATTCAGTTTTGCATGATATTACAACAACGGGCTGGAAAAAAAAAGGACTTCAACTAATTAGGTGTTTGTTTATTCTGCATGATTACAGATAATCAAGTCAACAATTTTTCAAACATTTATTTAGCTTGCCTTCTTGATGAAATGATTACATCTCATTGCCACAATTTATAAAGAATTTAAATTATAATATAAAACATCAGAAGTCAGAGAGACTCCCCAAGAGTGAAAGGAAAATGAATTTGATAACTGCCTATGAATCAAGAATTTTATCATCAGCATATGGCATTTATGGAAGTTAATGAATTATTTGTAACTGCAATTCATATGGTGATGAATGTGGTGAAATTTACCTTCTTTGCAGGATGCAATTCTAACTTATATAAAATCTTTTTAAATATAGAAGTATGCTAGTGTATGCAATTCTCTGACAAGAAAGACTGCACTTGCCCCGAGAAAGACAAATCTTGGAAGATTCCAGAACATATATAATTTATTGTAAATTAGCATATGCAGAAGAAATAGAAAATTACCTTTTCAGATTATTTGGGGGAAGTCGGATCAATATCACCTTTGTATCTATAAAAACTTAGTGATATGTTCTTTGTATATAATTATGCTGTAATTTAATACATTTTTCATCTGTTACACTTACACTTGTTCCAGAAGTTTGACTCCCATTTCCCCTGAAAAGTGTCGATCAAAGTCAGTAGTCAGGAATAAATTTATAAAAGACAGAGAAAGACAGTGGTATTTTCACTGCTTTTGATACATACTGTTTTTTTTTTAATTGGGCAGTCAACTAAAAATTCCTCCAGACGTTCTCTCAATCATTCAAATACAAATGTAGACACACACACACACACACACACACACACACACACACACATGACCTCACTAGAAAGCACATTCTCAATCATGAAACTGCACCAAGATTACCATTTTTATTCTAGAAAAACTGTCCTTATAGTTCCCCACACACACCTCTTAAGGCAGTGTAATAGTGTAATTATTCTGGTACTATAGTCCCCAGGCCCCACCCCAGTCATCCAAATCATGTGATAAGAATACCACAGAGAACAAGAGATTTTGAGCCTTAAGTGGAAAACACAACAAAATGTCAGGAGATTGGAAAACAGGCTTTTTTGGTATAGTTTACGGAAGTATCTCATCAGAATCTTTCCCAAAGTGTTAAAGACATCATACCACCATGAAGTATGCATACTTATGTTTATAGTAGTATAATACACATGAGCTAAGTCTTAGAAACAGCCTATATGTCCATCAATAGATGAATGTATAAAAAAGTGGTAGTAATACACAATGTAATACTACTATGCCATCAAAAAGGATAAACTTGAGTCATTGGTAGGAAAAGGGATGCACCTTGAGACCATAAGAGAAGTAACTCAAGCATACAAGCTTGAATATCACATAATTACTCTCATATGAAAAACTTTCCCCCATATATAGAAAATTGCTATATATATATAGAAAATTATTATTATATTTAATAGGAAAATAATAATAAGAAAATTATTATAATAGGACAAATAATAAGAGAAAAAGAGAAATGCAAAAAAAATTATAATCTAGTGCAGACAATGTATACAAAAGTGTACTCTGACTTATCACAAATCTCTTACATGTTTTATATGTTCGATCCCCAGCAAAAAAAAAAAACAAAACACTTGCAATAGTGATTTTGACTTCTTTTTACCTTTCTACTATCTATCCTGATAAC
Organism: Hystrix brachyura; assembly: GCA_016801275.1. Taxonomy (NCBI): domain Eukaryota; kingdom Metazoa; phylum Chordata; class Mammalia; order Rodentia; family Hystricidae; genus Hystrix; species Hystrix brachyura. Next base: position 310,241 of record QZML01000858.1, on the reverse strand, counting down.
TATCTATGATGATAGCTTGGAATAGATTAGTTCCGCTTAAGCCCATGCATTTAATTCAAAATATATTCCCAGTGCTAATTTATCTCAGTGGTAACAATCTTATTTATTGATTTTTTTTCACATCTCAGGTATCTATAACACTTAATATGTCTTAAAGTAAATTTTTCAGATTTGGTATAGGAGTGAGGTTCTTCCTAAAAGTAAATAAAATATTTTTACATCTGAAAATGATTTTATTGTACTATTAATATTAGTTCAATTGTTGGTTTTCTATGGCTGCTACAACAAATAACCACACGCTTTGTCCCTGTGATGGATTTCTGGAATTTTGAGTACAATGTGTCATGGTGAGGTTCTCATTTGGTCACAGCTATTTGGTGTTCTATATGCCTCACTTATCTGGATATTTATATTTTTCCTTACATTTGGTGACTTAAAACAACAGAAGTTTTCTAGTGGCTTAAAACAACAGAACTTTATTCTCTCACAGTTCTTGAAAGCAGAGTGTCAAAACAAGGTGTCAGCAGAGTCATGATCTCTACAAAAGCTCTATTGCAGGACCCATTCATTGCCTTTTCCAACTTCTGTTGGCTTTAGTGAGAGGTATTCATAGGGTGCATCACTTCAGTCTGCTTCCATCCCACATTGCTTTCGCTTCTATGTGTCTCTTTCAAAATTCCTCCTGCTTCTCATTTACTTATAAGGATATAAGTGATTTTATTAACTCCTATCTGGATAATTTGGGATTAAAGATGATTTGTTTTTGGTAGTACAGGGACTAAACTCAGGACCTTTGCATTGAGGTGCATTTATTTATGTATTTATTTATTGACCATGTCTTGCTAAGTCACTAAGTTGCCCAGACTGAACTCCAACTTGTGATCCTCCTGCCTTAGCCCCATAAATTTCTGAGAATATAAGCATTCAACATCAGACCCAAAGATGATATTCTTAATCACATCTTTGCTGTGTAAGATAAGATTCACATGTTCTACAGATTTGATTTAAATGTCTTTTGGAGGTTTATTATCCAGTTGATTATAATCTACACATTTGATTTTGTTTTTCTAATTCTAATTCTTACCATACCCAAGGTAAGTGTTTTCATCATTGCATTTTTTATATTAGTTTATTCTCATATATCTTGTTTCTTAAAAAACTTTTTATTTTAAGCAATTTTCATTCTGGAATAGTCAGTTTTTGTCATAGCTTTTTTGTGCTTTTGTTACTGCATAGCATTTGTCACATTCTTGTATAATAAAAATTGGAAACAGGGATTTTCTACATTTTTTATGTTTCTTTTTGCAATTTTTTTCAGACATACTATTCGTGGATTTTCTTAGACTACAGTATTATTTCATAGGCCTCATATATATTTGCTTTCAAAAATTTTCTAACTTACATAAATATAGGCCTTGACTTTAATCTTCCTCACTGGTTATTCAAATGGTAATGAAATCCTCTCGCATTTAAGGCTACAGAAAATGTGCTATGCAAACATCTTAGACCCATTTCTAGAAAGATGTGCATTGAGTTGTGTCTTCCTTTCAGCCACTTAGACTGTTTGGGCTTCTATAACAAAATACCACACACTGGTGGCATGCAACAACAGGAATTTTTTTATAGTTTTGGAAGCTAGGATATACAAGATTAATGTGCCAGAAAATTCAGTGCCTGGGGAGGGCTTGTTTTAGGCTTCATAGATGGGTCTTTCTAATGTGTCTTCACATGGTAGAAAGATTAACCTAGTTCTCTGGGCTCTCTGCTATAAGGGCACTAATCCCATATAAGAAGGCCCCACCACCCCTCAAACTCCTACCACCTAATGTCATCACCTTGGAGGTTAGGATTTTGACATATGAATTTTGGATAAAGCTATACATTCAGACAATATCTAGCTCTTTGTAAAAATTGCTTCTCTTTGGAATACTGAACTCCCTTTGCTTTTCCTAGACTACTACTCTGGATCTCAAGTTTAAGCTTAAATCATATTTACTACAAGAAGTGGTTCATGGTCTCCTGATATTGAGTAAAATACTCTGCCTATTTGTACATAAAATACCTTGTATTTGCCTAATAACAATGTATATCATACTACCTTATAATGATCTGCCTCTTCTACCAGAGAGTAAATGACTTGAAGGAAAAGATTATTGTTTCTTCACATTGTGTCATCTAAACCTAGCTATTACCTAACATCGGTAGGCAATCAATAAGAATTTTGAATTGTTATGGTAGAATATCACTTACAGAAATTCTTTGATCCAGGGGCAAGATGGCTAAAGAAAGACATCCATTACTCACCTACCCCTTCATGAAAAGAACCAAAGCAACAAGTGCACAGCTGTGTACTAGGTGAGCGATAATAGAAGAATACTTGGAATTAACAGGAGTAAAATAGAAACTTGGTAAGACACAAAGATCTGTGACAACAGCATAGTAATGAAAAATGGATCCTGGCACCTGCCATCCCATCTCCACAGCTGGGGAGAGAAAATCTGCCCTATGCAGGTGTAAAGGTGAAAAAAAAGAGTCCGACAAACTCAGCACAGATACTTGCAATACCAGCTATTTTAAAGTTTCACAACTCTCCCACACTTTCAGCCAAACTAAATAAATAACCTGAAATCTGAACGGTAGCATAGTTTTAGAAAATAAATTAACATCATCTCCCAGTGGGGATCTAGTATGCCATAGCCAGGAGACATCCTGATAAGGGACCTATTATCAGAATTTGGAATGCTCTAGTGTTCCAAAAACTCTATATTCTTATCTATGGGACACCCCTAGAAATTTCAATGCACAAGATCAGTGAACATTTGCTTAATCAAACAAACTCAGCTTAGTACAGTGAGTCTAACACACAACCACTGTGAATATTGCATTGTAAGGCTCAGGTACTGAGAAACGGAACAGAAGGTGCTGTTCTCAAGCACCAGGGAATTGAGAACCTACCTCTGAGAAAGGGAGCATGTCCAGTCATGTGTGCTTTCATGTGAATGCCAGGAATGAAAAGTTACAAAGTTTGGACCACCCATCCTCCACTACTACACATGGGCACCTGTCACTAAAAGGTGATGAAAGAATTCAATGATTCCACTACCCTATCAGAGGTATTGTGGGAAGCTTTTGAACAATGCTGTGGTTCCAGCTGCCACCCCATACCTGGAGCATACATCCTAAAAAAAAAAAAAAAAAAATCCTAATAAAAAAC
>QZML01000858.1:268717-299876 GCA_016801275.1 Hystrix brachyura | reverse complement strand
ACAGGCAGAAGTCAGCAAGGTAAGCAAGGGATGCAAGCAAGCAGCTAACCAGCTTCTTCCTGTATCTTATATCTTATCTAGGCTATCTGGCTTTAGGGTGGGCAGTACTCCCACACTTAATCCTAATACCATTAATCCTAGCATCACATCCTTGATCCTAGCAGAACCATGCCAAACCAATCAGTGTACTAATTTAGTAATTACTCACTCTAGACCCAGCTACCTCTTATCACATGAGGCTTTGGGGGGACATCTAGACACAAACCATAACACTTATCTTCTCTTGCTGGGTGTTCAACAACTAAGGTTTGGTGGACCAAAACTAAAAGGTAACTAGGCTAAGAGGACAGCCAATATTTTGGCCCTGGCCCTCCAAGGTCAATAAGAACCCAGGACATAAGGGGGCCTTATTACAAGACAATCTCCATGAGTCACCCAACCTCCTGAGCAAGGAGATTGTTAGGCCCCTGAGGTCAAACAGAGTCAGCCAGTGTGCACCCTGCATAAGAAGGGTCACTGAAGGGAAAACTGTTCCCATGTCTCCAAGGAGCACCATGTGGTCTAGCACAGACCATGACGCATCCTGGCAGATGACACATTTGACAGAGGATGAATTAAGAGCTAAGAGGCTCTGATGATAGCCCCAAAGGAATGCCTGAGGGGACTTGACTGATTTTGACGTTTTGGCAGATATAATTATTACGATTGACCAGGGTCTCAACTTAACTTGAACATCCAACAACAAGAGGACATAGCTAGAGATATAAATAATTTAAGAAATTCTCCAATCACTAACCCCTGCTACAAATCCTAAAGGCCAGCTAGCTACAACTGTTATTAGACCATATCTAACATGGTTCTTTACCCAGTCTACCTTTTCCATCCTGTTGTTCATGTTTTAGTCGCACATTTCTTTAATCCTTTGGCAAAGCTTTCTTTTTTCTTTGCCTAGAGACTGCCAAACCCCACATGGTCATACAGATGAAACCCACTATAAAGCTGCCAGGCATCTTCTGCAGAGGTCCATCGGAAAAAAATCTCCTTGCTAAAGATTCCTACCCACTGCTCCCCACCTATGACCCCATTCAGCTCGAAGAAACCAGATTGGTCTTCACCCAGTTCCCCAACAGAAGTTGGATATTTTTTCTCAGAGGGGGGAATGTAGGGACAGGTGTCCCCAAAGGCAGGGAAAAGATACATTAAAGGCCTCATTAGACTCAGAAAACCAGACTGCTATAATCAAATAGTTAGAAACATAAAGGCAGCCAGATTCCAACAGTCAGAGAGACAAAGGCAAAGAGACTGGTTCCGGGAAGGTCCCAGGTAACCTGATTAACATAAAGAACACAAACTCTCCTTTTTGATTCTTACATCTCTGCATTACCTGGCCCTAAGCCATCCACCAGTAATTTCAAAGAAAAGTCACATAGCTATGAGAAATTGAGGCAGAGATAACTGATAAGCCCAGGAGCCGACCAAATTATAAAGGGCTGTCCCAAGGAGAAAACCTCAATAAAAAGGGGCTACAACAAATGCTCCCTACACATCGAGTAGCTATCTATCATCTCCTTTTCCCCTTTTTTCATCACTTTTAAATAAATTGTCCTCTAAATAAATTGTCTTCTCTTAATTAAAAAAAAAAAAGAAATTTAAGCATTTCCCACATACAATGACACAGGTTAAACATTTCCATTCCAAATAGAAGAAAATAGGAAGGTAGAAAGGAACATAACAAAAGCAAGATTAAAGCCAAGCAAGGCAAAAATTAACATCTGTAGATCCATATCCAGCACTCAAGGCCAATTGTGGCAAGATGGGAACTCCAAGTGGCTTGTGCAGCCCCTCTCCTATGGCATTGCCAGTTTCAACCCTTACGGCCAATTTCTTGGTGAATCTTTGCTCACTACCTGTCATGTTCCTCAGCAGATGTTCCATGTTCCAAACTTTAACTTCCTGAGGTTTCCATTAAACTCTGGGTTTTGCTGTCACATCTTCACACACTACTGTAGCTGGGCCACACAGTTCTGCTATCCAAACCTTCTCAAATCAGAGTGGAGCCTCCCTGACCCTAAAACTCTTGCATACTGTGAGCCCATAAAACCAGCACATATGGATGATGTCAAGATCTGCCACCATGTCAAGCAGTAGCTAGGCCCCAATGAATTATGGATCCAGATTGCATGAAATAGCTGGATAACTAGACACTGTGAACCAAATCACAAGATGATCAGGGAATCAGTTTCCCAGGTGGCCTTTTTTGAACAGGGCTCTCTGCGGCTCTCTTCTCACAGCAAATTATTTGACTTTTGCATCCTTGAATCTTTGAAGTGTGGGATCTTGCTGACTCTTGAGACGCCATGTCATCATTTCTATTCTCCTGATGCAAAGTGCTTTACTTCTTTTTAATGCTAATCTTTTCAGTAACCATGTTTTTCTTTGCTCCAAATTTACAGGTGCTTCATTTCTGGCAAACTAGAAATCTTTTCAATTAGGAATTTTCTGTATAAACTCAAGTAAAAGCTACCAGCCATACCCATGACACAGCGTGAACACTGGCATGCTTTGAAATTTCTTCATCATGTTAATTAGCCCACTACTCTTCATCTCAATCTGCTGTAAAGTCTCAGGACACAAGCAAAATATATACAAATTTTCTGCCAGAGAATCACCACATGGCATCTTGGCTGGTTGCCAGTGGATTCCCTATTTCCAACTGAAATCTCCTAAGCCTGGCCTTTGTGCTTTACAATTCTATGACCATTCTGGTCATCTGAGCTCTGACCAGAATTCCTCATCAAGTTTGGTTTATAGCATTGTGTGCCTTCTTAATTGGCATCTTCAAACCTTTACCAATCCCTCATGTTCTGAGGGCTTCTAAACCACAAAGTCAGGTATAACACCATTTCTGGTCTGGTGATAACACCGTTTCTTTGGTAGCAGTCTTAGTCTTAGTCTCTTTCCTTGTTGCAACAAAATACCTGATACCCACAAGTTAAAGGAGGAGAAATTTATTTAGGCTTATGCTAACAGTCTATGGTCAGGTAGCACAAAGTTGTAAGTGGCATGGGAGTGGGAAGAAAAACAGAAGAAAAATTGTTTATATTATGCTGGCCAAGAATCAGAAAGTGAAGGAAGGAGACAGCAAGGGGGACATACTCTTCCAGGGCATGCACTTAGTGATCAGCCTTTCCGACCAGGCCTTCTCCTAAAATCAAGTTAAGTATAGTATCTCCCTGATCCAATGACCTTCCAAAAGCCCCGCCTTTGATTTCATGAGAATTTTGGTCATCATTCTTGATGTCAACCATAACACTTACTAATCACACCCAAAGAAGATACACGGAGATTACTCTGTGGTGCCTGGCTGTAATTAAACTCATCATTTCTTAAAAACTGATTGTTCAAGAAAAATCTTCAATAGAAGGTAACTTTAGAAGAAAATCACCTAATAAAAGTTGTAGAAATATTCATTGCACCTAATATGAACTCTCCACATAAGGATGCAAAACATGTGAAAAAAATTAGGTAATATCACAATCTCTAAAGCTCATAATGCCTTAGTTACTGATTCTCAAGATATTGAGATAAATGAAATCTCTGATAAAAAAAATTCAAAACAGCTACATATGGTGGCATGTGCCTATTATCCCACTACTTGGAAGGATGAAGAAAGAAAATTACACATTTGAACCAAACCTGGGCAATTTAGTGACTTTGCAAGATCCTGTCTCAAAGTAAAAATAAAAGACTAGAGATGTAGCTCAGTGCAAAGGCCCTGGGTTTAATCCCCAGTACCAGCAAATTCAAAATAATAGTTTTGTGGAAGCTCAATGAGATAAAACAGAATACAAATAACATGAAATAAAATTAGGAAGAGAATACAAAAGATGAGTGAAAAATTCAGAAAAAAGATAAGAGATTTTGAAAAAATCAAAATTTTTAGAAATGAAGAATTCAATAAATCAAGTAAATTAAATTGAAAGCCTCACTAATAATCTAAATCAAGTGAGAGAAATAATATTGGAGCTGGATGACAGGTCTCTTGAATTATAAATTTCTGGCAGAAAAAAATTCATGAAGAATGAAGAGAGTTTTCACTATCTTTAGGATACCATGCAACAATCAAACATCTGCATCACTTGCATATAAGAAAGAGAATAACTAAAGCTTAATGGCATGGAAAGACTATTCAATGAAATAATAGAAGAAAATGTCTTTATTGGAAAAGAAATGGAAACACATATACAGGAGGCTTATAAAAGTCCACCTAGACATAACCAGGAAAGATCTTCAAAACAAAATATTATAGTCAAATTGTTAAAAGGACAGGAAAAAAGGATTTTAAAATCTACAAAAGACACAAAATTACCTTCAAGGGCAACCCCATTTGACTAACAGCAGATTTCTCAGCAGAACTCTTAAAATATAGGAGTGTATAGAATGATGTATTTCAACACCTGGAAGAAAATAACTGCCAATAAATATTTTCAAATCCACAAAGACTATCTTTCAGAAACAAAAGAGAAATAAAGACCTTCCAAGATAAGCAAATACTGAAGGTATTCATGACAAGTAAATCAAACTTACAAAAAGATGCTTAAAGGATTGCTATGTCCAGAAGTGAAAGAATGATAAATACTATCATGATAATATGTGTAAATATAAATCCCAAGGAAAGAATAAGAAGCACAAAAGAAAAACTGGGAAAAAATCAAATATCAATTCAGTAAACCATCCAACTACAGAGTCAAATAAGATTAGAAGAAACAAAGAATACACAACACAACCAGAAAAATATCAACAGAGTGACAGTCATACATCCATACCTTTCCATAATAACTCTGGATGCAAATAGAACTAATTCTCCACTTAAAAGATACAGTTTGGTTGAGTAAATTTAAAAATAAGGCCTGAAAATATGCTGCCCATAAGCAATTTATGTGTTCTAAAAGCACATACAGACTGAAAGGATGGAAAAATCATATTTCAAGTAGATGGACTTCTAAACTAAGTAGGACTTGCTATATTTGTATCTGACAAAGTAGACTTAAAGACATTAAGAAGAGTCAAAAGGTCCCTACCTAGTGATCGAAGGATCAACGCATCAAGAAGACCTAACAATTATAAATCTATATGCACTTATTGTTTGAACACCTTGTTTCATAAAACAAAGAATATTGGACCTAAATTGGGAGAATTTCAATACCTTAAATTTACCAATGGATAGATAATTCAGGCAATAAAATTAAAAAGAAGGATCAATTAAACTATACTATGTGTCAAACAGAGGTAACAATTATTTACAGAACACTTTATCCAACACCTGCAAAATATACTCTTTTCGTTTAGCAAGTGAAACTTTCTTGGGTCTTCTTTCACTTTGCTTATTGTTCTGAATGCATGTCCTTTGATGTAGATAAAATCTTAAGATAGCTTTTCTCACTGTATGGCTTGCCTTTTCACTCTTATCATGTCTTCTCAACACATTTTAAATTTTAATGTACCCCAACTTATTATTTATTTTATTTAGATATTACTTTTTGTGTCCTGTTACGACACATTTCTTTAGTCCAAAATTAAAATTTTCTATCCTAAAGTTTTAATTTACCTTTCCTCTTCAGGTCATACTACATCTTGAGTTGATACTTTAATATTGAGAGAAATATCAAAGTTTCATTTAGATGTGCAATTAATTTAGCATAAATTATTAATGACTAATTAATTCAAGTATTTTCCTCACTGTATTTCAGTGCAGAATTCATGAGGTGACTGTATTTCTAAGTTTTCTTGTTCTATTACTCTAAATTTTCTTGTTCTATTACTCTAGCAGTCTATTACTGCACAATTAACAGTGTCGTAATTACTGCGGCTTTAAAGTAAATATCTGGTGGTGTAATTCTCCCAATGTTATTCTGCTCTTTAAGATTGTTTTGTCTATTGTGAGGATCCAGTTCCTTATAAATTGTAGAATAAACTTGCCAAATTATACCCCCACATACACACAAAACTGGATGGTTTTGATGAGATAGGCTAGCATCAATCCTGCAGATAAATCTTGGGGTAACTGACATACTTATAGTATAAAGTCTCCCAATTCATTAGTATGGCTTATGCCTTTAATTATTTAGGCTTTTAAAATTATTTATAGCAGTGCTTTGCAGTTTTCTGTTTAATTGCTGTTGTTTTGGAGGTGTTGAATCTTTTTCTAGATGTTTTCAAGATTATCCTCTTTGAAATTAGCTTTATTTTCATTACAATATTTGTAAGTGTGGCTTTTGTTTCATATTATTTTGCTTGGAGCTTTTCATGTTTCATGAATTGTGATGTAATACCTTTTGTTCATTTGGGAAAATTCAAAGCTACTCTTTTGCTTTCTAGTTTTTTGAATATATTGATCACAATATTTTTAATATTGAATCCTCACAATTAAATGTCTATGCTATCAGAGGGTCATTTTTGTTGTCAGTATTCTTTTCTTGAAGCTGATTCCCTAATTTTTTTTTTTAATTGAGTTCCAGAGACTGTCAACAAAAAAGTTATGGAGGTTACAAGTGTGATTATCTTCCTCCAGAGATCTACTGCATGTGTCATCTAGGCTGCAAAGGGGTAACTCACCTAAATTTAGTCCTGGGCTGACAAAACACAGGACTATTTTTGAATTTCTATAACTTGGTTCTTCTGTTTTGCCTCCATCCGTATAATTCAATCCTTCATGGATGCTAAATGAGTTCCAGTAGTCTCCTCGTGAGGCTACCTCATGTGAAAGTCTGAATTCCAACTTTTTGCTCCAGAATCACAAAACCAGTAAAAACGTGAAACTTTGTTTTTAAGCTGTTTTCTTACCATTTTGCCCTTCAAAGTTTAATGAGACAAGGTGTGCACGTGAGAAGGAAGTTTATAACAAGGATCTAGCACAAGTATTTGAGCTTTCTTTTAATCTAGGATCTTAGCTTCTAACAGTATGACTCCTGTGAATACCTACTGTACTGCAATATCTATCTTGCCATTGTGTGAGATTAACTAGAGCTATTCTGGCTTCTCAGTCTCTTTCTCGTCACCTAAAATCATCAAACAAACCAATGGGAAAAGCAGCAGATAAATGTTGGGCTTGTCTCAATTATTTCTCCTTTTCTTAAGGATCTGGACTTTCACATTTTAGTTGTCTTGGAAATTATTCTGCCACTTTAAATGTGGGCCTCAATTTTACTCAGATTTTTTGTTTATTCTCAGAGGGAAGATTTTGTTGTAGGCTACTCTATTAAAGGTTGTAACATATATCTCTATTTGAAATAGTTATACAGTATGAGTGTATCATAGATTGAAAATTACACAAAGTTCTCATAGAACACTTTTGAGTCAGATGAGAAGTGCTTGACTCTCTCCCATTGACTATATCAGTGGAGGAAGTTATGTTTTGCAAATGGCTATGACTCCCCTCCCCCTCACTTCACTTCATTCCCCCACCCTACAGTGGACTGGAAAAGCTTGCCTCAGTGTCCTTCCTGGTTGGTTAGCAGCAACTCTCTTCCAAGACAAGAGCAGTGCAGTTTGGCTATCAGCTGCAGTGCCTCCCCCACACTACTCCCACCACTCCAGATACTACTGCTGCCTCTTCAAGAAAGGCGAGGGTCAGGGGGGTAAGCCACCCTAATGAGGCTAAAATCTAGGAGGGAGGTATCCAGGCCATTGTTAACATTCTTAACCTCCCCAAATCTAAATTAGCTGTAATGAACACAGCTAACCCTCCCAAAGATTCCCCAGTTGCAGCCCTACCATTTTCTCCAGTGATGTGACAACTGTCAATTAAACAGCTCACATTGCCCCACCCTTCCATTGTATCACCACCATGAGAGCTGTGGCTGTCCTGGAGCCCTGCCCTTACTGAAACAAGTCTGTGACCAATCAAGCCTAAAATTAAACCAGTCCTGCAGCTGCTATATAAGTGACACTCCCTTCCATTTTTGAGTTAGTATAGGAAGGTGCTCTCTGGTGTACTGATCCCCTGTGCTCCCCACAGGTTCTATGAAAATAAAGGTTTATACTGAGGGTCTTGTAAACCTGTTCATACTTTATTTCTTGGGTAATGTGGATTCAGAAGTTCCTGGAAATCTATTCAAGATTTTTATCCTGAATAATATACATAGAATGGTTGTCTCAAAAGAGAGAGCAAAAAAAATTAGAGGCTGTTAACTCTGGGATCCAGACACCGGAGTCAATGTAGACCAGTAACAGACAGTGGCATCCAGAAGAGCTGAACTATGGCATGAGGCACAAGCTGGCATTGAATACCAAGTGGCTGGTGGCAGCAGTGACTAGCAGCCAGCTTTGTCAGCTGTTGAGAGCTAGCATTATCCATTATCTGCTGCTGCCATCAAGACAGCTAGCATAACTACACTTTGCTGATTCATGATTTCCATTGAAATCAAGCAAAAGAATCAATTGATTGGCAACACTTGCCTGGACTAAATCACAAAGAAAATCTCAGTAAAACACAAAAGCATAGAACACACAGGTTACTACTTTCTTCAACTTCAGTAAATTGACTACAAATAAATCAAAATGCTAGCTTATAAAGCTGAAGATGACATGAAAAATTTAAAAACTACTCTAATCAACTTGTTTTAAGAATGAGTCAAATCTAACATACAGAAAATTTAGATGTAAGAAATCATGAAATCATTGTCCCTCAAAGTCTTAGTCTTGCAACAAAATAGTCGTGAGAATAATATGTCTAGCTTTAACCACATATATTTAAAACAAAAAAGTAAGATCTATTGCAAATTTATCTAAATAGATAAGAAACAACAAAATGAAATACATGTCTCTCACCATGTACTAAACTAAGATCGAAGTGGATCAAAGACCTAAACATAAAAACAGAAACAATAAATCTCCTAGAGAATAAAATAGGAAGAACTCTCGAAGACATAGGGGTTGGAAAAAAATTTATGAATAAAACTCAGACTGCACGGGAAACAATTCAAAGAATGAGATGATAATTTTTGTCATTGTTTCTTCATGCTTTCTTTTTTAGCTGTGGGCTGTCAATATGCTCGTAGGACAGTAACATAGGCAGTTCAAGACTCGGATTCTGTTACAATGTATTAGATTCATCTGAGAATAAATGGGCATCTGAAATGAATAAACATTTCTCAGATGAAGAAATAAAAATGGCAAATAAATATATGAAAAAATGTTCAACATCATTGGTCATCCGAGAGAGGCAGATCAAAACAACATGAAGAGAGATTATTAATATACAAATAATCATAGAAAATGTTTAAAAGTCATTCCAGATTGGACCCCCCAAACAAGTAGATGAAATTTGAAAAATTATAAATCACTACAAATCAAAGTAAAAGATAAAAAACTGGGGGATAGGGAGTTAGCTCAGTGATCAGACTGCCTGTCTTGCAAGCACAAGGCCCTGAGCTCGATCCCCAGTACCGACCCCCAGAACCAAAAAAAAAAAAAAAAAAGGAACTGAGAATGAAGGTTATTGTGAATGTGTCAAATTGTAAAGGAAGCTTAACTAAATTGGCTTAGCAATTCTATACCCTAGGGTGTAGAGATCCACCCTAGGGCAGCCCATTCTCTAGATGGTATAAAAGGGAAATGAAGAGGGATATAGCCCACCCGATTTCTTTGGATCAGCTTTGGTTCCTTTGGAGGCGCTCCAGACCTTCACTTGGATCCTTGGAACTCCAGACCTTCGCCTGGATACTTCAGACCTCTAAACCTTCGCCTGGATCCTTCAGACCTCTGGACCTTCTGATGGGCCCTCCGGATCTCCAGTGCACAGACGGACCCTCTGCACGCTTCCTCGTCTGACTTGTAGGAAGCCCAAGGAAGCCAATTTGTAAGCTCTCACATATTCATATATCTACCATTGTATCTGTTTCTCTAGTAAATACTGACTAATACATTTATGCAACTTGTTCCATGTCACCCAGTTAGAATTTAATGGGAGACTTTTATATAAAAGTTTCTTGTACATAAAATCTAGAATAATTTAATCAAATTATCATATTAATCATATTTAATCAAATTAACCATGATGAAAAACATATAAACTAACTATACTTTATACATGAGTACATAGTCTATACATAAAGTGTAGACTAACTATATAACTATATACATGAGCCTAGGTGGTAAAATCGTAACAAAAGTAATAGCAAAATTACTTCATTAAAATCTTGAGACTATATTATGACAAAGCAGGGAAAATTCTAATATTGACTGAATGTTTAATTGTAGCAAAATTCTACGAATAAGTAAAACAAAAAATAATATGGTCATCTAAACTAATGCTTCAAAAACAATAAAATATAAAACAAAACCAATAAAATATAAAAACATTATGAAAGAAAAAACTAAAATTGCATGCATTCTAGAAATAGGATATGTTTCTAATTTAAGAAGCAGCTATCAAAAATTAAAAGAACATCCTATTTTAGAGTGAAACACTGAAGACACTCCAAATATGGTCAGAAACAACAGTAAGAGTCCTGCAATTAAACTACTTTTCAACATTGATCTAGAATTCCTAGCAAATATAACTGTACAGCACAAATATGTAACATACAGAAATATTGGAAAGAAAAATTTTAATTTTTGGCTTAAATAATTATAGACCTATAATATATAATAGAATAATAATAAAAATCTTTAGAACCAGTAAAGATTTAATAAGGTATTCATATTAAAACATCAATGTACAAGATTCACTAATGGTATGATATAGCAAGTAAAGTCATTTTTTTTAAAATACAGAGAAAAAGATTCCATGCCTGATAGCAATAAAAATAAGAATGAACCACGAGATATAATATCTACATTAAAAGATAATAAAATCTTACTGACAGACATGAAAAAGGCCTAAATAATTATATAGAAGCAGTATCTTCTAGGAAATAAACAATATTTTAAAGATATGGGGGTTGAGGATTCAGCTCAGTGGTAGAGTGCTTGCCTAGCAAGTGTAAGGCCTTGAATTTGATCCATAGCACCCCAAAAAATAAATAAAATAGGAAAGTGTCGGGGAACAGAAGGGAGGGGAGGGGAAGGGGGGCAAAACCAAGATATATCATGTAAGGGTACAAAATAACCATGTTGAATGTGATCATTATGTATACAATGTACCAATACATGTTCTTGGTAAAAACAAAATGATGAATAAAAAAAAGAGAATGAAAGAAAGAAATATGTTAATTATTTTCCCAAATTTCATGGGTTTAATGCAAAAATTCAGTGAATGTCCTAATGGGATTTAGGTGACTGCAAATGGTGTGATAGGGATAAAAATTTACTGTCTTGCAAATACATGTCCACTTAATCAGCACTATTTACTGAATTGTCTACATTTTCACCTATGATTTCTACCTTATTTCATGTATGAACACAAATACAGAATTATTTCTCTATGTATGACCTTATTGTCACTTAGTATATTAAACATTTTCTAGATCAATAACTTATATTCTATAATTTGTTATAATATATGTGTATTCTGCAGCATTTAAATGACTTTAATTGTTTGTATTATAATGTGGAGATAAACATCCACATACACTTTCAGACATACTTCACACTGTTTTCTAAATAGTTGATGGCAAAATAACTGTGCTGTTCATTTTTGGAATTTAGTACATCAGAAGCTTTTAAATAAAGAAGCCACATGGGAAAACATTAATAGATATAATTGCGTAAAGTATAAAACATCTTTATTACAATGGACATCATGAACAAAATGAAAAGAAAGTTATCGTGTGTAATATTTTATAAAAGCCTCAGTACTGATGTTAAAAGCTTAAATACCCAATTAGATATTTGAAAAATGTATATAAACTGACAATTCACAGAGAGTAATGAGACATTTCAGTATTTTTTTCAAAAATCACTCAACTCACCAATTGCCCAAATGCAAGTTAAGACTACAATAAAAATACCATTTCTCTTGCATGAGATGGAAAAAAAAAAAAAAGAAAGAAAAGTGAGATCAACTGCAGACAATGATTAAGGCCTTTGAACAATCACCATTTTCATACAACTATGTTGGTGGTACCAATTAGTACTCCCCATCTTTTATAGGACAATTTTACAGCATCAGAATTATAATTATATGCACCTTGAAACATGAAATCATCCTTCGCTAGACAAAGATTATGTAGGATGATGAACATTTTTTAAAAAATTAAGACTTTAAAAGTTTAATTTTAATCTTATTGTGAAGATCTTCCAAATGTTAAAACAAAAGTAACTTTGGGGAGTAAAACTGAAGAAATTGGAATATCTCTGCACAACTAAATAGGAAGAAGTATGTTTTCTTTGTTTCTGAGACAGAGAAGGGATGAAAGAGAAATAATTAAGTAGAAGGGATGAAGACAAGAGAGGAAGTCCTTGCTTCATAGGACAGTGATCAAAGAACTTTTAAGAATGAATATTACCATAACAAATTTTGAATAGTTCGTGTTTCTGAAATGCAAAACCTATTTAGCTTCTACAAATCTTGAATAAATTTAGCATGTATCCACATGTGTACATGCAAACATAAACCTTTTCTGAAAAGACATACTTCTCTTATTTTTTAACCATGTGTGTCAAAATAAAGGTCCAATATTGGCTATAGGTAGCTTTAGCAATTAAATTCTAGCAAATCCTAACAGCTCTACAAATAACAAATATAAAACCAATAAGGTTAATGTAAAGA
The DNA here is from genome assembly GCA_016801275.1 of Hystrix brachyura. Lineage (NCBI taxonomy): Eukaryota > Metazoa > Chordata > Mammalia > Rodentia > Hystricidae > Hystrix > Hystrix brachyura. The sequence continues at coordinate 287,164 of QZML01000858.1, read as the reverse complement.
AGGAAGTATATTTGAGTGTTTTTTGTTTGTTTGTTTAGTTTTTTTTTTTTTTGAAGAACTGATGGACAGGAGCAGAAGTCTGCATTTGGTGCAATATGGTACAGAATAGGGTCTACTTATTTTGGATAGCATGATTATCCATGAATGAATTCACAAGAACAAGAGCTGAAAAACAAAATGTACATGTACCAACTTGCCAATATGAATGTATCATTATGTGTTGCAAAAATGTGCTCATAAAAAATAAATGAAAAATAGCTGAGAAACAAAGACATCCTTGGAATGTGAGATTCCTATGAGTTTCCAATTATGAGAGGTAAATTGTTCTCCAGCTGATGTCTAATTTACCTTTGCATATTCTTGAGAAACTCAGTTCCAATTCCAGGAATGTATTCTAAGAAAGTATTTGCATAAACATCCATAGATTCATGCAAAAAAGTGTTGGTTGTCATATTGAAACAGTTCATTCTCTTCAAACCAAGCTCATGGTTTCACAAAAATTAAAGACTAAGGTCATGAGCTAAAAGGAAGAATGTAGGACAGTTTTTTTTTTTTTTTAATTGGAAATAAGGACAAGGCGAGAGATTGGGGTGTGGCCAGGTGGCCAGGCGAGTGGGTGTGGTCTGTCAGTGACAGAGATCCTGGAGACATGTACACAAGCGCTTCACCTGGAACCAATCAGAAAGTTCTATCTTCAGTTCTTCTTGAAAGAAATGAAGCAGGTATTTGATAGAACAGTCTAGAACTGATCATAGCCTGAGAACTAAGAGATGCAAAACGATGTTGCCATTAAGATCTTGGCTACTGTACCTTCTCTTTCACAATAGTCCACTCTCACCCTGTAGAATGTACGTCTTTTCGTATTTTTAATTGCCCTCTATTCACTTTTCAGAACATGTTTCTTTTCCTACCTTTAATAAATGCAAAACCTCACTACTTTTTTCACTTGTCTTGAGCAATTCTTTGTTCAAGATAGAAAGAACCTAGAAAATGCCTCTAGAGGGAGACCCCAGTACCACAGAACCAGTTACACGAAGGGAAAATAAAGGCTCCTAGTTTCTCCAGGAGCAGAATTTAAAACGTGAAATTTCCACATGGCCCCTCAGTCCAGAATATTTTTTTGATAAAGGCAGCATGAGAATTGCTCAACTGCTTAGTAGCCACCTATCACAGGCAGCTCTATGCATTTAAAATAAGCAATTGGATCTTAGGCTTTTCAACCCAGTTACTTAGCATGTAGGGTTTAAAAGAAACTAGGATTTTAGAGAACAACTGATTATTTTGCATTTTAAATTCCTCAAAGCTCAGGAGCTTAGTAGGAAGGGGCTGCAAGTCCCTTTAGTAAGGAGAGTCCTGTATTCCATGTTGCCTGAAGAATTTCATTCTTGGCCCAAAGTTCTAGTTCACTGTCTATTTTTATTTCAATTCTTATTACTATGGCTGATCACCCAACTCTACTTTAGGTCCTTTCCCTAGCTAGCTGCCTTATTCATAAACTAACTAAATAAACTATTTTTACACTACTACATATGTTAAAAATAATTTAGAAAATAACAACCCATAAGTAAGAGACTGGTAAAAGTACAAGGAAACTATGCAGAAAATGTATGCAAGATAGATGATGTGCTATTAAATGACTAAAATTCATTGTACAAAAGGTGCTATCTAATTAAATTTTGTAGAAAACTAAATCCTAAAAATATATTGCATATGTATTTGTATCGATATATTTGAATTGCATGTGAGTGTAAACTTGGGTATTTGTGAGTGTGTGTGTGTGCGTGTGTGTGTGCTCTTATACACAAATTGGAAAAAGCATATCAAATCATTAACACGGTTACCTCTCAAAAGTGATATTAGGATGAGAGACAATTTTTGCCATTAATCCTCTACCCTTCACATTGTTTGAATATTCATAATTATGTATTACATTTTTACTATCTTTTTTTCTCACCAGAATGAACTTTCCTTAGAGGAAGGATTTTGAATCTCATATTTTACCCAAGTACCTGAAAGAATGACACACATTAATTGGCTTAGTAAGATTTATTAAGTGCAAGAATTGCCAAAGTGAGAGAATCAGACCAAGGAACTACTTTCTCAGATACCAGAGAAAAACAAAATTTTTCAAGGAGGGAGTGGTAAAGAGCTGCTGAGAATTTAAGAATGATAGGTTCAAATTTATCTCTGCCACTGGCTAGATAACCTTATGCAAGTTACTTCAATTATCTGTGCTTTAGTTTCATTTCCATAAAATGGGAATGATTATAGTACTCAGGAATTTGTTTTGAGTATTAAAGAAGTTAACATAGTTAAACCACTCTAAAACAAGATCTATTATATACTAAGTTTCAGTAAATGCCAGTTATTACTACTCAGAACAACGGATAGAAAAGAAGGAAGAAATAGGAGAGAGCCTCAACAAGCTGAGGTAACTTTAAGAAATGTAATATATGTGTAATTAGAGGCACTGAAGGAGAGGGAAAGGGGTATAGAGAACACACAATTTACCAATTTCAAGAATAAGAGAAGTGACCTTGCCAATGACTCTACAAATACTAAAAGAACAAAAAGGAATACTATGAACAACTTTATGACAAATAAACTCTACAACTTATGTGAAATGAAAAATTTCTTTGAAAAACACAAATTAAAGGAGCTTATTTAAAAGGGAGTGGTCTGAATAGTTCTGTATCTTCTAGGAAATACATTTTGTAGTTAAAGTCTATCAGACCTTGTGGCTAGAGAAGCACTTACTCTACAATCACTGTAAATGTGAAAGTTGAGAATCAATTTAAATTTTTTCTCATTTCCAATATTTTATCACCAAATTATTTATTTGGATTTCAACTCTGAAATAGTTAAAATAGATTTTAACTCTGAGATGGTCTTCTACTTTTCATCACTACTGTTCACTTATTCCAGATGCTAAAATTATTCAACCTCAAGATCACAAGTTTTCAAACTTGCTTTCTAGAATAAAATCTATAATTCAAAATTCAAAATATTAGACAAATTAACCACACAATAAAAATCTAAATTCTTCTACTTTTATTCATGATTCCAGGCAATGAAGCTCGCATCTTTTTCTTCATTTCTCATTCTATAACCTAGGAAAAATGAAACAAGATGATACTCCTCAAACACATCATGCTCTTTCATGTTTCTGCGCATGTACTTAATCCCATCCCTTGTTTTCTATTTGTAGCTATCTGGAAAAAGTAGCCATTTTCTGAAACTATGTTCTACCAAAACTTGTTAGGTAATATTTCTTAAAGTTTATTTGTAATGTGAAATCTGAAACCATACACCAAAAAAAGTTCATAACTTTACATTAAAATTATCTATATATTGGGGTTGGGGATTTAGTTCAGGGGTAGAATGCTTGCCTACCAAGCACAAGGCCCCAAGTTCAATCCCCAGCATCACCCCCAGTTATCAATATATCTTGTAAATTCAATAAATTTTTTACCCATATATGATTTTGTACCATCAGATATTAGTTGTTTGGAAAATATTTGTTCCCTAGGTTATACAAATCTTCCAAATATTGGCAAGTTTAATCATATATATCAAAATCCTCATCTTCATTTTTATCACCACTGTTCTCATCAGAGAACTCTTCAACTACCCAGGAGCTACCCTATAATGTCAATCTCATTACAGCACAATGCATTTTCCAAAATTGTAACATTAGCTTGAAATATTAAATATTATTGTTATCAGCCAGAAAGATTTCCAGCTATTGTTCTTGAAGTAACAGTCTCATTTCATTTATCGTTTAAGAACTATCTGATAAGTGTCTAAGTTTGAATAACAATAGTTTAATAATCATCCTCTCAAATAAAAATGTTCCATGAAAAAATGTGGCTAGTTGAACTTGTAAGTCAACCAATTGTACAAGTGATTTTACTTGAGACATCTGTCATCCTCCACTATGCTGAAGTACTTTATGTGCATTTTTATTTTATCAAAGAAACTAATAAGAAGACACATACACAAGTCAGCCTTTAATATAATTAATTTTCCTGCTTCAAAAAGGACATTCTAAAGTGAAATTGGATTTTTTTAAAAAGTTGCAAGTATATGGTGGTAAAGAAGTAAATGACTAATCATACTTCTTTGTTTCAGGTTAAAACCCCAGCAACTTTACCGATCATTTTTTTTCCGACATCGGTGTGACGGTCAACACAAGAAAAAGGCCAAAATTTTAGGATTTCTACAACAATGTTAACGTCATAGTTCCTCTGAAAAGATTTCATGTCATGCACCATTCTTTGAAAATCTCTGAGATAGATGACCATGATGGAAAAAATTGAGGCTTTCGAATACTATAATAATTTTAAATATATGGAAATTCTCAAAAATATATAGCTAATATTTATAGAGATATTACTATGTTCTGGGCACTATACTAAGCAGTAATGTTACATCACAAAAATTTCTGAAAATTATTTATTTGATGATGTTTCTCCTTGTCCAGATGGGGCTTGCACACTAATGGAAATGAACAAATGGAGAAGGAAGGGATTTATATATATATATATTTTTTTTCAACTGTAGAGTAATTTAAAAGAACTGATTGGAGGTGTCCTCTGCTGTGACATTTATTTGAGTTAAAACAATAATCTAAATTTTTTAACTCATTATAAGTCAATGGTAATTGTTTTGCATAACACGCCACAAGTGAAAAAGTCTCTTCTGTCTCTTCTCCATTTCCATATATTCGTAGCCTCTCAGATCTAGATTTCAGCATCCGATATGGCTTAACATTTAATTTCTCATTTTTACTTTTCCTTTTTTCCTTGAAACAGTCAGAATAACTGTTAACAGGAGACTTTTAACAGGAGAATAACTGGCGACATAAGAATTACAGAAATGAGCTCATCATCAGCTTCCCCAGAGTGTAAAATGGTAAGGTTTTGAGAGCATTCTAGTAACCTGAGGCCATGAATAGCTCCCATTGTCACCTGGAGCTGTTGATCAGGGTCACTCTCCTCTTCACACTCTCTTCTCTACATAGCAGAGATTCAGATATAGTCCTGAACTCAGTGCTCTTCACTAACCTCTCCTTTGCTGTCAAAAGCTAGGCAAATGATATTTACAAATGGAAACTCGCACGTGATTTTAGCTGAAGGTCTGGGAAGACTCATTAGCAAGAAAATGTTTCAAATGGAAAACAGGGCCACTGAGTTGAAACACTTCTCCAAATTGATTCCAGCTAAATTGATTTGCCCTCTCCAGATGGTATAAGTTGTTGAAACTATTTCCAAGAACAACCTAATGATTTGAAGGTGATTCAAAGGGGGTGTGGCTGACAACGGCAAATAAGCTGAGCTTTGGTCCTGAGGGATAAGACTCTCTCTTGTGAATTACATTAAACTCTGCCATTGAATTAATTCAATTAAGCTCTATGGGGTTCTGATTCCTTATCTAACAAAATGGGAACATAAACACGCTACCAAATATCACAGCTTTAAAATGAAAGAATGCATTGGAAAGTATGTTGTACTATGAAATTTTAAAATGTTTTAAATGATAATCACTAGAATAAAGCAGTTCTGTAAAGTTGAATATTTCTACAAACAGAAGTACTCCTAGAAATAAATGCTGATCTTTAAGTAGCTAGGAAGTTATCTTGTTTAAAATCTCATTTTACTCTCTATTCACCCATTGAGAGAAATAAAGAATTTCACTCATGGTAGGAAGTGAAAGAAGCACTTCCCTTGTCTTTACCCTTTCTTCCTTAACTGTCCAAAATCAGAAAGTAGAAAGTACTCTAATAGTCTAGCCATACAGCACTTTCACTTAGAATATATGAAAAACATGTTCATTTGTGTCTCTATTTTTGTACCTTCTATATTTTCTGACTGTGATTCCTTTCTTCTTCTTTTTCTTCTGAATAATTCTACCTATCTGTAAATATCCAGCCAAAAAGGGATCTTTTCTGTGAAGCTTCGTGAATTTCTTCAAAAGAGAGCTAGTAGAATCACCTCCATCTTATCATCACATTGTGTAATTTTTGTTTTACAAATAATTACTGACTAGATACACCATACCATACTTACCATACTTTGTTGATCTCACACCAGTGTGTGAGATCATTAAAAATACTCCTTTCTTTCTTATCCTTCTCTACCCAGGTAAGTTGAGCAATAAAACTGTTAAATATTACTGATTGAAACCAATAATCTACATTCCGCCTAAGCCTGCTTTAGTATATGGATATGTAATAGTTGGGGATAGTCCTATGCTTTCTCCATTCTAAATTATGTTTTTGTGATCTATATTGACTTTCCTTCCATTCATTATGAGGTAGGTGATTAGGACAGCCAATCACAGAACTCCAGGTCACATGCTCAGAAAATTTCCCTGCACTTGGAACCAATCAGAGAGTAATATCCTCAACTCTCACAAGAACTAGAGCAGGTTGGTGATAGGATAGCCTAGACTTGAAATCAGCCTAATGAGTGGGAGAAAGAAAAAAACAGCCGCCATTGGACTGTTAGCCACTATGCTTTCTCTTTCACAGTGGTCCATACTTACACTGTAGAGTGTACCTATTTTTCCAACTTTTAGTTGGCCCAAACTTGCTCTTCAGAGCTTGTTTCTCTTCTTTCCATACCTTTAATAAATATAAAACCTCAATAACTTTAGTGCTTATATTGATCAATTCATTGTTCAAGATGAAAAGAACCAAGAAGTCACCTCTAGGAGGAGACTCCAGCACTCTAAACTCTGTTAACTATTTATCCCTTTGTTTCTGCTTGACTCAGCACTCCATAGGCTATCTTAAATGTGCTTCAGACACTCTTTCTATAGGATTATTAAATAGAACAATTTAACATCTAAAAATAATCTATAAGCAACATCACAAAGTGCTCATGTAAAATAAAAGTTCATCTTTGTACCAAAAAAAAAAAAAAACCTACATCAAAACCTAAGTATGAAGGAAAGCAGATTTGTTTTTGTGTTTCTGGGTTTTGTTGTTGTTGTTTAAATATCCCCACCACTGGGGCAAAGGGAACCCTTCTTCATTATTGGTGGGAGTGTAAATTGATACAAGCACTACTGAAATAAATATGAAGATTCCTCAAAAAACTAAAAATAGAAATTCCATTTGACTCAGCTATTCTCCTTTTGGTTATCTTGCCAAAAGAGTTAAAAACATCATATCACAGTGATGTATGTGTATCTTTGTTTATAGCAACTCAATTCATAATAGCTAAATCTTGGAATCAGCCTATATTCCCATAAACAGATGAATAGATAAAGAAAATGTGGTACCTATCATAATGGAGTATACTCTGCCATTTAGAAGGATAAATTTGAGTCATTTGTAGGAAAGTGGATGCACCTTGAGACTATAATATTAAGTGAGGAAACTCAGACACACAAGCTTGCACGTTGTATGATTTCCCTTATATGAAAATTTTAATAGGAAAGAGGAGAGAGAAAAAGGAGAAGGAAAAATGAAATTATATCCTAACTATGTTTCTGTTGTCTAGTTTCACTCTAATATGCTGTGAGAGCTCACTTTGTAGGATTTGCACTTATTTGGATATGTTAAAGTCTTTATTGTTGTTATGAGCTTGGTCTGTTTTGAAAAAAAAAATTCCCAGAATAGGAAAATTTATGAAGATAGGGAATATTTCAGTGATTACTTAGATTTAGGGGGAGAGGTATGAGGCTAAGATAGCTAGTAGGTTGAGTGTTTTGACCTAGGATAACAAAAACAGCATAAGTTTGATTATGGTTATCATTATACAACTTTGCAAAATGTGCTAAAATCTATTGAGTACTACATTTTAAGTTTGTAAATTGTGTACTATGCAAGATTTTGGTTCAATAAAGTTGTTTTGTTTAAAAAATATTCCCACCAAAATTTCAACTACCAATATCATCTCCAAACTTTTAGTGGCATATATTTGAATTTCTTATACCTTTTTATTATTATGTAGCAACAGACAATAACGAGTTATTTAAAACCTATGACATATTTTTCTTAATATTTTAGTGAAGGAAAAGGAAAAACATGAATCAAGCAAAAACACTAAATAAATATGACTCTCTGATGACAGAACTACATTTAACATTTCTAGATTCTTTTCCCCCATAAATTCAACAACAGTGTATGACAGAGTTCAGCAATTTTATTTTTTTTTTCTGAAAAGGGGCAGAGAGTAAATGGCTTAGGCTTTGTAGGCCAAAAGTCAAAATGAAAATACTCAGAATGTACTAAATAAAAGAGAGAAAATACACAAACTCAATTTTTGACCAAAAAAACTGTAATAATTGTGAACAATGTTTTCATACAAGTTTATGAATGAGGAAAGAATTATTTCCATGGGGAATGAGAGTGTAATGGCTTGTATCTAGATGGCACCCAAAGCCTCATGTAGTCACAAGTGAAGCTTTTTGGAGGTGGCTGGATCTAGAGTGTGTGATGCTGGGATTAAAGATGTGATGCTGGAATTGATTCATGGCGTGATGCTAATAGTAAGGGTGGCCCATTCTAGGTGTGAGTGCTACCTGCCCTAAGGCTAGGTAGCCTAGATAGAATATAAGGGCCAGAAATAGGGCTGCTGTTGTCAATACTCACCACTTCCTGCTTCTTTGCTACTTCACTGCTTTGCTGCCTTCTGCCCACTGTGAACTGTTTCTCCCCTGCAATCCCCCTCTGCCATGCCACCCGGCTTTGGAGCCAGCCAAGAATGAACTGAAACCTCTACAAACTGTGAGTTACACTAAACCTTTCATCCTTTAACTTTGGGTATCTGGTATTTTGTCTTGGCAGGAAAAAAAGTAAGACAGAGAGGTAACATTTCATTTAATTGGAGTTCAATTTTACATGTCATTAAAATGGATTAAAACTTTAAATAGTTAATACTTATCTGTATTGAGATTTCATGTATTTCACCTTGAAAAATGTCTTTTCTCGCAAGTAGATGAAACATGTGGCATTCAAAATGTTGATAATTGCATTATAACGATTTATAGTACCAGTGAAAAATGACAAAAATTACATTTATATTTTACAGCATCTATTCAACTCTGCTACTAGAACACAAAATCATTCATTAAAAATGGATGAATGAGTGTAACTGTTTTCTAGTATAATATTATTCATGAAGTTAATATTCAAATTCCAGAATTTTCACATCACAAAATATTATGCTTCTTTTGATTATTTTCAACCATTTAAAACATGTAAAACTCTTTCTTAGCTCATGAATTTGTCCCACTGACTGGCTTGCAGGACCCACTTCTGTATTACATAGACATGATACATCCCTGTATTACATTCCTGTATTACATAGACATGATTAAAGTTAACTTGGGTGGAGTTAGTAGTGTTCAGGAGGAATAAAAGATGAAAAAGAGGATCTAGGTTTGTCCTTTCTAGTAGGCCTTCTCATAGCTGTTCCACTCCCATACTTCTGTGCCCAGATTCCCACTTTTCTTCCCTTATACACTATTCCAAGAATGGTTATACTCACTAGTCTGAAGTTAATGAACATGCTATTGCTATCTGACAGGCAGTTCACCTCTCTATGACACAATATTTCTGTTGTTTCAAGCCTTACTGATACCACTCCCAGGTGGACAAAGATCCCTAAAAACTGGCTCAAAGGCCTCTCATAAAGGGCATGAAGATACGTGTTTTGGTAAAGAAGGAGAGTGTAGACAAGTAATCATGAATATAAAACTGATTAGTCCAGTGGGCATACATGAGAATAAAATAGGAAATCATTGTTGGGGAACATTGAAGAAATAATCATGATCTTTTATTGTAAAGAAATAAATATCATTGTATCTATGTCTCCACATGGTGGTTAAGATGTTTGTATCTTCCCTTGTATTTGTGAAAATGATGAGTATCTGTGTTTTTAATCCCATTGAAAAACTAAGAAGACGAATGTAATCTGTCTTTTGAATAAGATATCATTCACTTTATTGGAGTTCAAAGTTAGTATTCCATAGCATTAAAATTGATTGTAAATTTCATTTGTTAATACTCATATATAATGATATTTTATGTATTTTTATGTTATTGGAAGAAACCTAAGCAGTTAGGTAAAAATTAAATGGATTCTAAACATGTAGGTAAACTACTAATATTTTAGGCCTAGCTACCATGAAGCTCAATAGTAGAAACCACAAAGAGAAATGGAATATACTTTGTAGTTATGAAATCCAGTTGCTAAATTCCATTTCTGTCCTTTACTAATTAAGTGACCTGATTAACTTATACACTTTCTGAGTATCATGTCTTCATATTTAAATCCTCATAAGGTAGGCATAATTATGCCCAGTTTATAAATCAGCAAACTGAAACACAGCACTGAAACTGACACTCGAAATGAATCATTTTAATATTTATTTTAAAAGTTCATCATTAAATATATTAATTTCGTACTGAATATTGTTGAATAATAAAAACAAATTAATCATTACACTCCCTTTCATGTAATACCTTCATATATTGTATTATCAAAGACCCATCAAGAATTTATGTCTAATATAATAAATTTCAGGCACAATCTAACACAATATCTTTCGCCTATGAAGTATTATTAGTTTGTGCTTTTTGTCACACATTGACTATTTTCACTTAAAGTACATTTATTCACATTATTCACGTGCATAGAATTATAGAACATTAAAACTGGAAAGATTATATTATATCATCTCATCCAGTCTCCTCATGTTACTTAGGAGAAGATAATAAAAGATGCAATGAATTGTCAAGTCACAAAACATTTTAAGGAAAACACACGTTTCTCAAACCTGAATTTAAAGCTTTTCCACTATATTATTTGTCATCCATTTCTAATGTTTTTTATCTTCTGCCTGCTTCACTATGACCAATCAACCAGTTTCACCAATTTTATGTGGATCATTTTGTTTCAAATTCCATTCACACTACTGTATTCCATGGTCTAACAACCCCAGAGCTGGGATTTTTATTTTTTAAACTTCAAATATGTCTTCCTTTTGCTAGTCTTTTTCTGGTCTAAGTAACACTATGGTGTGATCCCAGATTAAACTTCTGAAAATATCAACTGTACTTGTCATTCCACTATGCAGAAAGTGTTCATGGCTCCATATTGCACATAATTTCTCTAGAATTAGAGACTCCTTCATGACTGATATTCTTTTTGTTTTTGATTATAAATATTGGCAAACTAACTTAGGTAGAAGTGAAAAACAACATTTTTATCTTTCTTATTCCTTCTCCAGGTGATTCCTCTGTCCCAGAACTGTGATCTCTTCTTCTTCATCTGTTTTTTCTCATTTGATTCTCTTTGCTTTGAATGTTGTCTTTTATTTTTATTTACTTAATAACTCTCCATCCTTCTACATCCAGATTTAACTCCAATTTATTGATGAAAACTTTCCTAGGTACCCCAGTCCATGGGAGTGTTAGCTTTCCTTTGTCTTCTTAAATATATTATTAACAGCAGGCTTACTATTATTAATTGCATGTTTATTATTATTAATAGTAGACTTTATCTTGTTACTATTTTTATATGTATATTCTATCTCCAAAAAAGTTTTAGAAAATGTTCTAGAAGAATCATAGTTGTATATATTTTTATCTCAGTATCTGACAACCAAGTAATGTTTATCTAGCATGATAGCTACATGTTCCTCTTGGTAAGAGAGAAAATAATTTAAAAAGTCAATATGTTTCCTGCCATGATTGATTTGATAGCATTTTCTATACCCAGATGTAGGTGTAATTTTTTCTGACAGCTTCTAAATACTTGACTGTATTACATAATTTCTAGGACTGGTTTATTTCCAATTAAAAAATAATTTTTTCTACAGTGTTTTTCCAAAATTATGGTCTTCATGATCAAAGGAAAAGTATACCTGGAGCGATTACCATATTTCAGCAAGTTGTTAGCATCATATAACTATCAATTTGGTTTTCATAAACTGAATATAATGTAACACTCACTCAAAAAGAAATTACAGAAATAATCAGCTTATATGGTATGTAAAAAAGATGTTATATAATGAGTAATTACGACCTGAGTCCCGTTTGGCAAGTGATTATTTTTGACTAAAGGAGTTTGGCCATAATATCCAGTCAGGTTTAAACAAATAAACTAGCATTTGAAAATCTTGACTAAATGACCTTCATCATTACCAATCGCATTGCATAGAAGATAATATTAACTGATATAGTAGGATATGTTTTTATGTTAATTTTAATTGTGGGATTTTTCAGATGAAATACAGCATATGGGGGCTGGGAATTTAGCTCGGTGGTTAAAGTGCTTGCATTGGAAGCACAAGGGCCGGAATTCGAGTCCCAGCATCAAAAAAAAAAGAGAAGAAATACAACATGTGGATTTCAGATACATGATGTAGAACTAAATGTATCTAACTTAAAAAAAGAAATATTTGCTGAAATTTTTGATGATTTAGCATATGTTATTCTTTTTTTCCAGAAGTGAAGTCTATGGTATCAGCAGTGTGGTGGAACACACCTGTAATCCCAACACTCAGAAGGGTGAGACAGGAATATCACTGCAAGTTCAAGGCAAGTCTGGGCCACATAGTAAGTTCAAGGCTGGCCTAAACTGCACAGCAATGCCCTGCCTCAAAAACAAAGAGTAATTAATAATTTCAAACTATACTTTTAAATGTAGGACATTATTATCAGAGTGATTTAGTGCTTTGGATCACATACTTTAATTCACTTATCAGTGTAGAGGTGTTCTTTTACTTAGCAAAATGTCACTTTAAAGATGCATTGGTAAGGCTTGAGCTGTGCACAAAGTTTTGCACATTTATATATATGTGTCTGGGCCCTGAGTGTCAGAATGCCACTTTCCCCTTCTTGCCATCAGACTCGAGATTTATGTCTAGGTGCAAAAGTCAGGGAACCTGGTACACCAGTTATACCAAAGTATTTTTGATGAAACAATTGGAGACACAAACATGTGGAAATAGAAATTATTTTCTACATAATATATCCTTTTGATAAATCATAAGAAAAATCTGAAAAAGTACCATTTTATTCAATGTCACTCAGCTTTAATGATTTCATCATTCTGGTAAAGTATAGGATGGAAAAGTTATACAGTGGCTAATGGTCTCAGAATCAAAGTGAATACCCAGGGCAGGAAAGTATGGAAATTATGAAGATCCTGAAGAAGGATGGTAAAACTATAAAAAAAGGGAATACACTAGTAGAAAGCAAGCAACTCCACCACATTAATCACTTTAAAAATGTTATTTTTAATTTCAAATAAATTACATTTTTCACACAGATAGATCATTTACTGTTTGAATTTGTGTGTGTATGTGTGTGTGGAGAGAGAGAGAGAAACAAAAATTAATATAAGTACTTAGATAAAACAATGTTTATGTCTGTAATAGCATAGGCTATCATGAGTCAAGGGAAAAAATAACGGAGAAGCAACAATCTATAATGGCACAATTACAAAATGTAGAATCCCAGGAAAGCTCCTGAGAACTGATTGCACTAAATATTAAAGAAACAAACATAAGCATACACATTCTCAGCTTTATCAATAGGACAAATAATTAATTTATCTTTGAGTTTCAGGAAACAAAAATTTACTGTAAGATTTTTATTTTAAATGCAATAGACATACAGAATGATTTACAATTAGTGAAGAATTTGGATAATTTTTTGTTAACTCTCTATAAGTATGATTTAATCAACAATATTTCAAATAAAAATCTAAGAATTGATTTGTGGGTTTAATTTTCCTATCATGTGAAAATATTCAATAGACTTTAACTACCACATACAATACAGCAAGAGGCACCAGCCTTATCCTATTGCTTTAAGAAATAAAAACCAGGAAAAATTTAAATAATAATGTTCAGACATTGTACAAGAGATTGTGAAGAATAGTTATTTCTAGATTTTTTTAAAAATTAAGGTAAGTCTTACAATTGCCCCAGATCACTTTCTTTGGTTTCCAGGCTATAGAATAGGGGCAGAGAGTTCAAAGAGGTCTTCATTTTCTTTCTGAATTAAGATAATATTTAGCATTCAGATAAATCAAATTAGGTAAAATTTATAGAGAAGAGAGCAAGAGAACAATTCTGAACAGACAAAATTTTTTGCCTGTTTTTTGGGGGCTATATACTAATCTATATCTGTTTGTAAAAGAAAGAACTATCAAAAAGGAGAAAGGCAAAAACCTCTGCAACTCACAACGTGCTGGGAGAAGATCACGGTCCACTAACCCAGGGGCCAAGACCTTCTAAAACCTGAAGAATAAAGGGAAATCACCAGAAAGTTATTTTATGTCAGAAGTGGAGCCAAAGTAACCCTAAATTGAAGAGTATTCTGGAACTGTTTTTTAAAAAAAATTAAAAGCGAGACGCTAAAGAGACAAAGTTTCCGTCATTTAACTTACCTTCATCCTAAAAGAAAGTACTAAATCTAAAAGAATGCTCAAATATCTTGCACATGTGAAACTCACACACAATGCCTAGTACCCAATAAAATAAAATACAAATAAAAATTAACAGGCATACATACAATGAAGGGAAACAGAGCACCGGATGGAAAAATAATCAAGGAAAGAAAAACAAATAAGTGAAGAAAATAAAAGAATAGATAACTTCATGGAAATAACTATTATAAATATATTTTGTACATTCAAAAAGATAGAAGAAGGCATAAGCAGAAAGATGTTCCCCACCTTTTACTCATTCTATATACAGACATTAAGTCAGTCTGGATAATAGACCTCACATAAAACTCCTGTAATAAAACAATAGAAGAAAGCCTAGTGACCTTGGGTAAGGCAAATTTTTCTTAAATTGGATATAAAATGTACAAACTGTAAAAATTCATTATCATCTGATTTGTCAGAATTTTAAAACTTTTTTCTTCAAAAATGCTTTTGAATATATAAAGACATAAATCAATCATATTTTGTTAGAAAATCTCTGTAAACCTTACATCCAGCCAGATATTTCTATGTAGAATTAAAGAATACTTGGAATTCAATAATGAGGAGAGGAACAACCCAACTCAAAATTTCAATAGACATATCAACAAAAAGTATATTGAGATGTCAAATATGTATGTGAGAAGATGCTCAACTCCCTTGGTCATTAGAAAAGGCCAGGTAAAATCATAAGGTGATATCACTATACAATCAATTGAATGTAAAATTTGTATAACACATATTGGTGAGGATATAGAAGAATAGAATCTCCCATAAATTGTTGGTGATAATGTACAATGTTACAACTACTTTATTAAACACAATTTTGTGCTTTTATAAACCCACAGAACCAAATTGCCACTGTCCTGTACATTTAACAACATCAACAACAGCAACAGAAATTTATTCTGGTATAATAATACTATAAGATAGATGTTTGAAAGTCTAAAATCAGGATGTTGGCATATGCAGCTCTCCTTCCAAAGGCTCTGGGGGAAGAAAATGTTTCTTTATCTCTTCCAGATTTGGGTATCTATAGACATTTTTGACTTGGAGAAGTAAAGCTCATCCTCCGTCTCTGTGTTTATGTGGCCTTCTCTGTGTCTATGACTTCTGTCTCTTACAAAGACACTTGCCAATAGATTTAGGCATTATCTGGATAATACAAGATGACCCCCTTTTAAATTTATTATCTGTAAAGACTTTTTTCTAAATACAGTCAAATTCACAGATTCCATAGATTAGAATGTGTCATATCTACTATAGAAACAATCTACTACAGACCGTTTCATAATGGTTATACAGATCAACCACAAAATAGTAATAGCATTCGTCATGGAACTAGAGAAAACAATCCTAAAATTCATATGGAACCAGGGGACCTAGAAAAGCAACAGGAATTCTGGGAAGCAAAGGCAAGACAGGAGGCATCACAATCCCAGACTTCAGGTTTCACAATAAATCTACAGTGATAAAAAAAAATAGCATATTGGAAAAAAAAAAGACTCATGAATCAATGGAACAGCATAGATGATGCAGAAATAACTCCAGGCACATTCAACTACCTTATCATTGAAAAATTTCAAAGAGTCAATAAAAAGTTAAACACACATTTACCAAATGGCCCACCCATTATAATTCTAGGTACTTCTCAAGAAAAAAAATATATCCACATAAAATTGTCTACATGACTATGTATAACAGCTTCAATGGTAACAACAAAAGATGGAAACAACCCAAATGTTCATCAACATATAAAGGGGTAAACAACTTGCAGCTTATTCACATAGTTGAATACTACTCAGTAGTTAGAAACAGGGGAGAATGTATTCTAGGTAACAAGTCAGACAATAAAAGGGTATGTAGGGCGTAAAACCATTTATATGAAATTCCATAAAATTCACACCACTCTATCTGACTAAAACAAGTGTAGACTGTGAATAGAGAAACAAAGGGGGAGAGATTGCAAAGTGGCATGAGCATATATATATATATATATAATTTTTAGTTTTTATTAGTACATGTTTGTAGTAGGGAATGATCACATTCTTCTAAGGGGGTTTGTACACGCACATAAGAAATCTTAATTGTTGTTTCATTCTCTTTTCCTCTCCCCCTCCATCTCTTGGCCCCTTTCACTTTTGCAAAAAGGACCTTGGTGAAACTGAAATTGTTCTGAGTTTTCAGATATGCAGAAGAGAAAAGTTATGGGGTCATGCAAGCTTCCATGAAGATTTCAGAAGAAAGCCCAGAGGACCAGCCAAAAATATGCGACAGGTCACAATCCCTGGCAGGAGCCCTTAGAGATCAATGCTTGAAGCTGTTAGAGTAAAGCCGAGGCTGTAATAGAAACCCCAGGAAGTTGGAGATTCCAGGAATGTGGGACATCTGCTGAGGAAAGCTTCAGACAGTAAGTGGAGCCAATCCAAGAGGGAAACCATGTTGGCTACAACCACCAAGGTGGAAGAGACCAACCAGGCTGCACTAGCCATTTAGAGCTCACATCACACTACAACCTCTCCCATGTGCTGGACACAGAACTACAGGATTTAATGTTTGCTCTGCTGGGTTTCAGTCTCACTTTTTCCAATTCCTCTTTATCCTTCTATTCTTACCTTTGGGAATGGGAATGTTTACCTTGTACTATAATATTATGGAAATACATACTTTTCATTTTTTATTTTTACAAGTGCTAGCAGTTAAAAGTTTGCCTTAAATCTCAGCGGACTCTTTGGACTTTGATATTTACACAATGCTGGAACACCTGCCATTGGCAACTCTTGGAGATGGGCTGAATTATTTGCATAGTGAGATTGATACAAGCCTCTTGGGGTGGTGGTGGAATACCTTGGATTAGATCTAAAATGTCCCTCAAAAGTCTTATGTGTTCAGAGGTGCAGCTTTGAGGGGGTGATTGGATTATATTTGTTTGGGCCCTTTCCTTCACTCTCTGCTTTCTGGCTGCCCCAGGTTGAGGGACTTTCTGGCATTATGCCCTTCTATCATGCTATTTTCGCCTTGGAGCCATCCAACTGTGGACTACATGATAAGTCAAAGTACACCTCTCCTTCAAGTTGCAAGTGTTGTGTATTTTGTCCCAGCAACTGCAAAATGGCTAATACACATGGGTTTACTTCTGAGCTCTCTGCTCTGTTCCACTCACCTATAGGTCTGTTTTATTGCCAAAACCATACAACTTTTATTATTATTGCTCTTTACTATATATTGAAATCACATAACCTAATGTCTTCTGTTTTGTACTTTTTTCTTAAAGCAACTTTACCTATTAAGGTATCTAAGCCTGTGAAGAATGCCACTGGTATTTTGGGAAGGATGCTTGAATCTGTAAATTGCTTTGGGGAGTACAAATATTTTTACATAATTTATTCTTCAAATCAACAAATGTGGAGTTGGTTCATTCTTTTTGTATTCTTTTCAATTTCTTTCAACAATACTTCATAATTTTTACTGTAGAGATCCACATCTCTCAGTAAATATATTGCTAGAATGTTTGTGTTTATTAAAAATGGCTTTGTTTCTTGATTTCAATTTCATATAATTTGGTACTGATTTTTGTTTCTTGATTTTATATCTTGCAACTTTGCTGAATGTATTTTTTTCAATTATAAAACTAATTTATTTTAATTTTTTTTAATTTTTATTTTAAACCAAGAACATGTATTGGTACATTCTACATACAATGGTCACATTCATTACATTTATTCTGTACCTATACATGATGCATTTTGGTTCTCCCCCCCCCCCTGCCCCTCCCCTCTGCTCCCCTCCTCCCTATTTACAGCAGGTTCATTCATCCTTTTCCATATATTTCTTTTCCCCTCTCTTTCCCCTGTTGCCTTTCTGCTTTTCCCCTTCTTTCTTTCTAGTACTCCTCTCCTCTGCACACCATCCTCCTTTTATATAATATCTATTACACCTCTTTGTCCTTATTTACAGTTATGGTTTCTCATATCAGAGAAACAATTTGATGTGT
>QZML01000858.1:244458-265559 GCA_016801275.1 Hystrix brachyura | reverse complement strand
CTTTTTCCTTTTCCCCACAGCCCCTCTAGCATTTGTTATTGGCTGATTTGTTGATAATAGCCATTCTTTCTGGAGTGAGGTGGAATCTCAGGGTTGTTTTTATTTGCATCTCTCGAATGACCTTGACTTCAGATGCACCTCCAGCCACACTTCTAACGTCTTTAATTTTCACTGACTTCTTTGAGCCCAGTCTGTCTCTGACTGTACAGTAATTTCTATCTAACTGAGCTGTCTATAATACAGTGTGTGATAACATCTTGTATGTCACCAGATAGGGTTTGAGGAGGTTCCAGAAGCTGAAATAAAGAACTTAGTCCACCTTACCATTAGAATCGCCTTGCATGTATATTGACTTCAATTGTGGAAGAAAGAATTTTCAGGACTTGTCCGTAAGGGGCACAGGTGGGTTTTATTAGACAAGAATTTAAATTAGAAGGACACACTCAAAGAAATCAAATGTAGGCCTTTGAGAGAGGTACATTACAGTTTGCACCTGGGAATATTTGTGTGTTCTTGGTGGTGTAAATCTGTGGAATTTGTGTATTTATAATCTTGGTCTTGGTTTACATAGAAAAAAGGATTGCCCACCCACAGAAAGAAAATGGCCCATTCATAGAGGAAAGTTCATTTTACAGATAAAAAGAAGGGGTCTATTCACGGGTGAAAGAGGACTATGTACAGGTAAAAAAGGAAATTCCCAGGCTTATTGTTTTAGGAAAAGAGAAAAAAAATTAAACCAAATTGTGTAACTTCTGTGTCCTAAAGATACACCAGTATTTTTTCTTAAAAGTACAATTTTAAAATTCCAATTTTCCTTGTCTCCTTTCTACCTATCTTTATTTCTTCTATCCTACCCCAAGTATAGTTGTACTCGATGTAGGCATGTAATAAGTATCCTCCATTAATCTCGGAGAAAATAGTCTTCCCCAATTTTTTTTTCTTTAATTCAGTTGTTGTACCTAGTGGCTTGATTGTGGAAGTAATAATAGAAAAGATTACTTAAAATTTTATCGGAAATATAAATTCTTCTGGAAGAGAAACAGTAGTTTCAGGGAAAGTCAGCTCTAATGTCTTCTCATTCCTACACATACACTATTTCTTGGTCCTCTTAGGAAAACACCTCTCTTGCTTCCCCCAAATTCAGTGCCCAAAGAATGAAGAGTAGTTCTAGGACAACTGTCCATTGTCACCTTCCTTCTCTTCGTCAGGCCAAAGAAAATGGGGGAGAGAAGTTTTTCCTAGGCCCCAGTGTTCAAGTTTCAGGATTCTCTGGCCTGATGTCACAGTTAGGCTGTAGGGTATTTTCTATCTATCTGATCAGTGTGTTTATAGTCCTACTCCAAGTGCCTAGACTATTAATGAGAAACTCGTAATATTGTATAGTAAGTCCTGATTTACAATCATTCGAGATGCAAACTTTCACAGATACAAACAGACCTCATATTATGAACATTCCATAGATGGGAACAAATAGTGGAGGTAGCTCACATGTCTGCAGGACACTGTCACAGTTGTGCTGCTGTGCACTTACTGCACAGTGTGATAGTGGACAGTAGTACAGTCCTCAGTCAGAGTCCAGGATGTCCAGAACCAAGAGGAAAAGAAGTGGTGATGTGGTGGGGACTGCTAGGACGCGCAAAGCAATATACATTGTGCATTTGTGCCAAAGGTGTCTAAGACTCACTTTGCCAGAATTAGGAATGAATCTGACTTATGAATGTTCTTCCAGGATGAAACTTGCTCATAAGTCAGGGACTTACCCTAGGCAGCTAATTTAGATAGAAATTAATATGCAGTCAGAGAGGGATTGAGCCCTCAAGGATGTCAGCACAGAAAGTGAGACACAAAAAGATTGCGGATGGAGGTGAATCTAAAGAAAGACAGACCTCGTGATAGAGATGCATTAGCCAGGCATGCATGCCTCCCTAGAGATGAGCAGCAACTTGAGATCATACTGTAATTAACACTACCTTGTCCAATGGGCCCAGAGAGGCACCCAGCACTCAGATGGATGTCCAAAATATCTGGACCCATCCCTTCCGGAAAATGCCTTTGTTCTTTCCATATACCATTGCTGTGTGACTTGTTTCTCTATTGGATCAATGTTAGCTAAGTGACTGTATTTTTCATCTTATTGGTTGATATTAGTTTGGCCCACATTGTACCCACATTGTGATTTTGCTGTATAATTTACCCCTGACAAAGGGCTTCAGTAGTCAACTTTTTGGGACCCTTCCTGGAAATCCAGGAGCTATTCGTCTTCTTATTTCCAACAAAACTCTACTAATTTCCTCCTTTGGTTTGTGACTACTTTCCTTGTTGTTGTGAAGCCACAAACTTGACACATCTGACATCAAACAGATTGGGATTTATTTTTCCCACAGCAATGACAGGCAAGGAGAAGTGGAATTGTCACTGGCCACTTACATCCACAGGCTCAAGTTTGTTTGCTTACTGCCGGCCAAATTAAAAGTGGTCATTTATGTTGGTAAAAGGAAAAAAGGGTTTACTCAAAGCTAACTCTGACAAGATAGAGAGGTCTCATCACTCAAATCTCCACCTTACCAATGATATATGTGTTTGGGTCTTTTATAGCAAGAAACAGTCAGAGGAGGAAATACAATGAGATAAAACACATGTACAGACTTGTTTCATTCTTAACTCCTCCTTCCCTTGCTTGTGGAAATAAATCTGGACTCGCACATCCTTGTGCCAGCAATTTCATATTTTTTTCATTCACCTTGGCTGAGGTTATGTAGAGGTATTGGTTTATGCCCTTGGCTTGAAGAAGTTTGAGAAAGCCTTTTGTTTCCGAAGGAAGAAAAAATAAACTTTTAAAATTATAATTTTTCTGTTGTTTACATAAGGAATAAATGAACAGGAGCTATTTGGTAATCATCTGTGGGGCCCCACCCTGTGATATAATAAGAAATACAGGTGGACTTCCAGCTCTACTTGTTCCTTATTCACAAATTCAACCAACTACAGATGGGAAATGTAGTCAGGACTAAGATGGTTGTGTGTGCACTAAACATACCCAGACACTTTTCTCTGTACATATTCAACACAATGAGATAAATATTTACATTATACTATGTATTAGACATAACCTGGAGATAAATTTAAGTATAAAAATGTATGAGTGTAAATTATCCGCACATACTACCAGTTTATGAATAGAACTTGAGTGTTAGTTACCTTTTCTGTTGTTGAGACAAAATACCCAACACCTGCAAGTTAAGGGAGGAAAAGTTTATTTCGCTCACAGTTTGTAGAGTTTTCAGTCCATGGCTGAATGTCTCCAGGCAGGATGGTATGGCAGAGGGGTATCACAGAGAAGAAACAGAGTAGGCAGTAGGCAGCACAAAAGCAAGCAGAAAGCAGCGAGCCTGCCTCCTTTTAATCCCTTCCAGGATACTTGTGTTTTGGGTACTGCCACCCACATCCATGATGGGATGACCTTAATCCCAGCATCACCCCTACTTCCAGCTTTTGGAAGGGGAGAGAGGCTGAACGTTGAGTGACTACTAATGGCAAAGGTTATACAGTCATGTCTAAGTAATGAGGGTTTCATACAAACCATGAAGGACTGGCTCCAAAATGTTCTTGGTTGGCAAACATGTGGAGGTGATGAAAGAATGGCCTACTCGGAGAGGGAATGGAAGCTCTATGCCCTCTCCCACATACCTTGCCCTCTACATCTTTTTCATGAGTCTGCTCCTGAGTTGCATCCTTTTTATAATAAATAGCTAGGAGTAAGTAAAGCGCTTTTCTGTGAATTGTTGCCACTGGCTACTATGGGGCCACACTTTAGTAGAAAGGGAAATTAAAACAAAACACAAGTTTGCAGGAAAATGCTTTAACTAAAAGTAAGAGAAACGTTTAAGGGACTTTACCTTGAGAAGCTGATAATGATCAGGCTGGCCTTTAACAAACAAACAAACAAAAAGAAACATGTAAGAAGGCACAACACATTGAGGAGCTGGAGGAGGCGCACAATGAAGGGGATCAGACGGGCCCACCCTATAAAGCAGGATGTCAGTGTTTAAGAATTTGCTGATATGGGCCAGAGTCTGGTTATCTCAGTCTTAGCTCAGATTGGATCCTCGTGACTTAAGGGGCAACACTATTCTGTTAGAAGTCCTTCTGATATAAGGGACAATTCCAGCTGTGTGAGGCTGTGCTAGAAAGCAAATGGACCATAAATTTAAGGTAATTAAGACTTCTAAGAGTAGGTGTTCTTAGTATTGAAGGGTGATAAGGTAGACTAGACAGATTTAGGACTATTAAGTACTCCCTAAATGACAAACATGCCTGTATGCAGAAATGAGAGAGATTTGACCCAAAATTTTAACTAAAAAAGGATACAAAATGAAGTTCAAGCTTTGTTCTCCTTTTCATTACTTACTGGGTACTTGAAAGCCCAAGTGAAGATTTACAGTTTTGTTTTGTTTTGTTTTTTTCCACAGTAAAAATAGCTTTTATGTCCATGACTGTCTCAGAAGACAAATTATTTTTCTAATTAGTAACAATCTAAAGGACACAGCAATCTACCTACCTCTAGTCTCTGTGGTGGCTTCTGACTACATAACCATGAGCCATTCTAGCAAATGACAGAACCCAAGTAGGGTTCAGGGAACCCCTGATCATCTGGACTAGATGTTGGTTTTTGACTGGGGGCATTTTATGAGATTGAGACCTTAATCTGTTTGATGTGACACTCTCCAGGTAGAGAATATCAGAATTGAATTAAAGGTTATGATACCTAGCTAGTGTGGGAGACTTGATTCCTGTGGGAAACACGCACACACACACACACACACACACTTTGGAGGAGAGAAGCACTGGTGTAACAATAGTAGAAAAGGAAAACAGAATTCTTTTCTTATTCAAATTTCTAAACTGGAACATTATCTTATTTCTTTGCAGCACTCTTGACATTTCCTTTCAGCACTTATGGGCTTTCTCCCCCTCTTCCTTTTTTTCTCTGCTTTAAAAATATGTTTTTCACTTTTATTACAACTGTTTCTTAAGCATAGACTAATAAGCTGAACTACACGTAGTAGTATGAAAAGACACATGCTGCCATTAAAATGATTTCGTCTGGGTTAACAAATGGCATTTTAAAGAATTTTTTACTACATAGAGTCAAAAAACAGCTGGGCAACATCTTAATGCTAACAATCCTAGAAAATAGTTTAGACAGTCAAACTTCAATAATAAATATTCTTCCATGGTAGATAGCATTTAGTATTTAAAATTATAATTATTTACAGCATGATAAGTTAAGAAATTCAACAGAAATACTTATTATGATTACTACAAAGCCAGCAACCCATTCTGTCTTACACTACTGAAACATTTTTGAGATGAATTGTTCTTTTCTCCGCATAATACTTCTGCAGTAGTCTGTAAGAAAGCATACCTTTATCTGGCAAACTACCAGTAAAGAAAATAGAATGCACGCATTATTGATGAGCTAGCTTCTGAATTAAAAATAAATACAGATACTCATAAGTATATAAATAGCCTACCTTTACCTGCAAAGATGGCACTGTTTTAATGAAAAAAAAATCTGGCCATGATATTTGTACAGTTATATTGCCCCAAGTTTAATTGCAACATAAATTGGAGGAATGAATATGAACATCTAGGTGCACAGTAAAGAAAGACTGTTTTATCCTTTGGTTTCTCTTTCAGTAGTAATTCTGCTGGAGAAAGGAACATCCAAAGTGCAAAATGTCTTAAAACTACTTCATTTACTATTAGGTATTCACCAATATCACTAACTTTTGAGTAATTGGGTCATTTTATGTATTATGGCCTACCATTATTATAAAGAAGAATTTCTCAAAGGAGCAAAGTAACTACCCCCTCTTTGTCCCCTCCTAGAATTGTTCTCATTTTATTAGAGAACAAAGGTATAAGACAAACACTTCTAACAATTCACTTTCTGCATTGTTAACAATTAAGTGTTCGAACAAAAATTTTAAGAATAAATCAGATGAAAAGCATTATTAGATTTATTCTTTTTCTTTTTTTGAGGCAGGACTGGCTTGGCTTATATGTTTTGATTTCTCCTGGGCCCATATACTAGCTAAGTACAAGACAAAAACTTGTGTTCTACATATAGAGCAGTACTTGAAAAAGTTAGAGTGATATGGACAAATTCCCCTAAGTATATAAAAACTGAAATTCTGACTCTTGTTTCATACCATTCTTTAAGAACCTTTTTAAATACATACAAGGGAAGTATTTGGTGTCAAATACAGGTAACCGAATTGGGGCTAGATGACCACTTCACCTTCCTGCACCCAAATTTGTACAACACCAAAGAGCCAATCCTCCTTCCGTATTCTAAAGGAAGCAGAAATAAAAATAACAAAGACACTGGAAGTATCTAGAGCTTCAGGCCAGAGCACATGCATGTTAGATCTCATGGCCTGACCTTCAGGAACATTTTCCCACTTGAACCTCATTACACATTCATGAATATAGACTGAGTCTCATGTATGTAATTTAATCAAAGTAGATTCTGGAACAGGTGTGCGTGTGATAGTGCCTCTGAGATGACTCACCACCCTGTCAATCGTTTTTGTCAATCTTATCCAGAGACATCATGAGAACTGATCGGGCTGGGGCACACATCTTTGAAAAACACAAAAGTCTGATCTATTTGTTTCTGCTGTTTTTATTTTCCTGTCTTACTGACCCATTTTTCTGTCTGTGCCTTCTGTTGTTTCTGTTGGCACAGACCTGCCCTGAGCATATCTTCTTATCGTCTTCAATAAACATAGTTGCTTTTTCTTTGACCACTGGATGTATGTTTGCAATTCTTTGCTTCTCATACACAAGAGCTGTAAACTGTATCTGCCAAATCCACCACACCGTATCACAAGTATTTACAAAAATCTCTCAAAATATAGTAGAGGAGTTTGTAAAGGTTTTTTGTTTATTTATTTACTTTTTGATAATGTGAAATGAATATTGCTAGTGTCTAGAATATACCTAGAAGATATCAAAGGAAGATACCAGGGCCTCCAAGGATAGGTTTTTCTCCATCACTGACCAACTGATATAAATTATTTTAAATAATTCTTGTGCAAAGAACATAACTATGACTAAAAGAAAAAATTTAACACAGAAAGATCAAATTACATGAGATTTAGTAATATATTTTTACTTGTTTTCATCATTACTGTATTAGAAGTTCGGAAATGCTTTGCTTGAGAGCCTTACAGAAGACAGACAACCTAACAGGAAGAATCACATTGTCAAATTACTGCTAACAAATATTAAATTTCACCAAGAAAAGAAACTTTGCTTATCAGAGCAGTTCATTTTAAAAAGCAACTCCCCCCCACCCAGTGCCGGGGATTGAACGCGGGACTAGGCAAGCTCTCTAATCACTGAGCTAAATCACCAGCCCCCTAGGATGTTTTAAAAGTTAAAAATCACTGTATATGTGCATGAAGGATTCATCAGAGGGGTTACTAAAACAAAAGGATAATTTCAAACTATGCACCTGTTACTGGGTTAGGGGGAGCTGGACTCTTCTTCTGGAAGTGGTTTTTAGATTTTTTCCATCTTGAAAAAAGAATTGAATGGAGGAAGCAAAAATTATGGCAACATTACACAATTATTTAAAGTAGGAAAGATTAAAGAGGTAAATAATATTAAAAGTGAAGGGTAAGGGAGAAACTGGCTCTGCAGAGTGAGTTTGGGCCAAGTAAAACACAGGAAAATAAAATCAAAATAAAGTAAAAATAAAGTCACACTCTGTGGCACAGGGAGAGCTATCATGAGAAAAGCCGTTATAGTAAGCTTTCAGTGGTGTCTGTCTCCTTTTTATTCATTCCACACAGAATGGGTCCTCACAAGAAGTCCACATATGGGGCTTTGGGAACTGTTCTGCACAGGTGTTGTAGGATTTTGTAACTAGTAGGTCATGCTTACTCCCTCAGCCAGCTTTACCACACCTACTTTCTTGTCTCATTTCCCCCTGAGAGACACAAATCCCCATAAAAATTTCCAGGGTGTTGAGGGAGTGATGGTCTCTGTCTTCTATAACTTCTTCAAGCTAGAAGGGATTGCAGACCCTACCTACTGAGGATTATATGTTCTCCAACTACCTTGGGGTTTTGTGACTCACTGACTGGGTCAGAGAAAAAGACCTGACAGAGGACAGTAAGAAAAGAGTTAGTGGCCATTAAACTGCTTGTTCGATGAGAGAAAGAAACTTTATTATTAGCTCAAATACGAGGAGCAGCTCAGGTATCCACACATTCCTAGAGGAGAATATATGTCAGAGAGGAATGTCATAGAAATAATTAAAAGTCTGAGAGACATGGCCTTATCAAATCTTGTTTACTTATTTGCAACATCACTGGAGTCTTGCTTTTTGAAGAGAAATTTCAAGTCTTCCAGAGCCTCACAGAGTAGGTTTTTCCTTTTGGATGGTCTTTTTCTTCAGATAGGTCAGATGGAACTGGCTTTATTCTAGAAAGACGAATCCAAATTATCTCTGACACTTACTGCTGTGGGTTTGGCAAAGATTACTGAAGGAGGGGAGGGTCCTTTCATTTTGACTTTACTTGGTGTATGGGTGTCCTGTCCCTTCTCTCCAAGTTTTTATGACTACTTGATCTCCAGGGCAAACACTGTGTGGTCATCCAGGGCCAGGAGCTGGCAGGATTCTGTTCCCACACATTTGGATAGCCTGTTGTACTTGGCCCTGATAATGTGATATTGTAAGATTCTCATTGTCTCTGAGTCTACTATCATATTAGAGGATGGAAATGGCCTACCATATAACATCTCAAATGGGCTCAGATTTAGCCTAGTTTGGGGCATATTATGAACCTTCATGAGTGCTATTGGCAGTAATCAGAGCTAGGACTGAAACATCTCTTGGCAAAGTCTTGTCAGAGCTCACTTTAGGGTCTGATTGGTTCTCTCTACCTTTCCAGAAGTCTGAGACTACCAGGTGGAATGGAGATGGTACTTTATTCCTAAATCCTTTGTCACTCCCTGACTTATCTGAGACATAAAAGAAGGCCTCTTGTCATTCTGGAGGAACTTGGGTAGTCCAAATCTGGGGATGATTTCTTTAAAGAAGCACCATGACTATCTCTATAAGCTTTTCTGAAAGGGTACAAAGGTTTCAATCTACCCTGTAAAGGTTTCAATAAGTACCAATATGTGTATAATATTCTACATGGTGGCATATAAGTAAAGGCTAATTACCAGTCCTCCCCAGGATATGTCCCTCTCCTCTGTACCTGTTCTCATAAAGCAGATGGTTTGGGCTTACTCAGGTTATTGTAGGCACAGAGTAGGCAAGATTTATAGAACTGTTGGGTGACTGCTGCTAGACCTAGTCCTGTGAAAACTAAAATAACCATTTTTCTTGTAACATCTTCCCGTGTGGAAAGAATCATGAAGTGTTTTTTATTGCCCTGTACTGTGTCCCTTGAGAAAGAACCAGTTTGTTTTCTGGATACCACCAGGGTCCCTTTTTAACCCTCTGCCTTATCCTAAGGCCCAATTATCTTCCTGGGGAGTCTAGGCTTGCTTTAATGTTTCCTCAGGAGTTGGCAATAAGACTGGAGTCTTAAACTGCTATAAAGCTGTCTTTTTTGCTTCCTTATCAGCCCTTTGATTTTCCAAGGAGACTTCAGACA
Source organism: Hystrix brachyura (assembly GCA_016801275.1). NCBI lineage: Eukaryota > Metazoa > Chordata > Mammalia > Rodentia > Hystricidae > Hystrix > Hystrix brachyura. The sequence goes on along the minus strand of QZML01000858.1, from coordinate 255,876 downwards.
TGTCTTTTTGTGACCTTTTCACATGTCTATGACCTTTACAGAGCATGACTGTGACCTGCTTGGGAAGATGGTGTGCCTCTAGGGGTTGTAGAATTTCCTGCCTGTGCTTTATAGATGATTGGTTATTAGTTAGCGAGTCTTTTCTTTCCAAATTGATGCATGGATATGTTGCACCAGAAAGGCATATTTGGCATCTGTATAGCTATTTAACTTATTGTCTTTTCCTAATATCACTGTCCAAGTAAGATGCATTAGCTCTGCTTTTTGAGCAGAGGTTCCTGGGGGAAGAAGTTTAATTTCAATGACCTGTTGTGAACTAACAGCTCTATAACCCACCTTTTGATGTCCTTCTTGGACAAAACTACTTCTGTCAGTGAATCATACCTCCTCAGGGTCTTGGGAAGGCAGGTCACTGATGTCCTGCTTGCTTGCACAGGTTTGGGAGATTTCTTGTTCACAAAAGTAGCTTATTTCTGGGAGTGTAGGCATCAAATAAGCAGGATTAAGAGTAGTGCATGTTTTTATAATAACCTCAAGGGTATTAAAAAGCATGGAATGATATTTGCTAAGGTGTTACCTTGTTAAACACAAATAACCTTGTGTCTCCAGAATAGCTCTGATCTGATAGAGTATCAGGACTTCTGGTCTCTGTCCTAAAGTTAACTTTGCAGCGTCCTCTCTTAGCATAGCTATAGCTGCTACTGCTCTCAGGAAGGGTAGCCATCCAGCAGCAAATCTATCTACCTTTTTGAAAAGTATGCCACTGCATGGGGTTCTTGTCTTGGGCTTCGGGTCAAGACCCCCAGAGCAATTTATTTCTTTTCTGATACATAAAGAAAGAAGGGTTTTCTTAAGTCAGGTATAACCTGAGCAGAACCTAAGTAAGTGTTCTGGAACCTGAGTAAGGATATGTTCTATTTCCCTAAAGCCATTGTCAGTCATTTCCAACCACTTAGGGGCATAGACTCAGAACCTTTTATGGTCTAATATAAAAGCTTCGCCATTAGTACAAAATTATGTACCTAAATCCTACAAAAGCCAGCCATTCCCAGGAGTGAACAAAGCTGTTGGGTTAGGTGACAGGAGGCACAAGATCACATCTCCAGTCCCTAGACAGCTGTCATTCCCCAAGTGTAAGAACATATATTCCATTATACCATGCAGCTGGATCCGCCTGATGGCTAATTTGGTCAAGGAGACTTGATGTAGTCCCAACAGGTAAAATGCATTTTGGCCGTTAGCAGAAATTTGAGAATTGCCCCAAATTTTGCTAGTAAATCTCATCCAAGCAAGGGAGTAGTACATGAACAATCAATAACTCATGCTTAAACATTTGTCCTTCAAAGTAACACATCAGAAAAGGAGTAAAGAATTTCCAACTAGGGGTCCTCTCAACCCCAACTAAGGCTACAGATCTAGAGGGTTTTCAGAGAAGTAAATCAAAACAGAATTAGGTAATTGATTTGGCTCAGCCAAGACATCCAACAGTACCCAGTGTTCCTCATAGGAGATGGAAATGTCTAGGGACAGTGGCCCTGCAGGTTCCCATGGGCCTCTTCAGTCACTGGAACTGGAAATGATGAGGTTGGCTGGCCCAGCTCCTCTCTGGGAGTAGGCCATGATCAACCCTCCAGGGCCAGGAGTTAAGCACATTAGCTGCTTCAGGTTTGGAGCAGGCCTTGGAGGGGTGGCTTGGTGCAGTTTCATGCCCAGTGTCCGGTCTTCTTACACTTGGAACAGGAACTCTTTTCCTGGTTGTCCCTGGGTTTTCCCTAAATGATCTGGGTGAGTTTAAATCATTAAGAATTATGATAGCTGTAATCTTAGCCTTGCACTCTTTTTCTTCCTCTGGGTCCTGATTTTTGAACACAAAAATTGTCACATCCAGAAATTGGATCATAAGTGTCTGTGGGCCCATCTGAAGTTTCTGTAGTTTATGCCAAATATTTGAGTCTAATTGACAAATGAAATGATGTTCCACTAGTGCTTCTCTCTCCCTGGTAGATGGATCTACATTAGTATATTTACAAAAGACTTGTACTAATTGTTGTAGAAGATAGCTGGAGTTCTTCCTCTGCGCCCTGTATGACCTCACCACTCACTTTATCAATTTAACAATAACCCACAACCTTTGGACCAACTAACCACTCACTTTATCATAACAGATTTTTTAATACATCTTTTCATTCTCATGGCAACAGCAGCTAGCATATTAGACACCATTTTTAGTGCCTCACTAGTATTATAGTCTCAGTTTGGTTCTGTTGAAGGGAGAATAGCCCTGATCATTTGCATAATTCCGAGCCTCTTTTCGGATTCTTTATCTTTCATTTGGGGTATAGAAAGTGGCCAAGATGAATTGGACATGGCCTAGTGGAGAAATCGATGTAACCTGCGTGGCAAGGTCTAAGAGGTTTCACAAGGCTCATTTTGGGACCTATATATAGAGAGAAAGACAGCTAGGTTTTTGGCTCCTTAATGTGGTCTCTCATGCAAAAGGAGACCTAATTTGAACCCAAAAAGCATCCCTCATAAGATTCAAATATTCAATAAACAGATGTCTCTGTCTAAAGCTAGGATGATCCACCATCTTTCATAAAAGCATAGAAGAAAGCCCTACTGAGGGCTTTTTATCCCCATACTGGGGTCCACTAACTCCTTCGTGGACAGAGTGTTGAGCTACCTGATGGCAATACTTGGTCCTTTGAAACTCCCATGAGGTCAGGGTGGGTTCCCCCCACATCAGATTCCCTTAGCTATGGTTGAGCCATTTGATGTTTCTATTTAAGTAGGGTGGAGCCACTTGGGAACAAGTAGCTCTTCTATTTCGCCCAATAGTAAAACATTTGGTACTTTTTTTAAGGCATTAGGGATGGAAACCCCCTTAAAAAATACCTTTAAAAATTCCAAGAACAAGGATGGCTCTGCTTTTGCATAATCATCGTCACTTTATTTCATGTTAAGTGCTGTTAATTTGTTCTGCTCAGGCCATCAGGCATATGTTTCTAAATTACTTGCATTTGGTTAGAAGAAACAGGAAGGTATCTAGCCTCAAACCAATAGACAGGCTTTACAGCCCAGAGGGACTTGAGTCAGCTAGAGGTGGCTTGACTACCACTTGATACTGGCTGCTGCAGGCAGAAGCAGGAGGAGTTTTTAAATGGACAAATTTATCTCATCCTATGTGGGAAGACACCGTGCCTGTTAACATAATTGAAAAGAAAAAAGGAAGACCAAATTTCCCTAAAATCAGAGGCTTAGCTCCTATCTATGAGAGTGAGGTGTCCCAGAATTGTAAGGCAAGTTTGTTTAAAAGAAAGAAAGAAAGAAACAAAGCAAAAAAAAAAAGAGAGAAAAAGGAAAAAAAAAAAAAGATAAACAAAATGGTCACAGTTAACCAAAATGGTGTCTAGCCACATGACAGGACAAGAGGACACCTGGCCATACAACATGGCACCATGGTGCCCTGGCCCAAAACCATACTCCAAGAAAGAAAAAGACATGCTGGTTTAGGTAGAGACAAGGCCAGTTTCCAAAAAAGTTAGCAAAGTATGGCTAACCAATGTGTGGACAGCAGGGCATACCAAACTCACAGAGTGAGCACAGGGGAGAAGATGAAAGAAAAGGAGAGTTAAACTTAAACTGCACATCCCCTTCTCTCCTCCAATATGGCAGGAGAAGCAGCAAACAGTTCTTGCTGCACCATGAGAAGAGTCCCCTGAATTCCTGGCCTAGGGGAGAAAGACAAGGAAAAGAGGAGGAGGAAGAGGAGGAGCAAGAGGAGGAGGAGGAGCAGGAGGAGGAGGAGGAGGAAAATGAGGAGAAAGGGAAGGAGCAGGAGAAGGAGGAGAAAGAGAAGGAGGAGGAGAAGGAGAAGAAGGAACAACTTTGTGGTATTATAGAGAGAAACAAAAAAATTGTGCCCAAAGGGACTTACCTGGTCTCCTGGATGGCTATGCCAAATATGTTACTTGGTTTTGGGGTGGTGGAGTCTCCTTCTGGAGGCGATATCTAGGTGAGAGAAGTAATTGTTTGGAGGGAGAGTCCACCTGCACAAGGACATCGAGGAGTGCTCCCTCAGATGTTTCCTCTCTTCTCTGTCTCTTAGCTGCAGGGTCCCATTTGACGAGAGCTCTGTAATATCACTTGTTTTTTCCTGCACTAGATAGCCCTTCAGATATGAGAGACCACATTATCATTCATCAGATTCAATACTGTTCATTACAGTTATGTTGGGGTGGCACTTCTCAAAGAAATTCTGACACTCATTCTATTTTTTCATAATGGGTTTTATCACATCACTGCTGACCTCATCCCTGTGTTCCTCTTCCTCAGTGGAATGCTCCTCACCAAGTGCCTTCTGCTGCTCCCTCGAGTTCAGCAAGTTCTTCTGTCGTCATGTCCTCCTTATTGTCCTCAACAAGTCCCGCTATGTCACACCATTGATGTTCAGACCCACACTCTTGCCTATAGACACAATCTCCTCCACTACCTGTGCATCAGACCCTTAGACTGAGTTTAAGGTCCAGAAAGTGACATCTTCCCAGGCTTTGTCAATAAGGTTGATGCAGTGGAGGACATTGAAATCTTACTTCCAGAATTTTTTCAGAGTCAAGGATGTCTCTTCAATGACATTAAAACACTTAGTTAACAGTACCTTTGTGTACAGCTTCTTGAAGTTGCAGATCACTTACTGGTTCATGGGATACAGAAGAGGTGTCATGTTTGGGGCAGAAACTTGACTTTTATGAAGTCATACTCAGTGTTCATATCATCTGCCAAGGCTGGAGAGTGTGCCAGGGCATTGATCACCAGAAGAAGGCCCCTTTGGCTTTGTCAGAAAAATACTACTTAATGTTGGTTGTGAACATCTCATGTAGCCATTCTGTGAACAATTACCCTGCGACCCAAGCTTTTGTATTGGCCCTCCACAAGACAGGGTGTATGACTTTATTCTTACTCTGTTCCTTGAATTTACAAGGGCTCTGGGAATGATATGTCAGTAGTGGCTTAATCTTAAGATTGGTTTTTCCATTTGCACACAGAAAAAAGGTCAGTCTCTTCTTCATGGGCTTGTGCCCTGGCAGTGTGTTTTCCTCTCACATGATATAGGTTCTCTTTGGTATCTTATTCCAGAAGATCCCTGTTTCACTGGAGTTTAATAATTGTTGAGTGACATATACTTTTGCCTTCATGAATTCTGCAAATTCTTCCTTGTAGGGTTCTGGAGTTATCACACAATAAAACCCAACAATCTCTCAATATTATCACCTATCCAATCAATGTTTATATTTTCTCAAATATGTATCTTTTTTTTTTTTTTTGTGGTGCAGGGATTGAACTCAGGGCCTTGTGCTTGCAAGGCAAGCACTCTAATCACTGAACTAAATCCCCAGCCCCGCCCCATCATGCAATAGCATAAAAATACATGAAAAAAGCCTGACATTTTAATCGAATTTTTCGTCCTCTACTGGCTTTAAATTCATCACTTGTTGCACTTGTAGAGGGATTTTCTTGAAGTAAATCGCTGTGCAATTTCCTAGATCATAGCTTCACTAATGCTATCACTCGCCAGCTATTTCTCATTCAATCACACTAACAAAAATTTTCCCACCTCTTCTGCCACTTGTGTCCTCTGCTTAGTTAACATTGTCACTCCTTTTGCCACATCAGCTCCTTCAATGGCATCTTTATTCTTCAGAATCATTGAAACTGTTAACTTTGCCATGTTGTACTCCAAGGCCAGATCAGTCACACAAATACTACACCCATGCTTTTCTACAATTTCCTTCTTCAATTTATTATTTTCTCCAAAAGCTCTTTCCATGCTTGCTCTTTGCTTTCTTGTTACCTTCATTATTGCTCTGCACATTCTTGTGACTTTCATTTCTACTCTGCACATTCTGGTTACCTTTATTATCACTCTGTACATTGTCACCTTCATTATAGCTCTGTGTTTTCTTTTTACCACTATGCTTGCTCTGCACTTTCTTTGGAGCCGTGCTGTATTGAAGAATACTCTACAGTACTGTATGTGGTAAAATGCACACAAAAAAGCTTCACAGCAAGTGTGTGCAGGTCTTTCTGTGACCATAATCTTGACTAGAGGAAGCCACGACCATGTGTTCAGACATGTGAGCCAGAAAGATAGCCACATTTGTGTTCATGTTAGAAAGATGGGCACGGTCATGTTTGTCACTCAAATGGAGAGTTCCCAAATGGAGGCAAATTTTTGCCAAATGCTTCCAGTCACAAACTGAGCTCTTCACAAAGAGAAGTGCTGATGAACCAAGGTGTTACCGTACATGAAGTGTTTAGCACTATCTCTGGTTTCAGGCATCCACGAGGTGTCTTGGTCCATAGCCCCATTCTACTGGGTATGCATTAACTCATTATTGAGTGAAACAGTTAATGTGAAGAAAAACTAGCATTTCTGAAACATACTGAAATATTTTAAAGTTTTTTTTTTCTAATGCATCTTAAAATGAGATATTTGTATCCTATAGTGTGACATTGGGCTGTAATTATATTTTCATTTTTTATTAATACTTATTGCATTGTTAAATTGTAATAGTTAATGCCAGCAAATATTCAGCAAGGATTATAATTAAAATTGGTAAATTTTTTCCCACTTAAACATTTTTCTCTGACAATCGCTGTATTCTGAACACTTATCAAGATGTTTCTAAAATAGCATCTTAGAAATTAAGGGGACTTACACAATTTGTGAATTTTCTCACTTGTGTCTAATAAGTCATATGGTTACTTCAAAGGAACATTTGTCTAAGCACATTCTCTAACATTCAATTGATTCCTTCAAACAGATGTATTTCTTAACATTCTTCATTTTCTCCCATTCACCTTCATGTTAAAAATAACTAATATATTGTAAGATCTATCTTATTTCTACCTGCCCCTTCAACCTCAGTTTTCATTAAAATCTCTTCGTAATCTGTAAAATCCAATCATTATAACAAGTGATCAAAATTGTCGTTGTGCTAAGATTGTTATCTTAAAGTTAATTTTTAATTGAACAAGAAATAAATGAATATGTTCTCTTGATAAAATTACTGGAATATTACAAGTACAGCTAAAACACAACTTGAGCAGGATCCCAAGTACTCTGTCTTGTCCCTTAGTGATATTTTTCTTCCAGATATTTAATACATTTACATACTTAATATCACTTTATTTTATTTCTTAACTTTAAGAGGATCATAGTTTTGCATACAATCCCTAGTTTATTCATTTCATTCAACAGATATCTTGCAAATTTTACCAGATTCATCTAATAATATAACATTTCCATAGCATGAAATAGTAGTTTTATTCTCCTCTTTATTTGTTATGTCCTCTTTTAATTTAATCCTTATGCTATTTTTTTTTTGAATTTCTGTTCTTTTTATTTTTAAATCATGGGTAGGAGCAGTTTGCCTTTTTTTGGTTTTTGCAATTAAATAGTTTTTTGTATAATTGATCGAGTATATATTTCATTTCTTTTTACTAATTTTTGCACTTGATTTTTATACATTTCCTTGATGTAAATGGGTTTATTTTGTGATTCTTTCAGCTTCCTGAGTCAAAATATTTTTTCAATTTATTTTGCACTTTTCAGTTCATTTAAGGTACATACATATATGTGCATTATACATCACAATTTCATATATGGTTTCATTCATCTTTAAATAAACTATACTATTTCTATTTACTTATTAATTTAAGATGTATTTCAAAGTGTGCTTTTAAATTTTTTAGTTGTCGAGGGTTCTTGTTTGTCTTTCCTTGCTACATGTTACTTATTCCTTTCTAACTTTATTGCACGGTGATTAATAAGTTCAAAATAGCCTACAATATTTTAATTCTTAAATTCATTTATATTTTGGAGGCTTTGAAGATGGTCAGTTTTTGAGAATATTTGAAAATAATCTGTATTCACTTGGAGGTAAAAATACATATGTGCAGGTGTATATAATATACATATATTAAATAGAGTTTTTAATGATAAAATTCAAATCTAGATTCTTTCCCAATTTTCTAAAGCACTTGGTGTATAAACAATGAAACATGTTAAATTCTCACTGTGATTGTAGATTTATTTATTTCTCCTTTAAGTTTTATGTTTTTTATTTATATCTTTTTAAATTACCTCATGAGGTAGTGAAAGTTCATGACTGTTATATATCTGAATGGATTACTCTTTCAATATGAAGTATTCTCTATATGCCATTTTGATACTTTTTCTGATATCTATTTTTCTATTGTTAATATTGCCACGCCTGTGTTCCAGCCCATCTCTGTTGCAGCTACTGAATTCTGGTTTAGTGTGAAAATAGCTATAGACCATATATAAACAACAACAACAACAAAAAGCACAATATGTTCCAGTAAAACTTTACTTTCAAGGACTTGTGGCAGGTTTAATTTGGTCTGTGGGCCATAACTCCCTGACTCCTGCATATATGATAATATTTCAATCTATGAGAACTTTACGTACTCTAATCTTGACTTTTTCACTTTGGTATAGCAAAAAGAGGCTGAGTATTACATCCTCTAAATAGACATAGCTTTCATAAGTTTTGAAATATTTCAGTCATATTTGATAAAACATCTGAGAGGAAGGTACTAGATTTTACAAAGGCATAAACCCACAAAAGAAAGAAAATGACTACAAAATTTCACAAAGCTATAGGAGAGTGCAAAAGAATGACTACTACCCACTCCAGGTGAGACTGAACTCTAGCGCCTATGGTAAGGCAAAGGAACTGTTACATATATTCACTTTCCTGTCCCTGGAAGTCACACTCCAAGTGCCCTGGTTTGCATTTTATTTATTTTATTGTATGTGTGTGTGTTTTGCTAAGTCTCTTAGGCTGGGCCTGAAATTCCCGACTCCTGACTCAGCCACCCAGAATGCTGAGATTATACGCATTCATCACCACGCCTGACTCTGGTTTGCATTACTGACTGGAATACAATTATGACACCACATAGGAAAGCTAAAACAAACTGGAGAAGAGTTTGTTTTTTCACAAATATATTCTCTGAACCTACTTTACTTATTAGTAATTTGTTTTCTGTTGTTCACATTCTTATATGGGAAAAATTAAGGCTATAGCAAGAAGACTATCAAAATATTGATGAATTTATCATCTGCACTGTTTATTACCCTGGAAAATTCCTAAATTGTTTTTAATATCTTCTTGAAATGTACATGCATAAAAATAGAACTTCCAAGAAGATTCACCTGAAAATAAAAAAGTAAAACAGCAACAACAAAGGCAGACTATTTTTGACCACAATCTTGAAAATATTTGGTCAGGAAATTTGAAAGATAAATCTAGTACCAGGATTATGAAATTGAATGTATACCGGGAATGCTATGCCCTCTGTCATTATGAAGGAAAGGTAATGCCTATTTGATCAGATATTTTCAGGAAAGTGATTTTTATAAAAGTGTTTTTTCTCTTCTCTAACTCTGCTCACAAGAATGAAAGAATTATTCTGCTCTCATTCTTCACTGTGAATTTTCAAAGGAGTTTTTTATCAGAATGCCACTCTGAATGGTATTTGAAGGAAAATTTGAAAGCATATTAATTGTAGAGTACTACACTTGCCTCAAAATTTCCAAGTTACTAAGTGTTGTGTCACTCATTTGAGGTGGCATCTCTTCCTGCTACAATACTTTAAAAGTGTAAAGGTATGAATAGAAAATTCTACTTCGAAGAGAAATAGAACTGGTTTGAAAGACAGCCTTTGAATGTAATCTTATTCAAAAGGAAGTCTATTTCGAGAAAATGGAATCCAAAAATGTCAACACCTGTATTCTTCCTGAGAATGTTTTTTTGACAACAGCACTGATAAGCTAAAAGCACTTTTAAAAACAAACATGCATCACTGCATTTGGTCACAGAAAAGGTAGGGGAAACTTTAAGTTTCCCCACACATAAAATATACTTTCATTAAAAAGCAATATATTTCAAAAATTTATATGAACAATTACCTAAATCCCCATTGTGTATTTAGAAAACTCAGCTTCATTTTTAAAACCAAATCGTGTGTGTGTGTGTGTGTGTGTGTGTGTGTGTGTGTGTTTCTAAAGTATCAACTCAAACCTGAAAGAACAACTTGAAACAATTTTGACCAATTTTAAATGTTGGAATATAATAGAAAAAATATGTTCTAACATAGCAAAATTAATTTTTTTCGATTTTCATAGAAGGTTACCATAAATAAACTTTGATTTAAAAGAAAATAGTCTTCCTCATTGCTAACACAAAATATATTGACTATGAACATTTTTTCTTTCAATACTTTAAATAAAAGCATTATGGACAACAATGCTTACATTCCTACAGACCAGAAAAAGATAAATGAAACTGTCATTGTTAGTTAAATAAGAGTGACACAGAAATTCAAAGGAGGATATTGGTCTGCCAGGGATTTTTGGCAGCCATTTTTAATAATACATGCAATATTGCTTCACCAACAAGGCATAAGGAGGCAAAACAGTTGTGTTAAACGCTAATAAAAAAATGCATGTATTATTTAGACAATTTTTGTTTAGTAATTTTGCTACAATTCTCATAAAAAAATTATCATTTATTTTCTCAAAGAATGTGAATGTAAATAAACATAATGTTCTTAAGTAAACTCTAATGCTGTTATTTATGTTAACATGTTTGTTCATATAATTAAATTTCTTCCAAAGCATTTTTTTTTGTGATACTGGAGATTGAACCTAGGAGCACTCTACCACTGAACTACACTTTCAGGCCTTTTTTTTTTTAACTTTGAAAAAAGCATGTAACAGGGTCAGGCTCCAAAAACATTTTTATCATAAAGCCTCAATTGGAAGATACTTTCAAATTGAATGGAAGCACTGTAGAAGGTCACATAAACTAAATGGTTACATGAAGTAATGTACTGTAAGTTGCCTGATAAATTCTTACTTTTAAAATTTAAATGCAAAAGCTATATATTTGACATCAAACTTGTAAAAATAAAATCATCTCTTTGTGGGCTGGGAGTGTAGCTCAGTAGTAGAACACTTCACCTTGGTTTTGATTCTTGGCACCACAAAAAAGAAAAGGATTTGTTAAATATTAGTCCAAAATGTTCTGCTTTGCCACTTGTCACCACATAATTAAAAAAAAAAAAAATCAAACCTAGCGGTAACAAACCTAGCAATAACTGTATTTTAGCCCTGAGAATGTATTAAAAATAAACTCAGAGAAAGAAAAATATTTGTTTTTCTTTTGTGGTTTCTGTTTCACTCTGTTTTGTTTGTCTCTTTATGATACTGGTGATCAAGTCCAAAGTCATGTGCATGCTAGGCAAATTCTCTGTCACTGAGCTGTGTCCCCCTGCCCTATTTACATGTGTTCTTTTTTTTTTTTTTAAATATCGGCATGGTACATT
>QZML01000858.1:204424-227063 GCA_016801275.1 Hystrix brachyura | reverse complement strand
GTTTAAAAAAAAATAAAAAAAAAAAAAAAAAAAAAAGACTTGTCCCTAAAAGCTACCTGTAATTTTCATGATTTTTTCGCTCCCTGAATTTGTTCACTTTACCCTTTCCCTCTTACCAGAATTAATATCCTTTCCCTCAACCTCGATTTTGCTCCCCCCAGTAATCACTAACCTTTGGTTCCAGGGCAGCTTTGTTGAGTTCCCTCCAACCCAGATCAGCTTCATCACCTTCTGCCTCCATTTGCTATCAATCCGGGCATCATATTACCCATAGCAAACGACGATTTTCTTGAGCTGTTCAGTTCGTTCTCTTCTTGACAGGACTCAAAATATCCACTACTGTTGGTACCAGTTCAGCCAGACTAGAAGACTCCATTCACCATTTCGCACCTCTCTCCAGACAAGTAGCCAAGGTGACAAACAAATCAAACTCTCCAGCCTTCAAAGTCAAATGAACTCCTCGATAGCCAGGCAACGTTAGTCCTCCAAAGCAAAAGGAGTCTTGCCAGGTTCAGCCCCAGCCCCCCCATCCAATGGCTATCCATGCCAGGGGAAGTTCTGAAAATAAAAACCGCAGTGCCCGGCCAAGAACAAATGAAATTTGCTGCTCTGCTGCACACAGATGAAGTTCTCAGCCTGTTCCCAGACCTTGACCATGCCCCCTTGACTGCCTTGCTATCCACTTTGCCTGATTGAACTCCCCTTGCCTAGACACCTCAGTTTCTGCTCACCAACCCCCTACCTTCTCTAAGCAGGTGACAGAAAGTTTAAATCAAATCTCTACTGAACTCACTAACTTGCAGGATCAGATCGACTCATTGGTTGCTTTTGTGCTCCTAAACTACTGGGGCTTGGACTTGGGGACCACAGAAAGGGGCGGGCTCTGTACCTTTCTCCAGGATACCTGCTGTTTCTTCAACAACTCCAGACTCATGTAAGATGGCATCCAAGGGCTTGCATGATCAAGCCACTGCCCTACAAAATCAGGCCTCGTCCTGGACAATTCCTTGCTAGCTGCTCACTTCTTGGAGCTCCTGGCTCATGCCTGGTCTTCAGCCTGCTGTTGCAATACTCCACCTAATCACGTTTGCTCCTTGTATGTTCCAGGCTCTGTCCAGCTTCATCCAGACACAGATGTCCTGCTTCACTTCTCAAATGACCACTGCCCTGTTTCTCACCACTCAGTCCTGTCAGCCCTACAACTTCGTTTCCTGCTCAGCATGAAACAGCATCTTGAGGATAAAACATAACGCTCCCATTCGAGATAACTTACTTCGTTCTTCTTTAATTGTCCATAAAACCCACGAAATGATAGGTCTGACTCCCATTTGTCTCCAGCCACTTGAGTGGCTCTTCTCGGTTGGCTGAGCCTCAAAACAATATGCTCACATCCTGTTGCCACCCTCTCTGCACTGCGAGATAATGACACACTTGGCACAGCAGAAGGTTGGCTGTTGCCATGTCAGCTGTTGCCACGTAGCCATTGTTACTCAGCTGGTCTCACTGTACCAGTTCCATTCTCTGTCACCCCCCAAACACTATTCATGAAAAAAAAACAACAAAGTTTAGTAAACTTGACTCAGACTCTCTTTCAGGGTTATTTAAAGGAGGTAGCAGAGAGAATCCCAAATTCAGACTCGCTGTGTTCTTTACTGGGTCACCTTTGACTACCTAACACATGATATGTATCTCAAAGCGGAAGGAAAATGAAAGAGTGCTATCTTAATGCATTTGCTATATTTCTTATGAGGCCAAGTGAAAAAATATCTAGAAAATAGAAATGTTATGAATCTTTGAAATGGATTCAATGGGAGTCATATTCTTGCTGACTCATATTGATTGAGTAATCTATAGAGGGGAGATTATTTTTTATTTAAAATTTTTATTAGTACGTGTTTTTGATAGACAATAATTACATTCATCCTGGAGAGCTGGAATGTATACATATCACATTTTGATCACTGTTATTTCCCATTTGATCTCTGCAATTCCTTCTCCACCTTCCCCAGCACCCATTCCCACTTTCACAGTCTACCTCCCTGTTTCACTACCTCCCTGTTTCCTGCCTTCTTATTTTTATTCTGTTCTTTCTTTACATTTTGGGTTTCTCAAAATAGGGAAACTACATGATATATAACCTTTTTTGTCTGAATTATTTCACTTAGCACTATGGTGTCAAGATTCAGCCATTTTCCTATAATTGACTCAAAAGTATCATTTTTTATGGCTGAGTAGTACTGCACTGTGCATACAATGCACTAAGCTTTTGAGGGGCATATAGGCCACTTCCATAATATAACTATTGTGACTTGTGCTGATATAGACATAAGTATGCACATGTCGCTGTAGTATGATGACTTTAACTCTTATGGGATGAGACTCAGCAGATATATAGCTGGATGAAATGAAACTTCTACTTGTAGTTTTTTGATGAATCTCTATGCTGCTTTCCATAGTGGTTGTACTAATTTACATTTGCACCAGCAGTACGGAAGGGTTTCTTTTTCCCAACAACCTTCCCAGCATTTGCTGTTTTCTGAACCCCTGATAATAGCCATTCTTACTGGAGTAAATGGAATCTCAGTGTTATTTTTATTTACAAGTCTGTAATAGCTAAAGATGCTGAACGTTTTTTTTCATATTTTTTTACCTTTATATAACTTGTGTATTGTCTATTTATTTTAATCTCTTTTTTATTAGTTCTTTTATTTTGGCAGGTCTAATTTTTTGTGTTCTTCTTGTATTCTGCATATTATTCCTTTGTCTGGAGATTAGATGGTAAAAATTTCTTTCTATTGTGTATGTTGTCACTTCACTCTGTTCATTGCTTCCTTTGTTGTATAGAAGCATTTAGTTGGATATAATTTCAAATATTTCTTTTTGGTATTAATTGTGTGCACTTGGTATTCTGTTCAGGAAAACCTTACCTGTATCTATGTCTTCAAGAGTTTTATCAATATTTTTTCTTCCACCAGGTTCAGTGTTTCTGCTTTCATATCTAGTTTTTTGGTACGTTTTCACTGATTTTAATACAGGGTGAGAGATACAGATCTAGATATATTCATCTGCAAGTGGATAATCAGTTTTGCAAGAACTATGTGTTTTTTTCTAGCATATATTATTGGTGCCTTTGTCAAAAATCCTGTGGCTGGGCCTGGGGATTTAGCTTGGTGGTAGAGCACTTAAGTAGCAAGAGCAAGGCCCTGAGTTCGAACCCAAGCACCACTCTCCAAAAAAATCGCATGGCTCAAGGTCCTTGGGCTTGTTTCTGCCTTCTCTGTTCTATTCTATTAACCAAAAAATGTAATTTTTGTGCCAGTGCCATGCTGCTTTTATTAATGTGCCTTTTTTTTGGTAATGCCTCCTGCTTTTCTCTTGTTGTTTGGAATTGCTTTTACTATTCTGGGTCTCTTTCAGGCCCATACAAATTATAGAATAGCTTTTTTGTTTTGTTTTGTTTTGTTTTATTTTGTTCTGTGAAAAATAATGTCGATATTTGTATTGGCATTTACTTAAATCCTTGATTTTTTTTTTTGGTGGGTTTACTGTTGGAATGAAGAAATACTGTTGATTTTTGTGTGTTGCATGTCTGTATTGCCCCTCTGATAAAAGTGTTTATTACTTCTAAGAGTCTTCTGGTAGAGTTTTTTGAGTCTTATGTGTAAAGGATCATGTCATTTGTGCAAGAGGATAATTTGACTTCTTTTCCTGTTCAAAACCATTTTATTTCTTTCTCTTGCCTGATACCTTCTGCTAAAGTTTATACTACTATTGAACAGGAGTGATGAGAGTGGTTTTCCCTCACTTAGTGTGATGCTGGCAGCGAGTTCATCATAAATGTTTTTCTTCAGGTTAAAATGACACCCTTCTATACCTATTTTGTCTGTATTTGTGTCATGGTTGAATACTGGGTTTTTTTTAAGGTGTGTTCTGAATCTACCAAGATGATAGTATAATTTTTATTCTTATTTCTAATTATATATGTGTCATATTACATTTATCGATTTACATATATTGAAACATCCTTGTATAGCTAGGACAAAATCTATTTGGTCATGGTGTATTATCTTTTTAATAATTTGTTGCATTCTATTTGAAAGTATCTTCCTGAGAATTTTTGAATAGATACTCATTAAGGAAATGGGTACAGTAGTTTGTTTTCTTGTTTTTTGTTTTGTTTTGTTTTGTTTTATTAGATGCTTTCATGGTTTTGATAGCTGGGTAATGGTAAGTTTCAAAGAACTGAGTTTGGCATTGTTCCAACCCTTTCGGTTTCATAGAACATTTTGGGGAGTAATAGTATTAGTTCTTCTCTGAAGAACTCATAAAATTCTGTGGTGAATCCATTGAATCCCTGGTTTTGTTAGTTGGTAGTGCTTTTATTATTGCCTCAATTGAATACATTGAATATATTTAGGATTTTTATTTGTTCTTGGTTCAACTTTGGTAATTCAAACTTGTCTATGAATTTACCCATTTCTTCTAGATTATCTGGTTTTGGAGAATACAATTTTTTGAAATAGTTTCATATAATCTTTTCTATTTTAGCAGTATCTGTTATGATTTTTATCTTTATCATATCTAATTGTATTGACATGAGTATTTTGTTTCCTTCTTTTGAGAAGTTTGGCTAAGTTTTTATCAATCTTGTTTTTCCTTCCAAAAAACCAACTTTTGGATTCACTGATCTTTTGAATTGTTTTAGTCTCAATTTCATTAAATTTTGCTCTAATATTTGTACTAGTTTCACAGGTTTTGCATTTGGATTATTCTTGTTTTTTCTGAGACTTGAGATGCACAATTTAGTTACTTGTGATTCTTCTAATTGTCTAATGTTGGAATTCGAAGTTATAAATTCTGTCAGAACAGCTTTTATTGTGTCTCATAGGTTTTGGTATGTCAAGGTACAATTGTCATTTGATTCTAGGATGTTTTCAATATTTTCCTTGATTTCAAGAATGTATCATTTGCCAAGTATGTTGGAGTGTTGTTCTAGAAGCCCAGTGTGGCCTGTAATCCCAGAATTTGGGAAGCTGAGGCAGGAGGCTTGCCATGAGTTTGAGGCTAGCCTGGGCTACATAGCAGGACCCGGTCTCAAAAAATCAAAAACAAACAAACGAAGTAACTAAAACACCGTGTGAACTACAAAGCATGAACCTGTCTCAAAAAAAAAAAAAAAAAGAAAGAAAGGAAAAGAAAACAATGTATCATTTAATCTCCATGTATTTGCATAGATTCTGTTATTTCTTTTGCTTTCAAGTTTAGTTTTGTTCTGCTATGATCCTACATTATGGAAAATATTTTATGGCATAAACTATGGTATATTTTGGATAAAGTTTCATATTCTGAGAAAAATGTGTATTCTGTTTTCAGATGAAACACTTTATTGTGAATGTTTATAGCAGCTTTATTCAGAATAGCTTAACAGTGGAGAAAACCAAACTCTACCTCAACAAGCAAATGGGTAAACAAGCCATAGTTGCACCGTACAATGGTCTAGTACAATATTGTTCTACTTATATGAAAATGTAGGAAATGCAAAACTTATCTACTATGGAGAAAGGGGGAATGACTGGGAAGAGGTAGTGGTAGTTTAAAAGTGTTGGAAGCTCAGTGCGGTGGCACAGTTTTACAATCCCAGCACTCTCTCAAGTTGGGGCAGGAGAATCACAAGTTCATAGAAGGGGTGGGATACATAGCAAGACTGTGTCTCAAAAATGTTGAAAATATTATTTCTCTTGAATATGGTGGTAGGTACATCCATAGATATATTTGTCAAAATTCACTAAACTACATGTACATTTAAAAAGGGTTTATTTTATTATATGTAAAGTTTACTTCAGTATAAATAATTTTTAAAAGAAAGAGAAAGAATATGTAAAAATAAACTATGACTGACCATTAATAGCACTCCACCAGCCAATTTGACATGTGAAAAAAGGGGTAGTTAGTGTCCACTGTGGGTATTTCAAACAGAAAGCAAAGTCTTCTGGGCAACTTTTCACTGGGCAGAGATAGTTCTTGAGTCTCAGAAGAACAAGTGACTGAGAGAGTATGGGAGCCAATACAGTTATAGATGATCTGAGTTCCTAGTTCTTTTTTTTTTTAAATAATCTATTTTATTTTAATGGTACTTTTTAAATATTTACTTTATTTTAATGGTACTTTTTAAATGTACGTAGTGATAACTTTCATCATAGGGGATTTGTACCTGTACTTGATATATCTTGTTGCTTCTTTTTTCCCATTCCCTTCCTCGCCCTTCATCACCTCCTCCCTCCTTATTTACAAAAGCCTTGTTTCCATTTTTTCATTCCATATCTTAATTCTCTTATCCCTCTGTTCCTTTCCCCCTCCCTTGTTCCCTTTCCCATTTTGACATCTGAGTTCCTAGTTCTTACAGGGCCTAAACAATAATTGTCCTTTTCCATTTCTTTGGTTTTTGTTTGTTTGTTTTGTTTTGTTCTGTTTTTTGGCCTAAGCTACTTCAGTTGCTTCTTTCATTTGCCAACAGAAGAACTTTCATTAAACTAGAGCACTAAACTCTGAAGAAAGCACATCCTAGTGTCCACTTTGATCCAGCAGTCATGAGGGAAGGAAAACAGAGCATGGGGACAAGCAGGGAATCACTTGTCTCTTTATTGTAAACACTAACCAAATTGGGAGAACAAACTTTTGGTCAGTGCCTGACATTGGCAGAAGAAACAGAGAAAAAGCAAATAACATAGGTGCTGTTCAGGAAAAGGCAGGAGAGGCCAGAGGGGTCCCCCTCTGAATTTCCTCGTAACTGTGGTCAGTCTTCAGCTGTACACAACTTTTCCAGCCCGCTCAGACCCAGTGGGGCTCCCTGTGTGGCCACAGGGTAGTGCTGATCCTGGAAGTGCACACACACTGCACACACTCACTGCCCTTTCTACCTTTCTGTGGCTCCATCCTGCCCTGGTTATCCCCTCTCTCCTAAAAGATACCCTACCTCAGGAATTATTCATGACGGCCTGACCATGACAGAACTAGGGTTCGACACAACCCACAGTCATTGAGCCAGGGAGGGCTTTTCAGGGAGGACTTGCCCATATCGCGTACAGTATTTCTCTGCCCTGCACCATGGCCTAACCCACAGTTACCCAGTCAAGGGCCTTCTAGTAGCCCACCCTCCTGATGTAAGAAGGAGCAGCACTCTGAATTTATGAGTTGGATGTTTGCTAGTGGCAACTGACCTGTGCCTAGAGCTCTGCTTGATTCTAGGTATAGTTTCACATGTTTAAAGCTGTGTGATTGTTGTGAAAAAGATAATTTTCTGAAGTCAGCTGAGAGAGGAGGACAGTCCAGAATCACAAAGCAGTGAATAGGACCAGTCAACAACATTAAAGAGTGATTGTTTTTCCACTTTGGCTCACAGGTCATACCACTGTGACTGCTGGGCTGCTGGCACTTAGTACTTTCTTGGAGCACCCAGCTTCTAGTATGCACTCACTTAAGGACCTTGGACACAGCAAGACACAGACAGCAAGCCTCATTCTCTGCAGCCACATTTCCTGAGCCAGGTCTGCAAACCTGGGACCATGGAACCTTGAGTGGATCTCCCTACCCAGGAAGATCAGTGGGTCTCCATTGCCACACCACCATTCTTCTACTGCTGGAGCAGCTTTTCTGACCCTTATAGATATTTATTAAGTTCACTTTTAGATAGTGTGTTTCAACTCTGTTATTTCTTTGATGAGGGGGGCTGTTGGGGGCTGGTGACTTGCTATTTGTGAGGTTATATTGTTGAAGTCTCCAATACAATTGTGTTGTGATTTATATGTCCTTTTATGTCAAAAAGTATTTCTTTTATGAAATTGTGTGTACCAGCATCTGATGCATATATGTTTAAAATTATTTTATCTCTCTATTAAATTATTTCCTTTATCAGTATATCGTCACCTTCTCAGTACTTTCTGCTATTTTGTCTTACAGTCCACTTTTCTCAGAATAGGCTATCTACTCCTCCTTGCTTTTGGAGTCCTGTTGCTTTGGGTGTTTTTTCTCATCTTTTCCTTCTCTGTCTACATGTTCCTTTGTGGATGAAGTGCTTCTCTTGTAGACAGAATATAGTTTAGTTTTGTTTCTTCATCAAGTTAACCAGTCTGTGTCCTTTTGATTGTAGAATTAAGACCATTTACATGAGAGTTGTTATTGAAATGTATTTACTGAATCCTGTCATTGCAATATTTTCCATTGCTGGTTTCTGAGTAATTTCTCTTTTTTTAAATACTCTGCCACTTAGATGACTTTTTTTTCCCCTTTGGGGCATTTAGTGATTGCTGTCTCTGTCTAGAATTCATTTGAATACTTTCTACAGTGGTGGTGTGGTTTCATGATTTTTTTAATGTTCTCTTTGTCATGGTATGTTTTTATGTCTCCATGAATTTTGAAAGGCAGTTTTGTAGGCCATCTCACAAACCCACAGTCCATAAAGCTATAATGACCTGGGGTGTACAGAGGGGCAGAGTCACTGGAAATATTAGGAATAATTATAGTCCCAGAGCAGATACCATTGAACACCCACTCCCAGAAAAAAAGACAGGGAAGAATTCAATATTCAAACACAGAAACATGAGTGTGGAGACAAAAATGTGACTTAATGGTGACTTTCTATCTCTTACCCATATCAGGTGGATTCCCATGTTACAGACCTTGGAAAGAAACCACTCATTGAAAAACTCAGAGCAATCTTTTCAGATTCAGTTCTGGTTTTTTAGTCTTATTGGTTTTTCTGGAGTTTGGGGGTTTTGTTTCTTTTTTCTTCTTTTCCTTTTTATCTTTCTCTCCATATTTTCTTTATTTCTTTATTTTGTTCTCTGTAGCTTTTGTTTTTTCTTCATTTTTTCTTTGGTTCTTGCTGTTACTTTTTCTGATTCTATTACTTTTCTTTTACATCTTAATAGGATCTTTTATATCACTTTTATCTCTTGCTTCTCATCTTTCTTAAGGTTTTCAAATTTTACTTCTTTCATTCTCTCACTCCCCACTCCCTCCATTTTTGCTAGTGTTACTGTTAAGATATATTAATCTTTAGATATTTAGATAACTGCATGCTATTATTGTTGGATTCTTTTCTATTATTAATGAAGGCGTAGTTGTATGTTGCAGATATTTACTGTATGTCAATATTTGGCCTAACTTTATGTCTATATTATAATTATGGATCACTTTTCTATGGGTAAGATTGGCACAATGATTTCTTTCATTGCTTCATGTGGTATATGAATATCCGGTTTGTCTCGGACTATATAATCATTCCTGATTTCATTCTTATTTCCAGAATGGCAGAGTTGTTGCTACTAATTGACTTTTACTGTATACTAAATGTGGTTTGTCTCTGTGTCTTCAACAATAATGCAGGTCAGTTTTAAAGAACTGGATGCTGGGCCAATAACATTGCATCCTCCCTTCCCAAATTAATGGCAGTTGTTGTGTTTAAGGGGAGAGGCAAGGCCAGTAGCAACATCTAAAATGCATCACTGAAAAGCAGACACAGACTGGAGATATTTCCATACTAGCAGCAAAGTCTTTACAAAGTTTTCCATTATAATTGATATTTTCCATTATAATCCTCAGTTAAAAAAAATGAACAAACAAAACAGAACACAAACAAGAGAAGCAAGAAGAAAAAGCAGCGAAATGCCTCCAAAACTTCCAACTCCCCAAATGCTATTGCATAAGTCATTGATGGGGAAGTAATCAAAAGCCATAAAGCTGAATTAATACAAAATGATAAAAGAGGAAACAAAAAAAAATAGATCAATAAGGTGCTCAGCAAATTCAAAGATAATATAACTAAACAAATAATGGACTTCATAAAAGAAATGATCAGTGAATTTAAAGAAGACACTAGTAAAAAACTAACTTAGCTAAACAAAGAAATACAAAACACGAAAGACCAGTTTAGCAAATAATTAGGGTCTATGAAAAGGTACCACACAGAAATCAAGGGGATAAAAAGTTCTACTGAAAGTATGGGCAGCAGAAATGACCAATATGAGGACAGTGTCCAAACTAGAGATAAGGGTGATACAAATGACTACATACTCAGAGATATCTTAAAAACAAGAGGACCTGGAAAATGAATCCAAAAGCTGCAAGATAACTCAAAGAAGACTAATCTAAGATTGACTGGGGTTAGGGAAATTCAGAAAATAGCACAAATGGCATAAAAATCTTTATGGAATTAATAGCAGAAAACTTTCCAAATATGGACAAAAAATTTAGCACAGAGATAAGCAAGGCATATAGAAACCTAAATAGTCACAATCAGAAAAGATATTCTCCACGACACATCTTAGACAAAATCCCAGAAGTCCAAAAAGAGGACAGTCTCTAAAGAAGTTAGAAAGAAGCAACAAATAACTTAAAAAATAAACCCACTAGAATTATTGCCAACTTCTTAGCACAAACCTTAAGGACCAGGAGAGCTTCTAGTGACGTGTTTCATTCTTCAAAAGAAAACAACTTCCAACCAAAAATAATATGTCTTGCGAAACTGTTTTTTTCAAAACTTATGGAAAAATAAGATCTTTTCAAGAAAAAGAGCACCATAAGAGGTTTACAAACACCAAGCCAGTACACCAAAAAAATTCTCAAGGATTTGAGACAATGAAACCCACAATGTCAAGTAGTCTGATGGAAAGAATACACCAGGAAGTGTAAGCCATTAAACACAAAGGAAAAAAGGAATCAGCAGCAGAAAAACAATAGAACGACAGTGATACATCAATGCCTTCCAGTAATAACTCTCAATGCAAATGCTCTCAATTCCACAATCAAAAGAAAATGATTAGCAGAATGGATTAAAGCAAACAAAATCCAACAGTATGATGTATATATAAGAAATACATCTAATCCAAAAAGAAATTCACACACTAAAATTCAAAGGATGGAGAACAACATTCCATACAAGAGAAGCCCCAAAACAAACAGGATTAGCTATCATATTTTCAGACAAAGTGTACTTCAAGCTAAAACTGAGCCAAAGAAACAAAGGTCATTAAATATTGGTTTAAGAAAAACTTCAAAAGGAAGAGTTACATGTATGCACCAAACACCAGTGTATGAAACTTTCTAAAACAAACAGTAATGGACATAAAAGATCACATAAATACCAATGCAATTATAATGGTAAACCTGAATACTCCACTATCACAAATAGATCAACTAAAAGAATCAACAAATATAAATCAGAGTCGAACCACACTTTCAAAAAAGTGGATTTAATAGGTATGTACAAAGCGTGCTTTCCAAAAATCAACAGAATACTCATTCTACTCAGTGGCAGATGGAATGGTCTCCGAAATAGACCGCACGCTTGTCCATAAAGCCTGTTTATTTCTTTGGGAGGGGTGCTGGGGAACCAATGCAGGGTCTTGCTTTTTTGTCATCTTCAAGTCTGGTGTTGACAAACCTATGGCACCTGTGCTACAGCAGAGTGTTTGCACCATTGAAAGCTATAAAAGATTTGCCAGCCCTGTTCTAGTCTTTCCTTAACTCTTACAATTTTTTAGATTGTTTTTGTTTTTAATCTTCCAGCAGGCATGGGATTCGAATCCCCTGATGACTTGTTGTTTTATGGTATTGCTGCGCACATGATCTACTACAACCTTGTCCTCTGCTTCTGACAATCTCTACTCACATTGGTCATTCCTGCTGCCCATATTCATTTTAATTTTTATATCTTGGGTTTCTGCTTGATTTCTTTCCATAATCTTTAATTCTTTGCTAAAGTCAACATTCATACCTTTTATCGTATTGTCTAATTCAAAAAGGATTGTGTGTGTTCTTAAAGCAATTTCAATGTTTTATTAATTAAATGCTTAATGAGTTTATTTGCATCCTCCTTCAAGTCAGTGAATATCTAATGCATTTTTGTTTCTTCTTTAATATTTTCTAACATTTTAATCACTTGATTTTTTTAGTTCTTTACCTGTGACTTCCTTTTTGTGAATTAAGAATTTTTGGAAGCATCTTATTGCCTTGTTTTCTTAATTTTCTCTTTTTTTGTGTGCTCATGATTGAAGATCATTTGGGGTAGAAAAACTCTGTTGCTGCTGTAAAAATCTCTTTAGTTAGTGCATATTTGCCTGTGCTGTGACATTGGCTTTATTTTCTTCTGGTATTTACAAAGATTTCACACCTACTCATTGAAATATTATCAGTACCAATTGCTGCACTGCAAGGAAAGATTCCCTCTTGGTTACATCAACAACTACAAAACCTATGACATATAAATATGTAATCAAAAACTTGTTTGATGAAGTTAACTCTTCCAATAAACCTGAAAGACTGATGTAGTACTGATGAAAGTGGGCTGGTATACAGAGTGTGAGGGAAGGAATAAGGAAGAATAAAATGAAGAGAATAGTTCAGAAAGAAGGGAAGAGAAAGAGGTAACAGTAAATAAAAGAAAGTCAAGAGATAGGACTTTGTTGGTATGTTTATATTTGGAGTGGAGGGCTAGTGGAGTGGGGTTTGAGAAGCTGTTTGCATGCATAGAAAAAAAAAAAAAAACCAAGAAGACTGAGTGTAGTACAATTGGAGATTGAGGAAAGTTGTGAGAAGTTCAGAACCAATTAATGTACTACAAGAGAGCTTGTGTTAATCCTCACCGATAGTTGTATATAACTCCTCTAGGACTTATTCGTAGTGCAGTCGAAATTTCACCGGCGTGTTCTTCTCTCTATGTTCACAAATGGTGAATTTTGACTTGTAGCTTGTGGACAGCTGAGTGCTAGCACTCTGTGATCGGGCACATCTACTTGTGCTTGAGTTGATTCCTTTGCTACAATTTGCTCTCTTGCCTGCCAGTGAGTGAATAACCTTGGGGCTCCAGACAGAACACTGAACATTCTTATTCCTTCTGCAGGCAGAGCTTTGCTTGATTTCAGTCATGCCCCTGTGGCTGTAGTTTGCCAGAGGTTGTCTTCTTCTGTTTTATGATCATATAACTGCAATTGTATTGGAGGGGAGGAGGGTGCACTGTGGCTGGTCAAGTACCAAGTCTTCTGCTGATTTCCAAAGAAATCCTCTCAATCTTCATCCCCGTCCCTCTGTGGTAATCCCTGCAGCTGCTTACATCTGTTGTTTCCATTTTGTTCTGAGTGAGTATGCCATACAGTTGTCTTGGATGACACCATTGCTCTATGGCTCTGTAACTGCACCGAACTCTCTGTCCACATTGCACGAAGAGTATCAGTCTAGTCCAAAACCTCAGGGGAGCTTAGGGCTCACAGAGCTCAGAAGGTTTGGGCTAGTGGCAGGAGTTTTCCCATGAACAGTGCTCTGTGGCACCTCGAGGGTGGGTGGTGGTTAGGAGGTCTCATGGGTACAGAACTTACTGGTGTTTGGGGTAACACCGGGAGAGTGGTTGGCACTGATCCAGGGTCTACTCCCCTCCTCTGCATCACACAAGTCACAACTGCTGTTTGTCCTTGTGACTCACTGAGTCATACGTCTCTCTATGTCTGCTTTCTAACCAGGACTGTGTCCTTGTTTCTTTCTTTCCCAAAAGCCAGCCAGCCTTAACCCAGTCTCTGCCCTCCAAAAGTGTTACTGCTTTCGGTTTTTTCTAGTGCCGTGATTTGTAAATATTTTGCTCACCCGCAGTTCACTCTCTCAGTGAGTAGGGAATTAGGAGCAGTGGGCACTGGACTGTGGTTGGTGGTCCAGGCACCAATTGCAGCAGCCCATCTGCTGTTGTTGTACTCTGCTTCCTCCCTCAGGGGGTTAGATCTTTTCCCAAGATTCTGTGTTCACTAGAACTAGGGCTTAAGCAGAACTGGGATCAACGGGCAGCACTGCTTCTTTTACTGAACATCCCTGATTCTGAAATTCATCTTCTCCTTCAAGTTGCCTTCCTATATTTGAGTTTTTATTTGCCCCCATTTCCAAGTACCTCTGTTTCCCAGTGAGTATATTTTAAGACTCCCACAAACACCACTGCCTTTAGTCAAGTATGATGGATCTGGTCATTGACTATTGAGAAAACAAAGAAAAAATGTTGAATTTGTCAAAACACATTATCTGAGGTAGATTTTAAACTGCTACTTCACACTGAAGTATTCATAGTTCAGTTCATAGGAACACATATTCCCCAACTTTCAATAATTCTACTTATGATTTTTATATATACTGTTGTCTAAAACTATACTTGTACAACTATGCTGTTTTCCCCTTTCAATACATGATTCAAAAAGTCCTTGAATTTTTCAACTCTTTATTATAAATATACTTTGTTTGTGATGATTTTGCCCAAAATTAATACATGTTTTCTAAGCACTTTTAAAACAAGATCAGCTAAACTATGATGTTTTGTACATGTAGTAAATACATTTTTAACTTAGGACGTTTTCAACTTACAGTGAGCCTATTGGAATGTAATCCCCTAATAAGGTAACTTTCCTTATTATTAGACAATTTACTATGTATACAGTGTTTTATATGCACTTGGTGATATGACATTATAAAAGAATGAAGTGATACTGTCCTTCATGGAATGTACTTTATCAGGAGGAAGACAACTAAGACTACTTCCAAAATTAATTATTTACTGTTTTGGTCAATACTCTGGAGGGGTGCAAGGTATTTAGAGAGTGTCTAACAGGGGATTCAGCCCTAGACTGGAGAGAGAAAGACAGAGAGAGAGAGAGCCAAGTACAGAGAGTAGCAGAATAGCATGTGCAAAGGTCCTAAGGTGAGGGGGAACAGAATCCATTGCAAAAACCGAAAGGTCTTTATGTCTACAAATTGGAGTGATGGAGAGTAGAGTGAAATGCACTTTGATAGACCATATTAAGGGGCTTAGTCTTTACCCTGAGAGCAAGGAAAGTAATTATAGTTTTCTAAGAAAGAAAACTGTATGAAAAATGAATTTTTAAAAGATCATAGAAAGTCGAAATAAACAACTCTACTGCATTTACCTGAAAATAAGACCTAGCAGTAAAATAAGCAGCCTTGAAAACTAAAGATCAAAAATGCCAGCCCCAATCAGCCTATCCTTGAATTACCTGGCTTACAAAGTAGCCACCAAGCAAGAGAATACTGATGGCAGGCAAAGCAAGGATAGACTGATTAGGACTGGCATGTTTGACCTCTAGTTTTCAAGACTGATTGTTTTACTGCTGGGTCTGAACTTTGGGGAAAGAGAAGGTGATTTCAGTAATATAGGTCCAGAATACTGGCAACTAAGTCTAAAATGTGGCAGATGATTAGAGAGAAGAAGACATATTTGAGATATTTAAGACCTATTTTAGATCTAACAGTCATAGAAGTTTTATGACTAATTAGCTGTGGGGTGTGAAAGTAAAGAAAGGAGTCAAGGATGACACTTAGGTTTCTTATTTGCATAACTGAAAAAATACATATTTATACATATATATATGTATGAATATATATATATCACTGAAGTGGGACAAAGTTTAAGGAAAGTATAAATTTGTTCAATTATGTTCATTGTGAAATTACAAGTGAAAATGCTGATGAGCGTTGTATAATCAAGCCTAAAATTTTACTCTGACTTTTCACAATATCCTGTGTTAAAATAGATTTAATTTTCAATTAAATTGAGCAAGCAAGATGTTTTTTAACCACTGAAAAAAGTATTTTGACTGCATGTCTCCATGGAGTTATTTTTAATTATCTTTACCAGTACCTTTTCAAAGATGGTAAGAATATCCTTGCAACATCCTAATTTGTCCAAAATTCTTGAATTAATAAATTATACATAGGAAAAAACTCACCTAAAATTAATAAGCTAGAAGCTAAACAGCAGGATAGTGTTTCCATATTTCTTTGTCTCCTTGTCTAGTGTGTATATATATATATATATATTTTTATATATATATTCATGTCTTGTTTGGTTTTTTTATTGGCTGTGTAAATGAAAATATAGATATGACTAAAAGTTCTCTTTGTGCTGAGTCAAATCACTTTAACAGTCTTGTTCTATAAAGGAAATGGATTAAAAGTGAGTAAAATATCCAATTCATGGATGACACTTTTGAAACAAATGAATAACTGGCCCCCAAACATCAAATATAAAGAAAAGCTACTGTTGAACAAAACAAATTTTGCAGATGTTGACTGCAATACGTAGCTTTTTCATTCATCTTCAAAGGCAAATATATTATAGCTCTTTGGTGTGACTAAAACAGGTAGCACAGTCTATCTGAGAAAGCCAGCAGTACTACTGCAGACATGCACAGACTGTGAGAAAGTCACATGAATCATATTTGGGCATAACAAGCTGGCAAACTGTGACACACAAAAGCAAGAATGTGCTTGCTGAGATTTCACTTTATTTGGTACTGTACTTCACAAAATGTTTTTCTAACATTTTTGGTTCTTTTTGATTGCTGATGCAGCATCCCCCAAGCCTTCAAAAATTATTTGCAGTTAAAACGAGAAAGATATATTTATTTAAAAAAATGAACATTTGGCGTTATATTTTCCCATTTTCAAGAAGTAGCATTAAGATGTGGTTGGGGATTTAGCTCAGTGGTAGAGTGCTTGCCTAGCAAGTACAAGGCCCTGAGTTCAGTCCTCAGTAAAATGGTAAAATGGGTGGGGGCAGAGAGTTACAGAGATTATGTGAGACTAAGGAGAATCAAGACTGGTGCCTCAAAATTGTTCTTATTTTTAAGAGTGTTTTGCATAATGAAAAACCAACATTGAATTGAAAATCTTAACCTTAAAGTGGTTCATTGGAATATAAATTTTATCAGTACAGCCTTAAATGGCTGACAATTTTAGTTATTGTTGTCCTTTATGTTCATCCATTTATATATTCTGCTAGAAAGTTTGTTCAGTATAGATTTTTCTAATTAAAAAAAGACTAGGCAAATATTGTTATGAAAATGAGTCATTTTGTCTTCCACTGAAGATGAAAATTCAAACAGAGAAGAAGAAATGAGCGAATTAACACTGACTTTGGATTCCTGTGATCCTCAGTACTTTTGAGGAAAGAGAAATATGAAAGCCTCCAGTCTTTGAATTCTTATGAAAACATTGTCCTTCCAAGTTAGTCTTCGTCTGCCTCCTTCTACCATCCTACCATTTCCTATACATTACGGTATGCTTTAGAGGTCTCTTGGCCCCAGAGAACCAAAGCACAGCTCTTTTTTTTTTCTTTTTCTTTTGGAAAGGGTGACAGAAGAATTCTTCCTATGATAAACCTACCACACCAGCATGCTGTTGATAGCACTTCCCAACATTCTGAGATTGATTCGCCCAAATCTCTTCAATGGAAGCAGGGAAAAAGAGACCAGAGAGAAAATGAGACAACTCTCTGTGTGCTAAAGTTATCTCTCCAAAATTTCAAGATTTTGCTCATACAGAGTCTCATCGATGATGGACTAAACTTGCATTCACTTTCAGGAGAGTTCATTCTTAACAATATCCTGGAACACTGGCGTTTTCCAAGAAGTATCTGGAAGACAGAATATTAGGAAGTTATTTTAGTGACTATTATATGTTAACTTTATACTAAGCTAGGAAAATCTTAAAGTATAGAATGTAAGTGGTTTTGTCATATTGCAAAATCCTGTTTTACTTCCCCCCTCTTACTATTACTCAGCCACACTGGCCTCTCTGTCCATTCTGTAATCTGGAAACACATTCTTGACTCAGTGCCTTTGCATTGCTATTTCCTCTGCCTAAAAAGTTCTTCACCACACCTCCCTTCGCTATCCTATCTTTTCTCTAGTCAACTGTTAGTTTATGAAGGAAGTCTTCTCTGGTCTGCCTCTTTGAATCACAGACCCTTCTCCCAGTTTCCAGCCCTGTTTTCTTCTTTATCCTTCTTCATAACACTTATCATTACATGTCTTTTTATTTATTTGTATTCTTATGGCAACACTACATTATAAAGACAAACATTTATCTGTTTTATTCACTGACATATGGTCAAACCTAGAAGAGTATGAGCTCAAATATTTGTCAAGTAAATGAAGCAGTGAAAGAATGAATGACTGAATGAGTAAATCTGGGACTAAGGAGTACTGGATATAAATCGCTATTCCAAGTAGGCTGTACAAATAAAAATTCAAATCGTCCCACAAATATCCTATCCACATCTTTAACTTAATCTTACTTGGACTTACAGCAAAATGACATGCTTTTCGTAAGGTGATAATTTAAGCCATTCATTGACTTCTTATTTGCCGATGGCATCACAAAGTATTTGTACACGTGAGCTAGTGATTTAGCTAGATATTGAAATGCTGATAGATTTCTCCAGCCCTGATTATGGTTATTGTATTCTTTCATACCACCACTACACATTAATGGGTCTGCTGCCATTCTTTTCAGTGTCATTAGATTTGCTGTCTGCCATGGCAGTAACAGACAGCTCTGGAGCAGATGTTTCTGAAGTATCATTGATAACAGTGTCACAAAGATTGTGCAGAGTCAAAGGCCAACAAGCTTGACTGATGAGGAGGAGGTTCAGGCAGCTGATATATTGCCTCTGTGAGGATGTTTTATATTTCCTATGCCTCAACAGCTTCAGGCTGCAGCCAGCCAT
Organism: Hystrix brachyura; assembly: GCA_016801275.1. Classification (NCBI taxonomy): domain Eukaryota; kingdom Metazoa; phylum Chordata; class Mammalia; order Rodentia; family Hystricidae; genus Hystrix; species Hystrix brachyura. The sequence continues at coordinate 208,510 of QZML01000858.1, read as the reverse complement.
TTTTAAACAGAAGCCACAGCTGTGTAACAATACGTTGTCTCCTGATTTTTACCACTTTGACATCGTTTATCATTCTCCAATTTAGTTATCTGCATTATTTAGTTTCACGGCTGCTAAAATTGTGTCCTCCTACATTCTCTTTATTAAAGTTGCTCTCGGCACCTGTGGTTTATGGTGCAGAAATCTGACTTATGGCATCACCTGATTAGGCTGTTTTTGTCTTTCTGTATGACATCAAGATAAGTTCAGAAGAATTTTTAAATGGAGTATTCTTAGTTTATCAGAGCAATTAAATCCCTGTCACCTGTCACTACAAATCTCTTAGACCAGTATGAAATACTCTGATTTTTTATAGTTATTACTGTTTCTGAGGAATATAAACATACTTGTGATTTCATATAATCACAAATCAGGTGGAACTTTAGAAATTATCTGATTCAATGACCTTTTTATTTGAAGCAAGGAAATTAATGTCCCCAAAAGATGGCTTTTTGCACAAGGTCAGAAAGCATTTAACTACCTACATGAATGTAGTTCTATAATAGAGCCTGTCTGTATAAACATGCTTCCTCTTTTATTATCTAAAAACTGATGTTTTAATGTAAAATGAGAAAAATACATGTAAAATTTATCTGTATAATCTTAAATTCCTTTACTGTTCTAAATCATACCCATAAAAATATTAAATTTGAGGCTAGAGTGCAGGTCGGTGTTTGCTTGGCACCACTGAGGCCCTCAGTTCAATCCTCAGCACTAAAAAACAAAGAAAAAACAGAAAAAGAAGGAAACAAATAAAACTAAATTTGGAAAATTTCATTCAGTCAGTCACTATATATTACATATCCAATTTGTGCTTACAGCTGCGAGAAGATGCTGGAGAATCCCAAAACATAAGGAAAGAGCAAAGTAAAACAGAGATAATAGAATATAGGGCGATAGATCTTTTGCAAAAGGGAAGAGGACTAAGAGATGGAGGGAGGGGGAGGAAAGGGAGGGAAAAAGGATAAAAAAGAATTAAGATGTGTCCTGGACATGTATCACGTCTCCATGAAGAATGCAATCATTACGTACTGCAAACATGTATTAATGAAAAATTAGAATTGAGAAAAAATTATGCACAAGATTTTTTTAAAAATTAAAAAGGACATAATTTCTGCCATCATAGAATTTACAATATAGTGAGAAAGATAGATGAGCAAAGTGATATAATTATAGTAAAATATAGGAGGTGATAACAATAGCAAAGAGAGCAGGCTATGAGAGCACAGAAGAGTGGTGCATAACTTAAACTGTGCTGATATTGAGAGTTAGAGAAAATTCTCTGGAAGAAGTGATTTTAAGTTGAGATGTGAACAATGAGTAGGATTGAGCTAGGTGAAGAGTGGATGGAGAAATCTTCAGACAGATGAAAACAAGCTTATGAAAAAAGGCCTACAGGTGAGACACTGAATGACAAGTTATCTGAAAGAAAGGACGCTCACCATGGCTGGAAAACAGAGTGTCAATAAACTAAAACAAGAGATGTAGCTCGAGAAATAAGGAAAGTCTTCAAAATTCTACAAAAGATCTACAGCTTTATCCTAACACCAAAAAATAATCTTTCAAACAGCATTATAAAGTGTCTAAGTAAGTAAAAATGCTTTAACTCCAAAAACAAGAATAGACTCAAAATGTAAAATTGGAGCCAGGGGGAATAGTCAGGATAATTGTGCAGTAATCTGGGCAAGAATATTGGTGGCCTAAACTAGGGTAATGGTAATAGAAATGAAGAGAAAAAAATGAAGTCAACCAGGAATTCAATGGACATATCTAGGGCTTGAATACTGACCTGATGTGTTAGAAGCAGATACAGAGAAACCATACATGACTACTAGTTCTCTAACTTAATAAACCGTGCAGATTTTGGTGTCATTGCTTGTAATGAGGAATACTGAAAAGCAGAAGTGGGTTTGGAAGACAAAGAGACTAAGGTGAGACGTGGTATGCTAAAGGTGTTTTCAAGCTATTCATGTATAGTTGTATAATAGGCCACTGGGCATACACATCCAAAGGTCAAAGAAGGAATCTGGGCTGGAGATGGAGATTTGATAATCACTGGAACAAACATGCTATTTACATTAATGAAAGCAGATGATCATCTTTTGAGGTACTGTAAATTAGTAGTGAAAAGGTGAAGGAAAGAATCTCATATAGATGTTAACATGTAAGTAATAAACACATAAAGAGAAGCCAAATGCTCAGAGTGAGTAAACAGAAGCTCAAGGCATTCATATCTTGAAGAATAAAGGCAGAAAAGTTTCAGGAAGCACTGGTTTTAAAAAAAAAAAAACTCACATACTCCTGCGCAAACAAAATAAAAATTGAAAATATCTAACAGATTCAGCAGCAAAGCTACTAGTATTTTTGCAAGAGAAGTTTTAGTAATACATTGGGTATATAAGTTTGATAGGTGTTCATTCCTCATTTTATTCAACAAATATATTTGTTGAAAGGCTACCTGTCGCTCGGCATTGTGCTAGACGCTGCAGATGCAAGGGTAAGCACAGACATTATCCTTATTGTCTGGGAGCTTGAGTCTACTACGAGAGATGGATTTTTATAGTACATTCATGTAAATAAATATTAACTTGCTACCTAACAAGAAAAAAAAATGTTATATTTACTAGTACACAGAATGTGTGGGAGCTGTGACCTAGACATTTTCTTTGTGACAATAAGATTAAAGGTAATGAATATAATGGGTATGTATAAATCAGTGAGGCATAGGGAACTAAAGTTACTGTAGTGAATAGTGTTCTTAGTAGAGAAGACAGCAAAGACTTCAGACAAGACAAAACATGACATATCCATGGAATTACAAAAAAGACAGAAGTGTCTAGAATGCAGTAAATAAAGGCAAGCTTGGTAAAAAATGGAACTAGCAAAGGTTAGGCAGGTTCAGCTCAGACAGGATTGCGTTTGTTAATCTAAGAATTGGGTTTTTATCTAAAAAGTAGTGGGAAGCCTCTTAAGAGGTTTAAATGTGTACATTTCTCTTAAGGAGGGTAAAGGGTTGACATGCTCAGATTTGTGATTGAAAAGGAGTTCTGTTTTTTGGGAGAAACTCTTTGAAAGAGAAGCATTGTCGATGCATTTACCCCATAAGGATCTAGGTCTGCAGTGTTCTAGGTAAGAGATGGCAATTGTTTGAAAAGGAAAGGAGAAAAGGATTTCAGTTATTTAGATGACAAAATTGATGTACTTCCTGAAGTCAGGAGGTGGGCATGAGAAAGAGTGAAGGGTCAAAAATTTTAAAATAACCTAAAAGCTTCCAAGAGTTCTGTTCTGAGCAGGCAAGACAAGTACAACACATCTTCTAAAATTTTGCCTAAGAAACTGGGGAGAGAAGAGCGAATAACTGGTGATAGACGTGAGGTTATTAAAAAGATTTCTATTTTTTTCAGATGGTAAAGAAGTAAGTATGATGAAATGTTCTTGAGAAGGACTTACAGAGAAGAAAATTTCATGGTTTATCCATTTTCCTACAATTGTCTAGAATTTATCCTTTTTTATAGCCAAGTAGGACCCCATTGTGTAAGATACCATGTTTTCTTTACCCATTCATCCTTTGATGAACATATAGGATATTTTTAAAGATTGACCTAACGTGAATTGTGCAGCTACAAACTTTGGTGTGCATGTATCTCTATAATATGATGTCTTTAGTTCTTTGGGGAAGATAAACATAAGGGGAATAGCAGGGTCAAATGGAATTCATGCTTTTAGTTTTTTGAGAAATCATCATACTGATTTCTATAATGGTCGTATGGGGTTACATTTCCCACCAACAATATAAGAGTTCTGTTTTGTTTTGCTTTGTTTTCCTCTCTGCAGCCATTCCAGTATTTGTTGGTATTTGATTTCTTCATGATAGCCATTCTTTCTGATGTAAGATTAAATCTTAGTGTTATTTCAATTTGCACTTCCCTAATGGACAGATATTATGAACTTTTTTGTCATGTTTATTAGCCATTTGTGCTTCTTCTGAGAAGTTTCTATTCATTTCACTTGTCCAGTTTTGATTGGGTGTTTTATTTTGGGAAGTCT
>QZML01000858.1:194120-204341 GCA_016801275.1 Hystrix brachyura | reverse complement strand
TTTTTTGAGGGATCCCATTTTTTTTTTTTTTTTTTTTTAGTTCTTTACACATTCTAGATATTAGTGCTCTGTCTGAGGAATGACTAGAAACATTTTTTTTTCCCATTCAGCAGATTGTCTCTTCACTCTGACTGTTTCCTTTGCTCTGCAGAAGCGTTTTAATTTGATGTGATCCTATTTATTGATTCTTGATGTTATTTCTCGTGCAGTTGGAGTTCTGTTCAGAAAATCTGTGTCTGCACCAGTGACTTCAAGGGTTTTACCTATTTTAACTTCCAGTTGGTTAAGTATTTCAGGATAAATGCTTCTGTTTTAATATTCAGATCATTGAACCCTTACAATTTCAGTTTAATACATGGTAAGAGATATGGTTTGAGGGTCAATCTTCTGTGTATGGATAGCCAGTTTTTATAGCACCTTTTGCTAAAAAATGGTAAAAGATAGCAATCTTTCTTCCAACATATGTTTTTGGCCCCTTTGTCAAAGGTCAAACAGCTGAATATATCTGTGGTTGTTTCTGCATCCTCTATTCTACTCCATTGATCTATATATCTGTTTTTGTGCCAATACCATGCCATTTTTTTACTCTAGCCTTGTAGTATAACTTGATATCAGGGATTGTAATGCCTCATTAATGCCTCCTGCTTTGTTCTTGCTGCCTAGGATTGCTTTTGCTATTCTGGGTCTCTTCTGGTTCCATGTAAATTTTAAGATTGTTTCATCTATTTCTGGAAAGAATCCTGTAGGTATTTTGATTGGGATTGTGTTAAATCTATATATCAGTTTTGGAAGAATGAGAATTTTGGGGGAGGAAGTGCTGGAGATCAAACACAGAGCCTTGTGCTTCCTCGGCAAGCACTCTACCACTTGAGCTAAAATCCCCAATGCCAAGAATGGGGATTTTGACAATATTAGTTCTGCTTATTCAGGAACAAGTGATCTTTCCATTTTCTGATATCCTCTTCAATCTTCTTTTTCAGAGTACTATAATTTCCATTGTAGAGGTCTTTTACTTCCTTGTTTAAGTTGATTTCTAGGTATATAATTTTTCTTGATGGCATTGTGAATTGTATTGTTTTCCTAATCTTTTTCTCAATGAGTTCATTCTTGGTGTATAGGAACACAATTGGTGGTCGTGTATTTATTTTGTACCCTGCTACATTGCTGAATTTGGTTATTAATTCTAGGAAACTTCTGGTGTACTTTATTGGGTCTTGTAAGTATAAGATCATGTCATCTGCAAATCACGATAATTTGACTTCTTCCTTTCCCATACTTTGTACCTTTTATTTCTTTCTTTTGCCTGATTGTTCTGGTTAATATTTTGGGTAGTATGTTTAACAGAAGGGCTGATAGTGAGTATTCTTGACTCATTCCTGATTTTAAAGAAAAGCCTTTCAGTTTTCCCCTATTTACTTTGAGGTTGGCTATTGGTCTGTCATAAATGTCTTTGATCAGATTCAAGTAAGTTCTTTCTATAACTATTTTCTTTATGGTTTTTAACATGAATGGGTTTTGGACACTGTCAAATGCTTTTTCTGCATACTGATATGATCAGGTATTATTTTCCTTGCTTCTGATTATGTGATGTATTAAATTTATTGTTTTGTGTATGCTGAACCATCCTTGCAAAACTGGGATGAAGTTTCCTTGGTCATGATGCATGATACTGTTAATGATTTGCTGCATTCTATTTGTCAACATCTTATTAAGGATTTTTAATTCATCTATGTTCATTGAGGTGATTGCCCCGTAGTTTTCATTTCTAGTTGGGTCTTTGCCTAGTTTTGAGATCAAAGTGTTATTGGCTTCCAGTTGGAAAATAGATACTTCTTGAAAACAGAATTAAGTGAAATCAGACACACAAGTTTAAATACCATATGGTTTCTCTCCTTTGAGTAATCTAAAGTACTAATAAAAAGCAAAATAAAAGATAGATAAGAGGAAACAAGGAGATATACCTTTTACAAATGGGAAGGGGATCAAGGGACTGAGAGTAGGGGAAATGAGGAAGAAGAAGGAGGATTTAAAAAGATTAAGGTGTATCATGTACATATACCAACTACACACAATGAATGCAATCTTTATATGCCCCAAACAGGAACTAAAATTAACAAGAACAAAATAATAATAAAATCAGGGAAAGGGGATTCAGAGATGGAAGAAAGGAGGAAGATGGATGGATAATAAAAAGATTCAAGGTGTGTAAAGTACCATACATGTATGAACTCCCTAAAATGAATGTAAATAAACAACATGTACTGCAAATATGAAATAAAAAAAATCTTCAATAAAAGAGAGAGAAGAAATAATGCAAGAATACATTCTCTGAAAATTCAGAAGAAAGTAGACTCTAGAGCACTTAGGGGAAGAGAGAACTAATCAGTGGGGATACGGGCAGATACAAAGCTGGCGACAGGATGTTGCTGAAGACATCCCCTTCTCCTGAATCTTTCTTTTGTGAAATCCTCTGCCGCAAGTAAAATCGGATGTGTTGGTGTTGAAGTTTGTCTCTGCCTTCTTTATATTAATGGAATGTCAAAAGCATTAAAAATGGTTACCGTAGGGGGCTGGTAAAATAAATTATGATATGTGTTTATACTGTTCTAGTATTTTTTAAAATTCCAAAATCATGCTGTAGAAGAGTATTTCATGGAACATCAAGGGCAGCTTTTACTATATATTTTAAATGCAAAAGTTTACAAATGGGTCTGCATGATATGCTCACAGCAAATAAAAATGAGTTGAATATACATCAGAAGGAAAGTATTATAAAAATACACTCTAATGCTAATTACATAATATATATAATATACTGTGTTTAAGTCTTGTGAATGCATATATAACACATATATAGGCCTAAAAGGAGTAGAGATGTTTTATACTTCTGTCTTTGCATTTCTCTGGATTTTACTAATTTTCTAAATAAATATTAACATATATATCTATATAGTCATTTAGAAACAAAAATAAAATTTAATTGAATAGCAATTCATTATGCTACCATCACATTTTATATAATTCTATATGCTTTTGTAATTTCCTTATTACAGCCCTAGTACCTGATCATTTTAGCTGCTCTGTAGCTGTTAAGTGTTATAAAGTAATTCTTCAACTTTTTAAAAAATAATAACTTATCCCACAATTCAGCACAGAACTGGTAAAGAAATGACTGCTGAAGTATATTCCCATTGCAAAAGCATAAGTCTGAATCATGTGTCAATAAAAATAGGCACTGTGATGTTAAGACCTTAGTTTATGTCAGACACTATGATTTGTGCTTACCCCTCAGGGAGATTCTTTGAGGGATACTGATATTATTGCCATTTGATAGATGAGCAAAATGAGGCATTTAGAGTTCATTTGTTTTCAAAACCATTCACTGGGAAATGGCAGAGTTATTTGGAATTCAAATCTGTGTGACTCTAGACACATCGTGCTGCACTACACAAGGAGAGGGAGAACCAACTTACTTTTCTCAAGCTGGTATTGAAATATATACTTTTGCTAGCAAACTGCACAACTGTAACCAAAACAGAACGTCAAAAAGAACCGACAAAAGAAAAACCTCTACATTTTATTAACAAGCAAGCACCATTTATTACACAAAAGATATTTGGACAGTTTTTCTGGCTGGAAAACGTAGTTACCAACACTACAGAAACAATCACAAGTTCTGTATCATTACTTAAATAATCAGCAAGAGATAAAAATCTTTTAAAGGGTGAAAAAAGAAAAATAAATTGAAAATTGAAAATAGTACAAATGGCACATTTTTACCAAAAACACTTTCAACAACTGTGAACTTGGTCTAAGGAAATTTATTAATTGTGCTATTTTAACTATTATCAAGATCAGCTTTTATTCATACTTGGAATCAGTAACACTAAGCAAGTTGGAAACAACGTTTTTTTCTACATGTAAACAAAGCCCTAAACCCACTCTCCTCATTTATCTCCTCTTCATACTTTCAGCAAATATTTGTTGTGCATTTAACCTATGCTTGTTTTCAGAACCACAAAATGGAATGCTATTCTAATGAATTTTGAAGAGAAGATAACCTTGAATTGATAAAGTGAAACAATAAATTAATATTCACCATCAAAATATTTATAAAAGAATATATTAAAATGAATGCTGTAGAATTTGTTCCAAAATGCTCTGTGTCCTTACCCCACATCAACTACAAAACCAAATAAATAATTAAGAAGTAAAATATAGGTTTCAGCAGTAAGCAGCAACAGATATCTACTTGCTGTTAGATAGTTGGTGATGCTTAAGAGGCCTATTTATTTTATCTCTTATTTTTTCCTGAATCAATGAAAATAACAATAAAACATTTCATATTTTTCTCTTCTCAGCTTAGAGTCTTGAAAGATTTACAAAATTGAATTTATCTACAGAGCATCTATAAAAGCAAAAATGTGAAAGAAAATGCCTATTATATTAAAACATCCCATACTATAGCTAAATAGTTTAGTGAATGTTTTTCTATTTAAATATAGCTATTTTAAGGAATTCAACATGGCTGACTAGAGGAGTCACATCCAGGAAGATTGGAAAACATCTACAGACAAAGAAGTTATTCTCGAGGTGGGAGGGTCTCACACCGAAATAGAAAATTAATAATGAGAGACAATACATAAACATCATGTCAAACAAACAGAAAACTGAAAAAGTCAATCGGTGCTGTCACACAAGGTCCACCGGCTCTCACTCCCGAGTCCTCCAGGGAGCAGTCATTTTGATAAAGAGGCAAAAAGTCTGAAGAATCAATCAAGTGCTGCAGAGACAGGATTCCTGGGACAGACTTTACGTTCACAGGCCCCTAACATAGAGCCCCTCTTCGAAACACGGGGGCACGCAGCATACTTAGGCTATCTGCTCCAGCATGTACTGTGGGCAGAGGAACCCCTTGCCACAGCCAGCTCAGGTCAGACAGAGGAAACACCGGTGGAGGGCATCATAGCTGAGCTGGCATAGCTCACAAGCTCTCATGCTCAGATCGTTGGCCAATTCTCCAGCATGCACCCTCTTTTTCCCCAAAATTTGCTTAAACAGCCTGCTAGCCCAGAGTGCCTAAGAAATCACAGGCTACTGCACACACAATGGTTGGTACTAACTTCATGGATCTGCAGGTTAGCTGAGTAGTAGGCAGTGTTTCGGAACCGCCAAGTGTGAGCCCTGCATGTCTCCCAGGCACCAGCCACAACCACAGGCCACGCTAACTCTGTTCTTGCCTTGCACACCAGTATGCCGTCCATCACCAGAGTGGATGCCCATCTGCAGAGAACACAGGCAATCAAATGCAACCAGACTACAACTAAGACAAGAAGACAACTGTGCAGACTCGTGGACACTTTGGCAGAGCAGTTAAGAAGGAATTGCAGCCTTTGCCATCCCTTGCAGAATCCTTTCCAGTGCTCAGGAAGGACCGAGGCACCCACCCATACCCTCGGCAGGGTGGCAGGAACTGCAGACTCCAGAGGCAGGCACACATGCCCCCAAAGAATCTGCAGACTCCTGAGGACAAAGAGCTGAGCGGTCACTGCACTCTCTTGCAGAATCCCCAGCCAGTGCATGAAAGCAATTGCAGACCCCTGAAGACACTGACCAGAGAGTGGTGCCTCACTTGCCAATGAATTTGCCTGCTGATTTCACCATCATACCAGGGGAAGGGGACAGGAAAAGTTTATAACCCAAGGTGGATCAGTCAGACTCTGCCTGCATGCATGCAAGCCAGCTGAATGAATTCCTGAGACTGGGATAGCTTCGGTTTTACAGTACAAACACAGAGATGATATTGGCGTGGCTGTGTATAATCATATGACGATCGCTGCAAGAAGGGAAGGTTGTGAACCCTCGGGCTTTCTAGAAAAGAGGTAACATGTGAATCACAAATGCATCCTGCTGTCGGAATATTTAATTAAACTGAATTCTTATCAGTTATCGTCTGAGTTTTGCTGTTTTGCTTTTTTTAACTTGTTTTTTGTTTGTTTGTGTTTATTGTTTCTTCTATTTGCACTTATTTAGTTGGTGTCTATGTTCTCTCCTTCTTCTCCTCTCCTTAATTTTTTTCACTTCAAGATTACTTAGCAATACTACTGTCTTATTTCTTGTTTCTTTTTCTCATTGTATAAACACTTCCTCTCAAGTTTTTAATTTGCCATATTCTGCTCTTTTTAGTCACCCCTATCTTCTCCTTTATTTACCCCCTATCTTCTCCACCCTATTCCTTTAGTTAATCCATATCTTAACTACCCACCATCCTGCCATACATCTTTTCCACATTATATGCATACAAACTTATCAACAGATTCCAACAGCTACATAGCTTTCTTCAATAATGAAGTACACCTCTATCTTTCTATATCTCATTCTTGCCCCCACAAATATGTACTTAAAAACTTCACCACTAATCTTCAAACCAACTAAAAGTACTCCAACAGAATCTGACCCCTTATCAAATTTTTTCTTCTTTTCACCTGTCGCTGTTGCCTCTACTAACTTCTCCCCTAACTGAATTACACTCTTCTTTCATCACTCTTTGGTCTCTTCCAACCACTTTTCCTACCACATCATAGAACAACTGCTAATAACAGCTAAACATAGCCCGCATGGACCACTGATAAAGAGTTAAAGTCTATATGCAAAATCTACCTTATATGAATGATGTATGGTTGAATTTGTTGATGCTGTTATAACCAGAAATAATTCTTTCTTCAAAACATAGAGCCAGATTCCAGCTCACTTAAATTAAATAACTGAAGGGGTAAATATTGTTTCTGGACATATAAAGCTAAAAATACAGCATGGAGAGACATTGTCTTACTAAAAATCTTCACATAAACCACAAGCTCTCCTTATTCTACTAGACCTAAATCTGAACTACCATAAAAAGGGGAAAAGGAGAGAGGATAAACAAAACAAAACAACAACACCAACACCACCACCAACAACAAGAAAAACAACAAAGACAGATGTACATACACACACGATTGTGGAAGGGCACTAGAAGACCCCAAGATCTCCCAACTCTCAAGGCAGATCAAGGGGACAGAAATAGAGAGAAAAGCAAATACCAGGTAGTAAAGCTCTACCAAAAGCTTTAAGAAGAAATAAAGAAACTTAGCAAGTTTACAGAATTATCACTCGAAATGCCCAATGTAGATATGGTGGAAACAAATTAAAAAATGGAAGAGCTAAACAAAAAGGTTCAAAACATGAATCACAAATTCAAAGAAGATAGAGAATCAATGAAAAGGTATCAGACAGAAATACCACAAATTTTTTAAAAGTGTAGAATTCATAAATTGCAGAAATAACAAATGTGAAGACAGAATGTCTGAAATTTAGTACAAAACAATAAATTTTGATGACGTGTCCAGAGAAGCCACAAAAAAGCAAAGAAAAAAAATTGTCTAGAAGCTCCTAGATGACACTAAGTAGACCAACATGGGGCTAACTGACATTAGAGAAAAGTTAGAATATAACAAATGTGGAATTAATAATTTGTTTACAGCAATCATAATACAAAAATTACCAAATATAAGAATAGTACAACATGGAAGTAAGCAGACTTTCAGAACACCAAGCTACCATGATGGAAAAAGAAGCTCTAACAGATACATCATTATTAAAAAAAAAATCATTATTAAATTGCAGATGTCCAACAACAACAACAACAAACAGAATTTTGAAAGCAGGCAGAGAAAAACAATCCAAAAACAAAAAAAAGAGGCACATATAAAATTAAGTTGATTAGCAATTCTTTACAGCAGACATCTCAACACAAACCTTAAAGGCCAGACGAGTTCGGAGTGAAATATTACAAGCCCTAAGAATAAACATCTTCCAATGCTCAACATCACTAGTCATTCGAGAGATGCAAATCAAAACAACGTTAAGATTCCACCTCACTCCAGAAAGAACTGCGTATATGGAAAAATCAACTAATAACAAATGCTGGCGGGGCTGTGGGGAAAAAGGAACACTCCTCCACTGCTGGTGGGATTGTAGACTGGTCCAGCCACTGTGGAAATCAATATGGAGATTCCTCAAAAAACTACAACTGGAAGTTCCATTTGACCCAGCTATTCCCCCACTGGGGGTCTTCCCAGAAGAATTAAAATCGTCATACACCAAGGAGAACCAAGATGCATCATGTATAGGTACAGAATAATTGTAATGAATGAGACCATTGTATGGAGAATGTACCAATACATGTTCTTGGTTTAAAATTAAAAAAAAAAAAAGAATAAACATCTGCCAACCCAGATTAACATAGCCGGCAAAACTTTCCTTCCAAATAGATGGAGAAACAAGAACATTCACAAAGAGGAATAACTCAAGAGATTTATAATACTAAGCCAGAAAATAAATGAAAATGTCCTAAACAAATGTAAAAAAACCAATAAAACTAAAAACTCAGATAGAATGAAAACACAAAGCAAGGTCAATGGAAAATAATAATTAAAAGTAACAGGGAAAGAAAAACAAAGGAGTCACCAACAGAGAAAGAGTGTAATGAGAGTAATTATTACACATCTCTCAGTAATATCACTCAATGGCAATGGCATTAACTCTCCAATTAAAATACCCAGATTAGGAAGCTGAATTTAAAAAAAAAATGCAATCCAAGTTTACAGCATTCAAGGAAGACTTCTAATCCAAAAAGATATTCATAGACTTAAAATGAAAGAATAAATAAGAATATCTCATGTAGGACCCTGAAAACAAACAGACGTAACTATTTTAATCTCAGACAACGTAAACTTCAAGCTAAAACTGATTAGAAAAGATAAAGAAAGCCACTACATACTAGTTAAGGAAACAATCAAGCAAGAAGAGATAACACATGCAAATATTTATACACCAAGTAGTGCAGTACCTATTTGTTTTAGTTACTTTTCCCCTTGCTGAGACAAAATACCCAAAACCCAAAGTTAAATGAGGAAAGGTTTATTGTAGCTCTTAGGTTTAGAGGTTTTAGTTCATAGTTGACTGACTCCAAGGCAGGGTGGAATAGCAGAGGGGCATCACGAAGAAGGAAAAACACAGTTCATAGTGTGGAAGATGAAAGGCAGGATGCAGTAAATGCAGCAATTAGCAAGCGACAAGCAACAACAGCAGCCACCTTTCTGTCCCCTATATCCTATCCATGCTGCATGCCATTAGGGTGGGTAGCACTCACAACCAGGGTGGGCCTTTCCATTACCTACACCCAGAACTATGCCAAGCCAATCAGTGGATTACTTTTGTAATCACACACCCTTGATCCCTGCATCACATATTTAATTTCAGCATCACACACTCAAGATCCAGCTGCCTCTGAAAAGCCCCACCTAAGACCACATGAGGCTTTGGGGGGACATCTAGACACAAACCATAACATTTCACCCTTATCCGCCCCGCCAAAGACTCGTGAACATCCCTTTATGCAATAGGCACTTCGTCCATCTCCAAGAATTGCCAAAATCCTAACAGTTTCAGTATTGCTGAAAAGTCCAAGTCTAAAGTCTCCTCTGAGATTTAAAACAAACACTTAGGCCTCTGTACAAATGAAAAGAAAATTAAACACTTCCAACATACAATGGCACAAGGTAACCATTACCATTCCAAATAGGGGATTAGAAAGGAATAGGACCAAAAGAAGTCCAAAATCCAGTAGGGAAACATTAAGTCCTGTAATTCCATGTTCAGCATCTGAGGCAGTCTGCAGCAAGATGTGAGAACTCCAAAGGGGTTGGGTGGCTTTGCCCGTATGGCATGTGTGGTTGCCACACTCAATGTTTCTCTCTAAGGCCAGCTTTGCTTACTCCTTGTAGCTTTCCTTGGAAGATCCATGTTCCTGGCTTCTCCAGCCTTCTGGGCCCTCCACAACACCTTTGGCTTCACACTCACAGTTTCACACACTGCCCTCTCAGGAACACACTGCCTGACCTCACAGGTCTTCTGTAACCCGAGTGGAAGCCTTTTTGAACCCACAACTCTTGCATTCTGCATGCGCCCTTGTGGATGACACCAAGGTCTGCTGGCAGCTAAAACAGTATCCAAGCTTCCTACACTCTTGGCTGTATTGGTCAAGTGTCTGGATCTCTGAGCACTCTGAACTGAATCCCAAGGAACAAATTCTCTAAGCTGTTGCCATTCTGGAACACGGTGCTCTGGGGCTCTCTTCTCTCTCTCTCTCTCTCTCTCTCTCTCTCTCTCTCTCTCTCT